>JAUCMV010000006.1:0-476727 GCA_030435675.1 Steinernema hermaphroditum | reverse complement strand
GGGCCTTGTTCATACAAAGAGTTCTGCATCTGACCCTCCTGCTCCAAAGTACCATAGCATTTTTATGATTGGATCTTGTAGCACTGCACGAGCCTGATCGAACGCGCCTACTCTTGTTGGATTTCCTGTGGACTATCTTAGTTTCCTGCAAAACTTCCAATTCGAGACAGTTAGGGCCTTGTTCATACAAAGAGTTATGCATCTGACCCCTCCTGCTCCAAAGTACCATATTTTTATGATTGGATCTTGTAGAACTGCACGAGCCTGATCGAACGCGCCTATTCCCGTTGGGATTCCTGTGGACTATCTTAGTTTCCTGCAAAACTTTCAATTCGAGACAGATAGGGCCCTTGTTCATACAAAGAGTTCTGCATCTGACCCTCCTGCTCCAAAGTACCATAGCATTTTTATGATTGGATCTTGTAGAACTGCACGAGCCTGATCGAACGCGCCTATTCCCGTTGGAATTCCTGTGGACTATCTTAGTTTCCTGCAAAACTTTCAATTCGAGACAGATAGGGCCTTGTTCATACAAAGAGTTCTGCATCTGACCCCCTCCCAGCTACCAATTTTTATGATTGGATCTTGTAGAACTGCACGAGCCTGATCGAACGCGCCTATTCCCGTTGGGATTACTGTGGACTATCTTAGTTCCTCAAAACTTTCAATTCGAGACAGATAGGGCCTTGTTCATACAAAGAGTTCTGCATCTGACCCTCCTGCTCCAAAGTACCATAGAATTTTTATGATTGGATCTTGTAGAACTGCACGAGCCTGATCGAACGCGCCTATTCCCGTTGGGATTCCTGTGGACTATCTTAGTTTCCTGCAAAACTTTCAATTCGAGACAGATAGGGCCTTGTTCATACAAAGAGTTCTGCATCTGACCCTCCTGCTCCAAAGTACCATAGCATTTTTATGATTGGATCTTGTAGAACTGCACGAGCCTGATCGAACGCGCCTATTCTTGTTGGATTTCCTGTGGACTATCTTAGTTTCCTGCAAAACTTTCAATTCGAGACAGATAGGGCCTTGTTCATACAAAGAGTTCTGCATCTGACCCTCCTGCTCCAAAGTACCATAGCATTTTTATGATTGGATCTTGTAGAACTGCACGAGCCTGATCGAACGCGCCTATTCCCGTTGGGATTCCTGTGGACTATCTTAGTTTCCTGCAAAACTTTCAATTCGAGACAGATAGGGCCTTGTTCATACAAAGAGTTCTGCATCTGACCCTCCTGCTCCAAAGTACCATAGCATTTTTATGATTGGATCTTGTAGAACTGCACGAGCCTGATCGAACGCGCCTATTCCCGTTGGGATTCCTGTGGACTATCTTAGTTTCCTGCAAAACTTTCAATTCGAGACAGATAGGGCCTTGTTCATACAAAGAGTTCTGCATCTGACCCTCCTGCTCCAAAGTACCATAGCATTTTTATGATTGGATCTTGTAGAACTGCACGAGCCTGATCGAACGCGCCTATTCCCGTTGGAATTCCTGTGGACTATCTTAGTTTCCTGCAAAACTTTCAATTCGAGACAGATAGGGCCTTGTTCATACAAAGAGTTCTGCATCTGACCCTCCTGCTCCAAAGTACCATAGCATTTTTATGATTGGATCTTGTAGAACTGCACGAGCCTGATCGAACGCGCCTATTCCCGTTGGGATTCCTGTGGACTATCTTAGTTTCCTGCAAAACTTTCAATTCGAGACAGATAGGGCCTTGTTCATACAAAGAGTTCTGCATCTGACCCTCCTGCTCCAAAGTACCATAGCATTTTTATGATTGGATCTTGTAGAACTGCACGAGCCTGATCGAACGCGCCTATTCCCGTTGGGATTCCTGTGGACTATCTTAGTTTCCTGCAAAACTTTCAATTCGAGACAGATAGGGCCTTGTTCATACAAAGAGTTCTGCATCTGACCCTCCTGCTCCAAAGTACCATAGCATTTTTATGATTGGATCTTGTAGAACTGCACGAGCCTGATCGAACGCGCCTATTCCCGTTGGGATTCCTGTGGACTATCTTAGTTTCCTGCAAAACTTTCAATTCGAGACAGATAGGGCCTTGTTCATACAAAGAGTTCTGCATCTGACCCTCCTGCTCCAAAGTACCATAGCATTTTTATGATTGGATCTTGTAGAACTGCACGAGCCTGATCGAACGCGCCTATTCCCGTTGGGATTTCCTGTGGACTATCTTAGTTTCCTGCAAAACTTTCAATTCGAGACAGATAGGGCCTTGTTCATACAAAGAGTTCTGCATCTGACCCTCCTGCTCCAAAGTACCATAGCATTTTTATGATTGGATCTTGTAGAACTGCACGAGCCTGATCGAACGCGCCTATTCCCGTTGGGATTTCCTGTGGACTATCTTAGTTTCCTGCAAAACTTTCAATTCGAGACAGATAGGGCCTTGTTCATACAAAGAGTTCTGCATCTGACCCTCCTGCTCCAAAGTACCATAGCATTTTTATGATTGGATCTTGTAGAACTGCACGAGCCTGATCGAACGCGCCTATTCCCGTTGGGATTCCTGTGGACTATCTTAGTTTCCTGCAAAACTTTCAATTCGAGACAGATAGGGCCTTGTTCATACAAAGAGTTCTGCATCTGACCCTCCTGCTCCAAAGTACCATAGCATTTTTATGATTGGATCTTGTAGAACTGCACGAGCCTGATCGAACGCGCCTATTCTTGTTGGATTTCCTGTGGACTATCTTAGTTTCCTGCAAAACTTTCAATTCGAGACAGTTAGGGCCTTGTTCATACAAAGAGTTCTGCATCTGACCCTCCTGCTCCAAAGTACCATAGCATTTTTATGATTGGATCTTGTAGAACTGCACGAGCCTGATCGAACGCGCCTATTCCCGTTGGGATTCCTGTGGACTATCTTAGTTTCCTGCAAAACTTTCAATTCGAGACAGATAGGGCCTTGTTCATACAAAGAGTTCTGCATCTGACCCTCCTGCTCCAAAGTACCATAGCATTTTTATGATTGGATCTTGTAGAACTGCACGAGCCTGATCGAACGCGCCTATTCCCGTTGGGATTTCCTGTGGACTATCTTAGTTTCCTGCAAAACTTTCAATTCGAGACAGATAGGGCCTTGTTCATACAAAGAGTTCTGCATCTGACCCTCCTGCTCCAAAGTACCATAGCATTTTTATGATTGGATCTTGTAGAACTGCACGAGCCTGATCGAACGCGCCTATTCCCGTTGGGATTTCCTGTGGACTATCTTAGTTTCCTGCAAAACTTTCAATTCGAGACAGATAGGGCCTTGTTCATACAAAGAGTTCTGCATCTGACCCTCCTGCTCCAAAGTACCATAGCATTTTTATGATTGGATCTTGTAGAACTGCACGAGCCTGATCGAACGCGCCTATTCCCGTTGGGATTCCTGTGGACTATCTTAGTTTCCTGCAAAACTTTCAATTCGAGACAGATAGGGCCTTGTTCATACAAAGAGTTCTGCATCTGACCCTCCTGCTCCAAAGTACCATAGCATTTTTATGATTGGATCTTGTAGAACTGCACGAGCCTGATCGAACGCGCCTATTCCCGTTGGGATTCCTGTGGACTATCTTAGTTTCCTGCAAAACTTTCAATTCGAGACAGATAGGGCCTTGTTCATACAAAGAGTTCTGCATCTGACCCTCCTGCTCCAAAGTACCATAGCATTTTTATGATTGGATCTTGTAGAACTGCACGAGCCTGATCGAACGCGCCTATTCCCGTTGGGATTTCCTGTGGACTATCTTAGTTTCCTGCAAAACTTTCAATTCGAGACAGATAGGGCCTTGTTCATACAAAGAGTTCTGCATCTGACCCTCCTGCTCCAAAGTACCATAGCATTTTTATGATTGGATCTTGTAGAACTGCACGAGCCTGATCGAACGCGCCTATTCCCGTTGGGATTCCTGTGGACTATCTTAGTTTCCTGCAAAACTTTCAATTCGAGACAGATAGGGCCTTGTTCATACAAAGAGTTCTGCATCTGACCCTCCTGCTCCAAAGTACCATAGCATTTTTATGATTGGATCTTGTAGAACTGCACGAGCCTGATCGAACGCGCCTATTCCCGTTGGAATTCCTGTGGACTATCTTAGTTTCCTGCAAAACTTTCAATTCGAGACAGATAGGGCCTTGTTCATACAAAGAGTTCTGCATCTGACCCTCCTGCTCCAAAGTACCATAGCATTTTTATGATTGGATCTTGTAGAACTGCACGAGCCTGATCGAACGCGCCTATTCCCGTTGGGATTCCTGTGGACTATCTTAGTTTCCTGCAAAACTTTCAATTCGAGACAGATAGGGCCTTGTTCATACAAAGAGTTCTGCATCTGACCCTCCTGCTCCAAAGTACCATAGCATTTTTATGATTGGATCTTGTAGAACTGCACGAGCCTGATCGAACGCGCCTATTCCCGTTGGGATTCCTGTGGACTATCTTAGTTTCCTGCAAAACTTTCAATTCGAGACAGATAGGGCCTTGTTCATACAAAGAGTTCTGCATCTGACCCTCCTGCTCCAAAGTACCATAGCATTTTTATGATTGGATCTTGTAGAACTGCACGAGCCTGATCGAACGCGCCTATTCCCGTTGGGATTCCTGTGGACTATCTTAGTTTCCTGCAAAACTTTCAATTCGAGACAGATAGGGCCTTGTTCATACAAAGAGTTCTGCATCTGACCCTCCTGCTCCAAAGTACCATAGCATTTTTATGATTGGATCTTGTAGAACTGCACGAGCCTGATCGAACGCGCCTATTCTTGTTGGAATTCCTGTGGACTATCTTAGTTTCCTGCAAAACTTTCAATTCGAGACAGATAGGGCCTTGTTCATACAAAGAGTTCTGCATCTGACCCTCCTGCTCCAAAGTACCATAGCATTTTTATGATTGGATCTTGTAGAACTGCACGAGCCTGATCGAACGCGCCTATTCCCGTTGGGATTTCCTGTGGACTATCTTAGTTTCCTGCAAAACTTTCAATTCGAGACAGATAGGGCCTTGTTCATACAAAGAGTTCTGCATCTGACCCTCCTGCTCCAAAGTACCATAGCATTTTTATGATTGGATCTTGTAGAACTGCACGAGCCTGATCGAACGCGCCTATTCCCGTTGGGATTCCTGTGGACTATCTTAGTTTCCTGCAAAACTTTCAATTCGAGACAGATAGGGCCTTGTTCATACAAAGAGTTCTGCATCTGACCCTCCTGCTCCAAAGTACCATAGCATTTTTATGATTGGATCTTGTAGAACTGCACGAGCCTGATCGAACGCGCCTATTCCCGTTGGATTTCCTGTGGACTATCTTAGTTTCCTGCAAAACTTTCAATTCGAGACAGATAGGGCCTTGTTCATACAAAGAGTTCTGCATCTGACCCTCCTGCTCCAAAGTACCATAGCATTTTTATGATTGGATCTTGTAGAACTGCACGAGCCTGATCGAACGCGCCTATTCCCGTTGGGATTTCCTGTGGACTATCTTAGTTTCCTGCAAAACTTTCAATTCGAGACAGATAGGGCCTTGTTCATACAAAGAGTTCTGCATCTGACCCTCCTGCTCCAAAGTACCATAGCATTTTTATGATTGGATCTTGTAGAACTGCACGAGCCTGATCGAACGCGCCTATTCCCGTTGGGATTCCTGTGGACTATCTTAGTTTCCTGCAAAACTTTCAATTCGAGACAGATAGGGCCTTGTTCATACAAAGAGTTCTGCATCTGACCCTCCTGCTCCAAAGTACCATAGCATTTTTATGATTGGATCTTGTAGCACTGCACGAGCCTGATCGAACGCGCCTACTCTTGTTGGATTTCCTGTGGACTATCTTAGTTTCCTGCAAAACTTTCAATTCGAGACAGTTAGGGCCTTGTTCATACAAAGAGTTCTGCATCTGACCCCTCCTGCTCCAAAGTACCATAGCATTTTTATGATTGGATCTTGTAGAACTGCACGAGCCTGATCGAACGCGCCTATTCCCGTTGGGATTCCTGTGGACTATCTTAGTTTCCTGCAAAACTTTCAATTCGAGACAGATAGGGCCTTGTTCATACAAAGAGTTCTGCATCTGACCCTCCTGCTCCAAAGTACCATAGCATTTTTATGATTGGATCTTGTAGAACTGCACGAGCCTGATCGAACGCGCCTATTCCCGTTGGGATTCCTGTGGACTATCTTAGTTTCCTGCAAAACTTTCAATTCGAGACAGATAGGGCCTTGTTCATACAAAGAGTTCTGCATCTGACCCTCCTGCTCCAAAGTACCATAGCATTTTTATGATTGGATCTTGTAGAACTGCACGAGCCTGATCGAACGCGCCTATTCCCGTTGGGATTTCCTGTGGACTATCTTAGTTTCCTGCAAAACTTTCAATTCGAGACAGATAGGGCCTTGTTCATACAAAGAGTTCTGCATCTGACCCTCCTGCTCCAAAGTACCATAGCATTTTTATGATTGGATCTTGTAGAACTGCACGAGCCTGATCGAACGCGCCTATTCCCGTTGGGATTCCTGTGGACTATCTTAGTTTCCTGCAAAACTTTCAATTCGAGACAGATAGGGCCTTGTTCATACAAAGAGTTCTGCATCTGACCCTCCTGCTCCAAAGTACCATAGCATTTTTATGATTGGATCTTGTAGAACTGCACGAGCCTGATCGAACGCGCCTATTCCTGTTGGATTTCCTGTGGACTATCTTAGTTTCCTGCAAAACTTTCAATTCGAGACAGATAGGGCCCTTGTTCATACAAAGAGTTCTGCATCTGACCCTCCTGCTCCAAAGTACCATAGCATTTTTATGATTGGATCTTGTAGAACTGCACGAGCCTGATCGAACGCGCCTATTCCCGTTGGGGATTCCTGTGGACTATCTTAGTTTCCTGCAAAACTTTCAATTCGAGACAGATAGGGCCTTGTTCATACAAAGAGTTCTGCATCTGACCCTCCTGCTCCAAAGTACCATAGCATTTTTATGATTGGATCTTGTAGAACTGCACGAGCCTGATCGAACGCGCCTACTCTTGTTGGATTTCCTGTGGACTATCTTAGTTTCCTGCAAAACTTTCAATTCGAGACAGCTAGGGCCTTGTTCATACAAAGAGTTATGCATCTGACCCCTCCTGCTCCAAAGTACCATAGAATTTTTATGATTGGATCTTGTAGAACTGCACGAGCCTGATCGAACGCGCCTATTCCCGTTGGGATTCCTGTGGACTATCTTAGTTTCCTGCAAAACTTTCAATTCGAGACAGATAGGGCCTTGTTCATACAAAGAGTTCTGCATCTGACCCTCCTGCTCCAAAGTACCATAGCATTTTTATGATTGGATCTTGTAGCACTGCACGAGCCTGATCGAACGCGCCTACTCTTGTTGGATTTCCTGTGGACTATCTTAGTTTCCTGCAAAACTTCCAATTCGAGACAGTTAGGGCCTTGTTCATACAAAGAGTTATGCATCTGACCCCTCCGCTCCAATTTTTATGATTGGATCTTGTAGAACTGCACGAGCCTGATCGAACGCGCCTATTCCCGTTGGGATTCCTGTGGACTATCTTAGTTTCCTGCAAAACTTTCAATTCGAGACAGATAGGGCCTTGTTCATACAAAGAGTTCTGCATCTGACCCTCCTGCTCCAAAGTACCATAGCATTTTTATGATTGGATCTTGTAGAACTGCACGAGCCTGATCGAACGCGCCTATTCCCGTTGGGATTCCTGTGGACTATCTTAGTTTCCTGCAAAACTTTCAATTCGAGACAGATAGGGCCTTGTTCATACAAAGAGTTCTGCATCTGACCCTCCTGCTCCAAAGTACCATAGCATTTTTATGATTGGATCTTGTAGAACTGCACGAGCCTGATCGAACGCGCCTATTCTTGTTGGTTTTCCTGTGGACTATCTTAGTTTCCTGCAAAACTTTCAATTCGAGACAGATAGGGCCTTGTTCATACAAAGAGTTCTGCATCTGACCCCTCCTGCTCCAAAGTACCATAGCATTTTTATGATTGGATCTTGTAGAACTGCACGAGCCTGATCGAACGCGCCTATTCCCGTTGGGATTTCCTGTGGACTATCTTAGTTTCCTGCAAAACTTTCAATTCGAGACAGATAGGGCCTTGTTCATACAAAGAGTTCTGCATCTGACCCTCCTGCTCCAAAGTACCATAGCATTTTTATGATTGGATCTTGTAGAACTGCACGAGCCTGATCGAACGCGCCTATTCCCGTTGGGATTCCTGTGGACTATCTTAGTTTCCTGCAAAACTTTCAATTCGAGACAGATAGGGCCTTGTTCATACAAAGAGTTCTGCATCTGACCCTCCTGCTCCAAAGTACCATAGCATTTTTATGATTGGATCTTGTAGAACTGCACGAGCCTGATCGAACGCGCCTATTCCCGTTGGATTTCCTGTGGACTATCTTAGTTTCCTGCAAAACTTTCAATTCGAGACAGATAGGGCCTTGTTCATACAAAGAGTTCTGCATCTGACCCTCCTGCTCCAAAGTACCATAGCATTTTTATGATTGGATCTTGTAGAACTGCACGAGCCTGATCGAACGCGCCTATTCCCGTTGGGATTCCTGTGGACTATCTTAGTTTCCTGCAAAACTTTCAATTCGAGACAGATAGGGCCTTGTTCATACAAAGAGTTCTGCATCTGACCCTCCTGCTCCAAAGTACCATAGCATTTTTATGATTGGATCTTGTAGAACTGCACGAGCCTGATCGAACGCGCCTATTCTTGTTGGATTTCCTGTGGACTATCTTAGTTTCCTGCAAAACTTTCAATTCGAGACAGATAGGGCCTTGTTCATACAAAGAGTTCTGCATCTGACCCTCCTGCTCCAAAGTACCATAGCATTTTTATGATTGGATCTTGTAGAACTGCACGAGCCTGATCGAACGCGCCTATTCCCGTTGGGATTCCTGTGGACTATCTTAGTTTCCTGCAAAACTTTCAATTCGAGACAGATAGGGCCTTGTTCATACAAAGAGTTCTGCATCTGACCCTCCTGCTCCAAAGTACCATAGCATTTTTATGATTGGATCTTGTAGAACTGCACGAGCCTGATCGAACGCGCCTATTCCCGTTGGGATTCCTGTGGACTATCTTAGTTTCCTGCAAAACTTTCAATTCGAGACAGATAGGGCCTTGTTCATACAAAGAGTTCTGCATCTGACCCTCCTGCTCCAAAGTACCATAGCATTTTTATGATTGGATCTTGTAGAACTGCACGAGCCTGATCGAACGCGCCTACTCTTGTTGGATTTCCTGTGGACTATCTTAGTTTCCTGCAAAACTTTCAATTCGAGACAGTTAGGGCCTTGTTCATACAAAGAGTTCTGCATCTGACCCTCCTGCTCCAAAGTACCATAGCATTTTTATGATTGGATCTTGTAGAACTGCACGAGCCTGATCGAACGCGCCTATTCCCGTTGGGATTCCTGTGGACTATCTTAGTTTCCTGCAAAACTTTCAATTCGAGACAGATAGGGCCTTGTTCATACAAAGAGTTCTGCATCTGACCCTCCTGCTCCAAAGTACCATAGCATTTTTATGATTGGATCTTGTAGAACTGCACGAGCCTGATCGAACGCGCCTATTCCCGTTGGGATTCCTGTGGACTATCTTAGTTTCCTGCAAAACTTTCAATTCGAGACAGATAGGGCCTTGTTCATACAAAGAGTTCTGCATCTGACCCTCCTGCTCCAAAGTACCATAGCATTTTTATGATTGGATCTTGTAGAACTGCACGAGCCTGATCGAACGCGCCTATTCCCGTTGGGATTTCCTGTGGACTATCTTAGTTTCCTGCAAAACTTTCAATTCGAGACAGATAGGGCCTTGTTCATACAAAGAGTTCTGCATCTGACCCTCCTGCTCCAAAGTACCATAGCATTTTTATGATTGGATCTTGTAGAACTGCACGAGCCTGATCGAACGCGCCTATTCCCGTTGGGATTCCTGTGGACTATCTTAGTTTCCTGCAAAACTTTCAATTCGAGACAGATAGGGCCTTGTTCATACAAAGAGTTCTGCATCTGACCCTCCTGCTCCAAAGTACCATAGCATTTTTATGATTGGATCTTGTAGAACTGCACGAGCCTGATCGAACGCGCCTACTCTTGTTGGATTTCCTGTGGACTATCTTAGTTTCCTGCAAAACTTTCAATTCGAGACAGTTAGGGCCTTGTTCATACAAAGAGTTCTGCATCTGACCCCTCCTGCTCCAAAGTACCATAGCATTTTTATGATTGGATCTTGTAGAACTGCACGAGCCTGATCGAACGCGCCTATTCCCGTTGGGATTCCTGTGGACTATCTTAGTTTCCTGCAAAACTTTCAATTCGAGACAGATAGGGCCTTGTTCATACAAAGAGTTCTGCATCTGACCCTCCTGCTCCAAAGTACCATAGCATTTTTATGATTGGATCTTGTAGAACTGCACGAGCCTGATCGAACGCGCCTATTCCTGTTGGGATTTCCTGTGGACTATCTTAGTTTCCTGCAAAACTTTCAATTCGAGACAGATAGGGCCTTGTTCATACAAAGAGTTCTGCATCTGACCCTCCTGCTCCAAAGTACCATAGCATTTTTATGATTGGATCTTGTAGAACTGCACGAGCCTGATCGAACGCGCCTATTCCCGTTGGGATTTCCTGTGGACTATCTTAGTTTCCTGCAAAACTTTCAATTCGAGACAGATAGGGCCTTGTTCATACAAAGAGTTCTGCATCTGACCCTCCTGCTCCAAAGTACCATAGCATTTTTATGATTGGATCTTGTAGAACTGCACGAGCCTGATCGAACGCGCCTATTCCCGTTGGGATTCCTGTGGACTATCTTAGTTTCCTGCAAAACTTTCAATTCGAGACAGATAGGGCCTTGTTCATACAAAGAGTTCTGCATCTGACCCTCCTGCTCCAAAGTACCATAGCATTTTTATGATTGGATCTTGTAGAACTGCACGAGCCTGATCGAACGCGCCTATTCCCGTTGGGATTCCTGTGGACTATCTTAGTTTCCTGCAAAACTTTCAATTCGAGACAGATAGGGCCTTGTTCATACAAAGAGTTCTGCATCTGACCCTCCTGCTCCAAAGTACCATAGCATTTTTATGATTGGATCTTGTAGAACTGCACGAGCCTGATCGAACGCGCCTATTCCCGATTCTTGTTGGATTTCCTGTGGACTATCTTAGTTTCCTGCAAAACTTTCAATTCGAGACAGTTAGGGCCTTGTTCATACAAAGAGTTCTGCATCTGACCCCTCCTGCTCCAAAGTACCATAGCATTTTTATGATTGGATCTTGTAGAACTGCACGAGCCTGATCGAACGCGCCTATTCCCGTTGGGATTCCTGTGGACTATCTTAGTTTCCTGCAAAACTTTCAATTCGAGACAGATAGGGCCTTGTTCATACAAAGAGTTCTGCATCTGACCCTCCTGCTCCAAAGTACCATAGCATTTTTATGATTGGATCTTGTAGAACTGCACGAGCCTGATCGAACGCGCCTACTCTTGTTGGATTTCCTGTGGACTATCTTAGTTTCCTGCAAAACTTTCAATTCGAGACAGTTAGGGCCTTGTTCATACAAAGAGTTCTGCATCTGACCCCTCCTGCTCCAAAGTACCATAGCATTTTTATGATTGGATCTTGTAGAACTGCACGAGCCTGATCGAACGCGCCTATTCCCGTTGGGATTCCTGTGGACTATCTTAGTTTCCTGCAAAACTTTCAATTCGAGACAGATAGGGCCTTGTTCATACAAAGAGTTCTGCATCTGACCCTCCTGCTCCAAAGTACCATAGCATTTTTATGATTGGATCTTGTAGAACTGCACGAGCCTGATCGAACGCGCCTATTCCCGTTGGGATTTCCTGTGGACTATCTTAGTTTCCTGCAAAACTTTCAATTCGAGACAGTTAGGGCCTTGTTCATACAAAGAGTTCTGCATCTGACCCTCCTGCTCCAAAGTACCATAGCATTTTTATGATTGGATCTTGTAGAACTGCACGAGCCTGATCGAACGCGCCTATTCCCGTTGGGATTCCTGTGGACTATCTTAGTTTCCTGCAAAACTTTCAATTCGAGACAGATAGGGCCTTGTTCATACAAAGAGTTCTGCATCTGACCCTCCTGCTCCAAAGTACCATAGCATTTTTATGATTGGATCTTGTAGAACTGCACGAGCCTGATCGAACGCGCCTACTCTTGTTGGATTTCCTGTGGACTATCTTAGTTTCCTGCAAAACTTTCAATTCGAGACAGTTAGGGCCTTGTTCATACAAAGAGTTCTGCATCTGACCCCTCCTGCTCCAAATACCATTTTTTATGATTGGATCTTGTAGAACTGCACGAGCCTGATCGAACTTTTTTTTTTTTTTTTTTTTTTTTTTATAATTTTTTTTTAAAAAAATTTTTTTTTTAAATTTTTTCATTACCCTCCTCTCCTCTTTTTTTATGATTGGATCTTGTAGAACTGCACGAGCCTGATCGAACGCGCCTATTCCCGTTGGGATTCCTGTGGACTATCTTAGTTTCCTGCAAAACTTTCAATTCGAGACAGATAGGGCCTTGTTCATACAAAGAGTTCTGCATCTGACCCTCCTGCTCCAAAGTACCATAGCATTTTTATGATTGGATCTTGTAGAACTGCACGAGCCTGATCGAACGCGCCTATTCCCGTTGGGATTTCCTGTGGACTATCTTAGTTTCCTGCAAAACTTTCAATTCGAGACAGATAGGGCCTTGTTCATACAAAGAGTTCTGCATCTGACCCTCCTGCTCCAAAGTACCATAGCATTTTTATGATTGGATCTTGTAGAACTGCACGAGCCTGATCGAACGCGCCTATTCTTGTTGGGATTTCCTGTGGACTATCTTAGTTTCCTGCAAAACTTTCAATTCGAGACAGATAGGGCCTTGTTCATACAAAGAGTTCTGCATCTGACCCTCCTGCTCCAAAGTACCATAGCATTTTTATGATTGGATCTTGTAGAACTGCACGAGCCTGATCGAACGCGCCTATTCCCGTTGGGATTCCTGTGGACTATCTTAGTTTCCTGCAAAACTTTCAATTCGAGACAGATAGGGCCTTGTTCATACAAAGAGTTCTGCATCTGACCCTCCTGCTCCAAAGTACCATAGCATTTTTATGATTGGATCTTGTAGAACTGCACGAGCCTGATCGAACGCGCCTATTCTTGTTGGATTTCCTGTGGACTATCTTAGTTTCCTGCAAAACTTTCAATTCGAGACAGATAGGGCCTTGTTCATACAAAGAGTTCTGCATCTGACCCTCCTGCTCCAAAGTACCATAGCATTTTTATGATTGGATCTTGTAGAACTGCACGAGCCTGATCGAACGCGCCTATTCCCGTTGGGATTCCTGTGGACTATCTTAGTTTCCTGCAAAACTTTCAATTCGAGACAGATAGGGCCTTGTTCATACAAAGAGTTCTGCATCTGACCCTCCTGCTCCAAAGTACCATAGCATTTTTATGATTGGATCTTGTAGAACTGCACGAGCCTGATCGAACGCGCCTATTCCCGTTGGGATTCCTGTGGACTATCTTAGTTTCCTGCAAAACTTTCAATTCGAGACAGATAGGGCCTTGTTCATACAAAGAGTTCTGCATCTGACCCTCCTGCTCCAAAGTACCATAGCATTTTTATGATTGGATCTTGTAGAACTGCACGAGCCTGATCGAACGCGCCTATTCCCGTTGGGATTCCTGTGGACTATCTTAGTTTCCTGCAAAACTTTCAATTCGAGACAGATAGGGCCTTGTTCATACAAAGAGTTCTGCATCTGACCCTCCTGCTCCAAAGTACCATAGCATTTTTATGATTGGATCTTGTAGAACTGCACGAGCCTGATCGAACGCGCCTATTCCCGTTGGGATTCCTGTGGACTATCTTAGTTTCCTGCAAAACTTTCAATTCGAGACAGATAGGGCCTTGTTCATACAAAGAGTTCTGCATCTGACCCTCCTGCTCCAAAGTACCATAGCATTTTTATGATTGGATCTTGTAGAACTGCACGAGCCTGATCGAACGCGCCTATTCCCGTTGGGATTTCCTGTGGACTATCTTAGTTTCCTGCAAAACTTTCAATTCGAGACAGATAGGGCCTTGTTCATACAAAGAGTTCTGCATCTGACCCTCCTGCTCCAAAGTACCATAGCATTTTTATGATTGGATCTTGTAGAACTGCACGAGCCTGATCGAACGCGCCTATTCCCGTTGGGATTCCTGTGGACTATCTTAGTTTCCTGCAAAACTTTCAATTCGAGACAGATAGGGCCTTGTTCATACAAAGAGTTCTGCATCTGACCCTCCTGCTCCAAAGTACCATAGCATTTTTATGATTGGATCTTGTAGAACTGCACGAGCCTGATCGAACGCGCCTACTCTTGTTGGATTTCCTGTGGACTATCTTAGTTTCCTGCAAAACTTTCAATTCGAGACAGATAGGGCCTTGTTCATACAAAGAGTTCTGCATCTGACCCCTCCTGCTCCAAAGTACCATAGCATTTTTATGATTGGATCTTGTAGAACTGCACGAGCCTGATCGAACGCGCCTATTCCCGTTGGGATTCCTGTGGACTATCTTAGTTTCCTGCAAAACTTTCAATTCGAGACAGATAGGGCCTTGTTCATACAAAGAGTTCTGCATCTGACCCTCCTGCTCCAAAGTACCATAGCATTTTTATGATTGGATCTTGTAGAACTGCACGAGCCTGATCGAACGCGCCTATTCCCGTTGGGATTCCTGTGGACTATCTTAGTTTCCTGCAAAACTTTCAATTCGAGACAGATAGGGCCTTGTTCATACAAAGAGTTCTGCATCTGACCCTCCTGCTCCAAAGTACCATAGCATTTTTATGATTGGATCTTGTAGAACTGCACGAGCCTGATCGAACGCGCCTACTCTTGTTGGATTTCCTGTGGACTATCTTAGTTTCCTGCAAAACTTTCAATTCGAGACAGTTAGGGCCTTGTTCATACAAAGAGTTCTGCATCTGACCCTCCTGCTCCAAAGTACCATAGCATTTTTATGATTGGATCTTGTAGAACTGCACGAGCCTGATCGAACGCGCCTATTCCCGTTGGGATTCCTGTGGACTATCTTAGTTTCCTGCAAAACTTTCAATTCGAGACAGATAGGGCCTTGTTCATACAAAGAGTTCTGCATCTGACCCTCCTGCTCCAAAGTACCATAGCATTTTTATGATTGGATCTTGTAGAACTGCACGAGCCTGATCGAACGCGCCTACTCTTGTTGGATTTCCTGTGGACTATCTTAGTTTCCTGCAAAACTTTCAATTCGAGACAGTTAGGGCCTTGTTCATACAAAGAGTTATGCATCTGACCGCCTCCGCTCCAAAACCATAATTTTTATGATTGGATCTTGTAGAACTGCACGAGCCTGATCGAACGCGCCTATTCCCGTTGGGATTACTGTGGACTATCTTAGTTTCCTGCAAAACTTTCAATTCGAGACAGATAGGGCCTTGTTCATACAAAGAGTTCTGCATCTGACCCTCCTGCTCCAAAGTACCATAGAATTTTTATGATTGGATCTTGTAGAACTGCACGAGCCTGATCGAACGCGCCTATTCCCGTTGGGATTCCTGTGGACTATCTTAGTTTCCTGCAAAACTTTCAATTCGAGACAGACAGGGCCTTGTTCATACAAAGAGTTCTGCATCTGACCCTCCTGCTCCAAAGTACCATAGAATTTTTATGATTGGATCTTGTAGAACTGCACGAGCCTGATCGAACGCGCCTATTCCCGTTGGGATTACTGTGGACTATCTTAGTTTCCTGCAAAACTTTCAATTCGAGACAGCTAGGGCCCTTGTTCATACAAAAAGCTCTGCATCTGACCCTCCTGCTCCAAAGTACCATAGCATTTTTATGATTGGATCTTGTAGAACTGCACGAGCCTGATCGAACGCGCCTATTCCCGTTGGGATTCCTGTGGACTATCTTAGTTTCCTGCAAAACTTTCAATTCGAGACAGATAGGGCCTTGTTCATACAAAGAGTTCTGCATCTGACCCTCCTGCTCCAAAGTACCATAGCATTTTTATGATTGGATCTTGTAGAACTGCACGAGCCTGATCGAACGCGCCTACTCTTGTTGGATTTCCTGTGGACTATCTTAGTTTCCTGCAAAACTTTCAATTCGAGACAGCTAGGGCCTTGTTCATACAAAGAGTTATGCAGCTGACCCCTCCGCTCCAATTTTTATGATTGGATCTTGTAGAACTGCACGAGCCTGATCGAACGCGCCTATTCCCGTTGGGATTACTGTGGACTATCTTAGTTTCCTGCAAAACTTTCAATTCGAGACAGATAGGGCCTTGTTCATACAAAGAGTTCTGCATCTGACCCTCCTGCTCCAAAGTACCATAGCATTTTTATGATTGGATCTTGTAGCACTGCACGAGCCTGATCGAACGCGCCTACTCTTGTTGGATTTCCTGTGGACTATCTTAGTTTCCTGCAAAACTTCCAATTCGAGACAGTTAGGGCCTTGTTCATACAAAGAGTTATGCATCTGACCCCTCCGCTCCAATTTTTATGATTGGATCTTGTAGAACTGCACGAGCCTGATCGAACGCGCCTATTCCCGTTGGGATTCCTGTGGACTATCTTAGTTTCCTGCAAAACTTTCAATTCGAGACAGATAGGGCCTTGTTCATACAAAGAGTTCTGCATCTGACCCTCCTGCTCCAAAGTACCATAGCATTTTTATGATTGGATCTTGTAGAACTGCACGAGCCTGATCGAACGCGCCTATTCCCGTTGGGATTCCTGTGGACTATCTTAGTTTCCTGCAAAACTTTCAATTCGAGACAGATAGGGCCTTGTTCATACAAAGAGTTCTGCATCTGACCCTCCTGCTCCAAAGTACCATAGCATTTTTATGATTGGATCTTGTAGAACTGCACGAGCCTGATCGAACGCGCCTACTCTTGTTGGATTTCCTGTGGACTATCTTAGTTTCCTGCAAAACTTTCAATTCGAGACAGTTAGGGCCTTGTTCATACAAAGAGTTCTGCATCTGACCCTCCTGCTCCAAAGTACCATAGCATTTTTATGATTGGATCTTGTAGAACTGCACGAGCCTGATCGAACGCGCCTATTCCCGTTGGGATTCCTGTGGACTATCTTAGTTTCCTGCAAAACTTTCAATTCGAGACAGATAGGGCCTTGTTCATACAAAGAGTTCTGCATCTGACCCTCCTGCTCCAAAGTACCATAGCATTTTTATGATTGGATCTTGTAGAACTGCACGAGCCTGATCGAACGCGCCTATTCCCGTTGGGATTCCTGTGGACTATCTTAGTTTCCTGCAAAACTTTCAATTCGAGACAGATAGGGCCTTGTTCATACAAAGAGTTCTGCATCTGACCCTCCTGCTCCAAAGTACCATAGCATTTTTATGATTGGATCTTGTAGAACTGCACGAGCCTGATCGAACGCGCCTACTCTTGTTGGATTTCCTGTGGACTATCTTAGTTTCCTGCAAAACTTTCAATTCGAGACAGATAGGGCCTTGTTCATACAAAGAGTTCTGCATCTGACCCTCCTGCTCCAAAGTACCATAGCATTTTTATGATTGGATCTTGTAGAACTGCACGAGCCTGATCGAACGCGCCTATTCCCGTTGGGATACCTGTGGACTATCTTAGTTTCCTGCAAAACTTTCAATTCGAGACAGATAGGGCCTTGTTCATACAAAGAGTTCTGCATCTGACCCTCCTGCTCCAAAGTACCATAGCATTTTTATGATTGGATCTTGTAGAACTGCACGAGCCTGATCGAACGCGCCTATTCCCGTTGGGATTCCTGTGGACTATCTTAGTTTCCTGCAAAACTTTCAATTCGAGACAGATAGGGCCTTGTTCATACAAAGAGTTCTGCATCTGACCCTCCTGCTCCAAAGTACCATAGAATTTTTATGATTGGATCTTGTAGAACTGCACGAGCCTGATCGAACGCGCCTATTCCCGTTGGGATTCCTGTGGACTATCTTAGTTTCCTGCAAAACTTTCAATTCGAGACAGCTAGGACCCTTGATCATACCAAAGAGCTCTGCATCTGACCCTCCTGCTCCAAAGTACCATAGCATTTTTATGATTGGATCTTGTAGAACTGCACGAGCCTGATCGAACGCGCCTATTCCCGTTGGGATTCCTGTGGACTATCTTAGTTTCCTGCAAAACTTTCAATTCGAGACAGATAGGGCCTTGTTCATACAAAGAGTTCTGCATCTGACCCTCCTGCTCCAAAGTACCATAGCATTTTTATGATTGGATCTTGTAGAACTGCACGAGCCTGATCGAACGCGCCTACTCTTGTTGGATTTCCTGTGGACTATCTTAGTTTCCTGCAAAACTTTCAATTCGAGACAGCTAGGGCCTTGTTCATACAAAGAGTTATGCAGCTGACCCCTCCGCTCCAATTTTTATGATTGGATCTTGTAGAACTGCACGAGCCTGATCGAACGCGCCTATTCCCGTTGGGATTACTGTGGACTATCTTAGTTTCCTGCAAAACTTTCAATTCGAGACAGATAGGGCCTTGTTCATACAAAGAGTTCTGCATCTGACCCTCCTGCTCCAAAGTACCATAGCATTTTTATGATTGGATCTTGTAGCACTGCACGAGCCTGATCGAACGCGCCTACTCTTGTTGGATTTCCTGTGGACTATCTTAGTTTCCTGCAAAACTTCCAATTCGAGACAGTTAGGGCCTTGTTCATACAAAGAGTTATGCATCTGACCCCTCCGCTCCAATTTTTATGATTGGATATTTTAAAACTCCACGAGCCTGATCGAACGCGCCTATTCCCGTTGCGATTCCTGTGGACTATCTTAGTTTCCTGCAAAACTTTCAATTCGAGACAGATAGGGCCTTGTTCATACAAAGAGTTCTGCATCTGACCCTCCTGCTCCAAAGTACCATAGCATTTTTATGATTGGATCTTGTAGAACTGCACGAGCCTGATCGAACGCGCCTATTCCCGTTGGGATTCCTGTGGACTATCTTAGTTTCCTGCAAAACTTTCAATTCGAGACAGATAGGGCCTTGTTCATACAAAGAGTTCTGCATCTGACCCTCCTGCTCCAAAGTACCATAGCATTTTTATGATTGGATCTTGTAGAACTGCACGAGCCTGATCGAACGCGCCTATTCCCGTTGGGATTCCTGTGGACTATCTTAGTTTCCTGCAAAACTTTCAATTCGAGACAGATAGGGCCTTGTTCATACAAAGAGTTCTGCATCTGACCCTCCTGCTCCAAAGTACCATAGCATTTTTATGATTGGATCTTGTAGAACTGCACGAGCCTGATCGAACGCGCCTATTCCCGTTGGATTTCCTGTGGACTATCTTAGTTTCCTGCAAAACTTTCAATTCGAGACAGATAGGGCCTTGTTCATACAAAGAGTTCTGCATCTGACCCTCCTGCTCCAAAGTACCATAGCATTTTTATGATTGGATCTTGTAGAACTGCACGAGCCTGATCGAACGCGCCTATTCCCGTTGGAATTCCTGTGGACTATCTTAGTTTCCTGCAAAACTTTCAATTCGAGACAGATAGGGCCTTGTTCATACAAAGAGTTCTGCATCTGACCCTCCTGCTCCAAAGTACCATAGCATTTTTATGATTGGATCTTGTAGAACTGCACGAGCCTGATCGAACGCGCCTATTCCCGTTGGGATTCCTGTGGACTATCTTAGTTTCCTGCAAAACTTTCAATTCGAGACAGATAGGGCCTTGTTCATACAAAGAGTTCTGCATCTGACCCTCCTGCTCCAAAGTACCATAGCATTTTTATGATTGGATCTTGTAGAACTGCACGAGCCTGATCGAACGCGCCTATTCCCGTTGGATTTCCTGTGGACTATCTTAGTTTCCTGCAAAACTTTCAATTCGAGACAGATAGGGCCTTGTTCATACAAAGAGTTCTGCATCTGACCCTCCTGCTCCAAAGTACCATAGCATTTTTATGATTGGATCTTGTAGAACTGCACGAGCCTGATCGAACGCGCCTATTCCCGTTGGGATTCCTGTGGACTATCTTAGTTTCCTGCAAAACTTTCAATTCGAGACAGATAGGGCCTTGTTCATACAAAGAGTTCTGCATCTGACCCTCCTGCTCCAAAGTACCATAGCATTTTTATGATTGGATCTTGTAGAACTGCACGAGCCTGATCGAACGCGCCTACTCTTGTTGGATTTCCTGTGGACTATCTTAGTTTCCTGCAAAACTTTCAATTCGAGACAGTTAGGGCCTTGTTCATACAAAGAGTTATGCATCTGACCCCTCCTGCTCCAATTTACCATAGCATTTTTATGATTGGATCTTGTAGAACTGCACGAGCCTGATCGAACGCGCCTATTCCCGTTGGGATTCCTGTGGACTATCTTAGTTTCCTGCAAAACTTTCAATTCGAGACAGATAGGGCCTTGTTCATACAAAGAGTTCTGCATCTGACCCTCCTGCTCCAAAGTACCATAGCATTTTTATGATTGGATCTTGTAGCACTGCACGAGCCTGATCGAACGCGCCTATTCTTGTTGGATTTCCTGTGGACTATCTTAGTTTCCTGCAAAACTTTCAATTCGAGACAGTTAGGGCCTTGTTCATACAAAGAGTTCTGCATCTGACCCTCCTGCTCCAAAGTACCATAGCATTTTTATGATTGGATCTTGTAGAACTGCACGAGCCTGATCGAACGCGCCTATTCCCGTTGGGATTCCTGTGGACTATCTTAGTTTCCTGCAAAACTTTCAATTCGAGACAGATAGGGCCTTGTTCATACAAAGAGTTCTGCATCTGACCCTCCTGCTCCAAAGTACCATAGCATTTTTATGATTGGATCTTGTAGAACTGCACGAGCCTGATCGAACGCGCCTATTCCCGTTGGGATTCCTGTGGACTATCTTAGTTTCCTGCAAAACTTTCAATTCGAGACAGATAGGGCCTTGTTCATACAAAGAGTTCTGCATCTGACCCTCCTGCTCCAAAGTACCATAGCATTTTTATGATTGGATCTTGTAGAACTGCACGAGCCTGATCGAACGCGCCTATTCCCGTTGGGATTCCTGTGGACTATCTTAGTTTCCTGCAAAACTTTCAATTCGAGACAGATAGGGCCTTGTTCATACAAAGAGTTCTGCATCTGACCCTCCTGCTCCAAAGTACCATAGCATTTTTATGATTGGATCTTGTAGAACTGCACGAGCCTGATCGAACGCGCCTATTCCCGTTGGGATTCCTGTGGACTATCTTAGTTTCCTGCAAAACTTTCAATTCGAGACAGATAGGGCCTTGTTCATACAAAGAGTTCTGCATCTGACCCTCCTGCTCCAAAGTACCATAGCATTTTTATGATTGGATCTTGTAGCACTGCACGAGCCTGATCGAACGCGCCTACTCTTGTTGGATTTCCTGTGGACTATCTTAGTTTCCTGCAAAACTTTCAATTCGAGACAGTTAGGGCCTTGTTCATACAAAGAGTTCTGCATCTGACCCTCCTGCTCCAAAGTACCATAGCATTTTTATGATTGGATCTTGTAGAACTGCACGAGCCTGATCGAACGCGCCTACTCTTGTTGGATTTCCTGTGAACATTAGCTGTGCAAAATTTCTACCCTGGACGAGCTCAAAATCGACCATAAATAGGGCATCCTTACCTACCTAGACCTATATCTTATAGGATTCATGGCACCCATTGGAAAGTGTTTAAACCGACCTCCGAGGAAAGCGGTTTTTTCGTATGCACCTCATAGATATGGTCATAAACATTAGCTATGCAAAATTTCTACCCTGGATGAGCTCAAAATCGACCATAAATAGGGCATCCTTACCTACCTAGACCTATATCTTATAGGATTCATGGCACCCATTGGAAAGTGTTTATTCAAGCTGCCCATTGGAAAGTGTTTAAACCGACCTCCGAGGAAAGCTGTTTTTTCGTATGAACCTCATAGATATGGTCATAAACATTAGCTATGCAAAATTTCTACCCTGGATGAGCTCAAAATCGACCATAAATAGGGCATCCTTACCTACCTAGACCTATATCTTATAGGATTCATGGCACCCATTGGAAAGTGTTTAAACCGACCTCCGAGGAAAGCGGTTTTTTCGTATGCACCTCATAGATATGGTCATAAACATTAGCTATGCAAAATTTCTACCCTGGATGAGCTCAAAATCGACCATAAATGGGACATCCTTACCTACCTAGACCTATATCTTATAGGATTCATGGCACCCATTGGAAAGTGTTCAAACCGACCTCCGAGGAAAGCGGTTTTTTCGTATGCACCTCATAGATATGGTCATAAACATTAGCTATGCAAAATTTCTACCCTGGACGAGCTCAAAATCGACCATAAATAGGGCATCCTTACCTACCTAGACCTATATCTTATAGGATTCATGGCACCCATTGGAAAGTGTTTAAACCGACCTCCGAGGAAAGTGGTTTTTTCGTATGCACCTCATAGATATGGTCATAAACATTAGCTATGCAAAATTTCTACCCTGGACGAGCTCAAAATCGACCATAAATAGGGCATCCTTACCTACCTAGACCTATATCTTATAGGATTCATGGCACCCATTGGAAAGTGTTTAACCCCCCCCGGGAAAGGGTTTTTTTTTTTTCCCCCCATAATATGGTAAAAAATTTTCTGTGCAAAATTTCTACCCTGGATGAGCTCAAAATCGACCATAAATAGGGCATCCTTACCTACCTAGACCTATATCTTATAGGATTCAAGCTGCCCATTGGAAAGTGTTTAAACCGACCTCCGAGGAAAGCGGTTTTTTCGTATGTACCTCATAGATATGGTCATAAACATTAGCTATGCAAAATTTCTACCCTGGACGAGCTCAAAATCGACCATAAATAGGGCATCCTTACCTACCTAGACCTATATCTTATAGGATTCATGGCACCCATTGGAAAGTGTTTAAACCGACCTCCGAGGAAAGTGGTTTTTTCGTATGCACCTCATAGATATGGTCATAAACATTAGCTATGCAAAATTTCTACCCTGGACGAGCTCAAAATCGACCATAAATAGGGCATCCTTACCTACCTAGACCTATATCTTATAGGATTCATGGCACCCATTGGAAAGTGTTCAAACCGACCTCCGAGGAAAGCGGTTTTTTCGTATGCACCTCATAGATATGGTCATAAACATTAGCTATGCAAAATTTCTACCCTGGACGAGCTCAAAATCGACCATAAATAGGGCATCCTTACCTACCTAGACCTATATCTTATAGGATTCATGGCACCCATTGGAAAGTGTTTAAACCGACCTCCGAGGAAAGTGGTTTTTTCGTATGCACCTCATAGATATGGTCATAAACATTAGCTATGCAAAATTTCTACCCTGGACGAGCTCAAAATCGACCATAAATAGGGCATAGGATTCTCAGGTCCTCGTGATAATTCAGGCACATGAATCCACGAACTAAGAACGGCCATGCACCACCATCCACTGAATGAAGAAACAGCTTTTCATTATACGCCAAAATCATCAGCGAACCTTTGTTCCATGGCATGGAACAAAGGTTCGCTTATATTCGACCATATTCGAAATTCGAGGATCTTCGAATATCGAATATTCGACTAAGTTCGATATTCGAGGATTTTTCAGTATTCGACAACCCTATTCCATGCTACACTAGCGTAGAAACGCTCTAAACGCCTCACGCGCGTGTTTAAACCGCCGTTCACTAAAAGGAGCAGAGCAGATACATGACAGTATCTGCTCAAAGTTGCATTTTTTAAATCGGGCCGGGTCCCACCACAAACACATCCGAGCGTTGTTCTCACCTTGCCTATTCTGTCCAGAATTTATTGAGCTTCAATTCTGGCCTAGGCGCATTCCTCTCCGATAATTACTCATGCTGTTATGTCCAATTTTAGAAGAACCGTTTGTTTCACAAAAAGTGGAACGATTCCTACCAGCGGTATTACTATTCCACCTTTTGTGGAACGAACGGTTAGGCGTCACTAGCTGGAATAAGCTCACTATGGCCTTTTCCGGCTAGCTTTCGCTGCTGAAGAAATCCACAATGACCACACTTAAGATCCATCTGGACCACAAATTCACCTGTTCAGCCCAACCTCTAGACATGTCTACAGTGCTCCCACCACGACTTTTCAGAAAAGTGTTCAATGAAATGTGTTGTGTTGGATGAAAGCAAAGCAAATGTGTCTTGAGGGTACACAGCAGCGGAAAAAAACAATGGGCCCATTGGCGTCCCAATCTAAACACAACATCTGTTGAGAAAATGCACCGGGCTCCCACCGCGAAGCCCCTGCGCCGAGTGCCATCTGCGCAGCGTTCCTATTTTCCTTAAGGGCCCATTATAGTCTGCGCGACTGTGCGACTGTGCGACGCGTCGCGTAGCTGCGCGACAGTCGCTTAGCTACGCGACACAAACGGCCTGTAAACGTCGCGCAGTTATAGTCTGCGCGACACAAACGGTTTTTGCGTCGCGTAGCTAAGCGACAGTCGCGTAGCTACGCGACGCAAAAACCGTATTTGCAACTATAATACGCTATGCGACAGTAGCTGTGCGACAGTGAAGATCATCTGTTGTAGGCAGAGGCAGCTGCAGAGAACTGTCGAGAACTGCGTGAATTTATGTGAAAATATGAATTTATCCTCCCTTTTCTTGCTCTTCGCGCCATCTCCTGTGTTTCCCATCGCCTTCTTGGCACTCTTCAATCTTCTCATGTAGGAATCCTTCAGATTCTTAAAAATATTTTGTATGTCTTCGCCTGAAAGAGCAAATTAAGAGATAACTGGGCAGAAAACACAAACCTTTCAGCGAAAGACTGTGCAGCTCATTAACTTGGTTCGAAATTTCGAGGTAGGCAGCAGACTTTTCGGCGTCGAGCTTGTACCCCCTCGATTTCACCTTCCACAGGATGTCCTTACGTTTCACAAGGTCGATGATGTGTGTCTTGACATCATCAGTCACCTTCACAGCACCAGCTGCTTCGTTGTTCTGCTGCATCGTCTGCCTGAAATGCGAAAAATCGCAAGTTAAAATTGATATATGTTATATGTTCGACAAAGCACTACAGATGAGCGACGAAATTCATCAAAACGGCAAAAAACACCCAGCTGAGCACAAATGAAGGCTCAGAAGTGAAGATCTCGCCGGTAGACCGGCCGCGCAGAGCTACGCGACTGTGCGACACATGTTGTGTCGCTCGGACGGCTGAGCGACGCAAAAAACGTGTCGCGCAGTCGCGCAGCTACGCGACAGTCGCGCAGACTATAATAGGTTTCTACGTGTCGCACAGTCGCGCAGCTGCGCGACACGAATTTTGTGTCGCGCAGTCGCGCAGCTACGCGACGCGTCGCGCAGACTATAATAGGTTTTCGCGTGTCGCGCAGCTGCGCGACTGCGCGACACAACTTTACAATGCTACGCGACACTGTCGCGCAGACTATAATAGGCCCTTTATTGGCTTGCTCTTCAGAGTTTGTCGTTGCTTTTGTATTAACCGGGTGCCGTTCCCTCGTGGACAGATATACAGTATTTTTCCTAGGTCGCGCCCCGCTCCCCACGCACAGGAATTATCACCGGATTCTCGTCGGACAACCATCTCGTCGTTTCTCCCCATTCGTTTCCCACATTCGTACGGCGGCGCCCATACAACATTTGTGTTCCGAGTGCCCGCGTACAACACATCCACCCCACGCTAACCTGAAAGCAGAGCAGATACATGACAGAATCTACTGTAAGCGAATTTTTCACTCACACTCACAAGGGAACGGTCAATCATGCAACTCTACGATCGGCGCGGGACTATTGGCAAACGGTAGGTCTAGGTGGGTGTATTAACTGTGTAAAATATTAGGTGCCCTCGCTCAGATACCGGCGAGAAAAAGAGGTTTCAATTTTTGGGTAGCGGAGTATATATGTATGAGTATGGCGGCGCGAAATGCCCTTGTCAATGTGGCGCAGTGGGTAAGTCACCTGCCTTCCATGTCAGGCAATGTTCTAGTAGGTGACGGGTTCGAACCCCCGAACCAATCTTTCTTTTCCATTCAACTCGGATTGAGCGGATTTTGGATGCTGAGCAGCCAGAGGAGCAAGCGGGATTCCGAAGAAGCTATTCAACCGTGGACCACCTCCAAGCCGTGAATCTTCTGGTGGAAAAGACGCGTGAATACCGGCTACCGCTCTTCGTCGCTTTCGTCGACTTTGAGAAGGCGTTCAACTCCGTGGAAATCAACGCTGTGTGGAACGCGATCAAACGTCAAGGAGTTCCGGCTGCGATCATCAACCTGCTGCGGAAGATCTATGATCAAGCCGCGTCCTACGTCCAAATTGGTGAAGAACGTGTGCCGATCAAGATCCAGCGAGGAGTCCGCCAGGGCGATACGATCAGCCCAAAACTCTTCACAGCGACGCTCGAAGAAATCTTCAGAGAGCTCGGTTGGGAAAACTTCGGGATCAACATCAACGGCCGGAAGCTCTCGAATCTACGCTTCGCAGACGACATCGCGCTGATTGCCAACACGGAAGAAGAGCTGCAACAGATGGTGACAGAACTTACCTGGGACAGGAAGTCAGGCTGAGAAGAGACCACTCCAAGGAGATCAACAGAAGAATTCAAAGCGGATGGAACGTTTTCAGGAAGTACAAGGACTTTCTGACTTCCAGAAGCGTCCTGATGCAATGGAAACGAAAACTCTTCGATCAGTGCGTCCTTCCCGCCATGCTCTACGGTTCCGAAACTTGGTCGCTCACGAAATCAGCGCGGAAGAGGCTTGCGACCGCTCAGCGAAGGATGGAACGCCGAATGGCCGGAGTCCGTCTAATAGACAAGAGGACCAATGAGTGGCTCCGAGGCGTCACGAAGGTGAAGGACATCGACGAAGCGGCAAGAAGAAGGAAGTGGAACTTCGCCTGGAAGATGGCGAACGGAAGCCCGGAAAATTGGTACAACCGACTCGAAGAATGGCGCCCGCCTGTGAAGAGACCTCTCGGAAGACCTCGAACCCGATGGAGCGATGACTTAACGAAGACACTGGGCAGCAAAAGATGGAGGCACCGTGCGCGTCAAGAAGCCAGAGGACGTTGGATAAATATGGGGTGCGACAACATGTAATATGTTAGATATCGCAATAAATTCGTAAAATTCGGATTTTTTCCAAAATTTTTACAACGGCTCTCGATAGCCAAACTATGGCCGTTCTGACTTTCTCGGTTGTGCCACAAAAATGCGCCCAAAATCACGGCCTGGAATGACTTCCTCGTGACAGGATGTGGTCGAATTCGAGACACACTCAGCCCGATTTCGGCACTTTTTTGGAAATCGGATTTTTTCTGAAATTTTTACAACGGTTCTCGATAGCCAAACTATGGCCGTTCTGACTTTCGCGGTTGTGCCACAAAAATGCGCCCAAAATTACGGCCTGGAATGACTTCCTCCTGACAGGATGTGGTCGAATTCGAGACACACTTAGCCCGATTTCGGCACTTTTTTGGAAATCGGATTTTTTCTGAAGTTTTTACAACGGTTCTCGATAGCCAAACTATGGCCGTTCTGACTTTCTCGGTTGTGCCACAAAAATGCGCCCAAAATTACGGCCTGGAATGACTTCCTCGTGACAGGATGTGGTCGAATTCGACACACTTAGCCCGATTTCGGCACTTTTTTGGAAATCGGATTTTTTCTGAAGTTTTTACAACGGTTCTCGATAGCCAAACTATGGCCGTTCTGACTTTCTCGGTTGTGCCACAAAAATGCGCCCAAAATCACGGCCTGGAATGACTTCCTCGTGACAGGATGTGGTCGAATTCGACACACTTAGCCCGATTTCGGCACTTTTTTGGAAATCGGATTTTTTCTGAAATTTTTACAACGGTTCTCGATAGCCAAACTATGGCCGTTCTGACTTTCGCGGTTGTGCCACAAAAATGCGCCCAAAATTACGGCCTGGAATGACTTCCTCCTGACAGGATGTGGTCGAATTCGAGACACACTTAGCCCGATTTCGGCACTTTTTTGGAAATCGGATTTTTTCTGAAGTTTTTACAACGGTTCTCGATAGCCAAACTATGGCCGTTCTGACTTTCTCGGTTGTGCCACAAAAATGCGCCCAAAATTACGGCCTGGAATGACTTCCTCGTGACAGGATGTGGTCGAATTCGAGACACACTCAGCCCGATTTCGGCACTTTTTTGGAAATCGGATTTTTTCTGAAATTTTTACAACGGTTCTCGATAGCCAAACTATGGCCGTTCTGACTTTCGCGGTTGTGCCACAAAAATGCGCCCAAAATTACGGCCTGGAATGACTTCCTCCTGACAGGATGTGGTCGAATTCGAGACACACTTAGCCCGATTTCGGCACTTTTTTGGAAATCGGATTTTTTCTGAAGTTTTTACAACGGTTCTCGATAGCCAAACTATGGCCGTTCTGACTTTCTCGGTTGTGCCACAAAAATGCGCCCAAAATCACGGCCTGGAATGACTTCCTCGTGACGGCATGATGTCGAACTCGAGACCCACTCAGCCCTTTTTCGGCACTTTTTTGGAAATCCGTTTTTTTCTCAAATTTTTACAACGGCTCTCGATAGCCAAACTATGGCCGTTCTGACTTTCTCAGTTGTGCCACAAAAGTGCGCCCAAGTTAACGGCCTGCAATAACTTCCTCCTGACAGGATGTGGTCGAATTCGACACACTTAGCCCGATTTCGGCACTTTTTTGGAAATCGGTTTTTTTCTGAAGTTTTTACAACGGTTCTCGATAGCCAAACTATGGCCGTTCTGACTTTCTCGGTTGTGCCACAAAAATGCGCCCAAAATCACGGCCTGGAATGACTTCCTCGTGACAGGATGTGGTCGAATTCGAGACACACTTAGCCCGATTTCGGCACTTTTTTGGAAATCGGATTTTTTCTGAAATTTTTACAACGGTTCTCGATAGCCAAACTATGGCCGTTCTGACTTTCGCGGTTGTGCCACAAAAATGCGCCCAAAATTACGGCCTGGAATGACTTCCTCGTGACAGGATGTGGTCGAATTCGACACACTTAGCCCGATTTCGGCACTTTTTTGGAAATCGGATTTTTTCTGAAGTTTTTACAACGGTTCTCGATAGCCAAACTATGGCCGTTCTGACTTTCTCTGTTGTGCCACAAAAATGCGCCCAAAATCACGGCCTGGAATGACTTCCTCGTGACAGGATGTGGTCGAATTCGACACACTTAGCCCGATTTCGGCACTTTTTTGGAAATCGGATTTTTTCTGAAGTTTTTACAACGGTTCTCGATAGCCAAACTATGGCCGTTCTGACTTTCTCGGTTGTGCCACAAAAATGCGCCCAAAATCACGGCCTGGAATGACTTCCTCGTGACGGCATGATGTCGAACTCGAGACCCACTCAGCCCTTTTTCGGCACTTTTTTGGAAATCCGTTTTTTTCTCAAATTTTTACAACGGCTCTCGATAGCCAAACTATGGCCGTTCTGACTTTCTCGGTTGTGCCACAAAAATGCGCCCAAAATTACGGCCTGGAATGACTTCCTCGTGACAGGATGTGGTCGAATTCGACACACTTAGCCCGATTTCGGCACTTTTTTGGAAATCGGATTTTTTCTGAAGTTTTTACAACGGTTCTCGATAGCCAAACTATGGCCGTTCTGACTTTCTCGGTTGTGCCACAAAAATGCGCCCAAAATCACGGCCTGGAATGACTTCCTCGTGACAGGATGTGGTCGAATTCGACACACTTAGCCCGATTTCGGCACTTTTTTGGAAATCGGATTTTTTCTGAAGTTTTTACAACGGTTCTCGATAGCCAAACTATGGCCGTTCTGACTTTCTCGGTTGTGCCACAAAAATGCGCCCAAAATTACGGCCTGGAATGACTTCCTCGTGACAGGATGTGGTCGAATTCGAGACACACTCAGCCCGATTTCGGCACTTTTTTGGAAATCGGATTTTTTCTGAAGTTTTTACAACGGTTCTCGATAGCCAAACTATGGCCGTTCTGACTTTCTCGGTTGTGCCACAAAAATGCGCCCAAAATCACGGCCTGGAATGACTTCCTCGTGACAGGATGTGGTCGAATTCGAGACACACTCAGCCCGATTTCGGCACTTTTTTGGAAATCGGATTTTTTCTGAAATTTTTACAACGGTTCTCGATAGCCAAACTATGGCCGTTCTGACTTTCTCGGTTGTGCCACAAAAATGCGCCCAAGTTCACGGCCTGGAATGACTTCCTCGTGACGGCATGATGTCGAACTCGAGACCCACTCAGCCCTTTTTCGGCACTTTTTTGGAAATCCGTTTTTTTCTCAAATTTTTACAACGGCTCTCGATAGCCAAACTATGGCCGTTCTGACTTTCTCGGTTGTGCCACAAAAATGCGCCCAAAATCACGGCCTGGAATGACTTCCTCGTGACAGGATGTGGTCGAATTCGACACACTTAGCCCGATTTCGGCACTTTTTTGGAAATCGGATTTTTTCTGAAGTTTTTACAACGGTTCTCGATAGCCAAACTATGGCCGTTCTGACTTTCGCGGTTGTGCCACAAAAATGCGCCTAAAATTACGGCCTGGAATGACTTCCTCGTGACAGGATGTGGTCGAATTCGACACACTTAGCCCGATTTCGGCACTTTTTTGGAAATCGGATTTTTTCTGAAGTTTTTACAACGGTTCTCGATAGCCAAACTATGGCCGTTCTGACTTTCTCGGTTGTGCCACAAAAATGCGCCCAAAATCACGGCCTGGAATGACTTCCTCGTGACAGGATGTGGTCGAATTCGACACACTTAGCCCGATTTCGGCACTTTTTTGGAAATCGGATTTTTTCTGAAGTTTTTACAACGGTTCTCGATAGCCAAACTATGGCCGTTCTGACTTTCTCGGTTGTGCCACAAAAATGCGCCCAAAATCACGGCCTGGAATGACTTCCTCGTGACTGTTGACCCACCCCCCCCCCCCCTTTTTTCCCTTTTTTTTGAATCCCTTTTTTTCTCAAATTTTTACAACGCCTCTCATACCAAACTATGGCCGTTCTGTCTTTCTCAGTTTTGCCCCAAAAGTGCGCCCAAGTTAACGGCCTGCAATAACTTCCTCCTGACAGGATGTGGTCGAATTCGACACACTTAGCCCGATTTCGGCACTTTTTTGGAAATCGGTTTTTTTCTGAAGTTTTTACAACGGTTCTCGATAGCCAAACTATGGCCGTTCTGACTTTCTCGGTTGTGCCACAAAAATGCGCCCAAAATTACGGCCTGGAATGACTTCCTCCTGACAGGATGTGGTCGAATTCGACACACTTAGCCCGATTTCGGCACTTTTTTGGAAATCGGATTTTTTCTGAAGTTTTTACAACGGTTCTCGATAGCCAAACTATGGCCGTTCTGACTTTCTCGGTTGTGCCACAAAAATGCGCCCAAAATCACGGCCTGGAATGACTTCCTCGTGACAGGATGTGGTCGAATTCGACACACTTAGCCCGATTTCGGCACTTTTTTGGAAATCGGATTTTTTCTGAAGTTTTTACAACGGTTCTCGATAGCCAAACTATGGCCGTTCTGACTTTCTCGGTTGTGCCACAAAAATGCGCCCAAAATCACGGCCTGGAATGACTTCCTCGTGACGGCATGATGTCGAACTCGAGACCCACTCAGCCCTTTTTCGGCACTTTTTTGGAAATCCGTTTTTTTCTCAAATTTTTACAACGGCTCTCGATAGCCAAACTATGGCCGTTCTGACTTTCTCGGTTGTGCCACAAAAGTGCGCCCAAGTTAACGGCCTGCAATAACTTCCTCCTGACAGGATGTGGTCGAATTCGACACACTTAGCCCGATTTCGGCACTTTTTTGGAAATCGGTTTTTTTCTGAAGTTTTTACAACGGTTCTCGATAGCCAAACTATGGCCGTTCTGACTTTCTCCGTTGTGCCACAAAAATGCGCCCAAAATTACGGCCTGGAATGACTTCCTCGTGACAGGATGTGGTCGAATTCGACACACTTAGCCCGATTTCGGCACTTTTTTGGAAATCGGATTTTTTCTGAAGTTTTTACAACGGTTCTCGATAGCCAAACTATGGCCGTTCTGACTTTCTCGGTTGTGCCACAAAAATGCGCCCAAAATCACGGCCTGGAATGACTTCCTCGTGACAGGATGTGGTCGAATTCGACACACTTAGCCCGATTTCGGCACTTTTTTGGAAATCGGATTTTTTCTGAAGTTTTTACAACGGTTCTCGATAGCCAAACTATGGCCGTTCTGACTTTCTCGGTTGTGCCACAAAAATGCGCCCAAAATCACGGCCTGGAATGACTTCCTCGTGACGGCATGATGTCGAACTCGAGACCCACTCAGCCCTTTTTCGGCACTTTTTTGGAAATCCGTTTTTTTCTCAAATTTTTACAACGGCTCTCGATAGCCAAACTATGGCCGTTCTGACTTTCTCGGTTGTGCCACAAAAGTGCGCCCAAGTTAACGGCCTGCAATAACTTCCTCCTGACAGGATGTGGTCGAATTCGACACACTTAGCCCGATTTCGGCACTTTTTTGGAAATCGGTTTTTTTCTGAAGTTTTTACAACGGTTCTCGATAGCCAAACTATGGCCGTTCTGACTTTCTCCGTTGTGCCACAAAAATGCGCCCAAAATTACGGCCTGGAATGACTTCCTCGTGACAGGATGTGGTCGAATTCGACACACTTAGCCCGATTTCGGCACTTTTTTGGAAATCGGATTTTTTCTGAAGTTTTTACAACGGTTCTCGATAGCCAAACTATGGCCGTTCTGACTTTCTCGGTTGTGCCACAAAAATGCGCCCAAAATCACGGCCTGGAATGACTTCCTCGTGACAGGATGTGGTCGAATTCGACACACTTAGCCCGATTTCGGCACTTTTTTGGAAATCGGATTTTTTCTGAAGTTTTTACAACGGTTCTCGATAGCCAAACTATGGCCGTTCTGACTTTCTCGGTTGTGCCACAAAAATGCGCCCAAAATTACGGCCTGGAATGACTTCCTCGTGACAGGATGTGGTCGAATTCGAGACACACTCAGCCCGATTTCGGCACTTTTTTGGAAATCGGATTTTTTCTGAAGTTTTTACAACGGTTCTCGATAGCCAAACTATGGCCGTTCTGACTTTCTCGGTTGTGCCACAAAAATGCGCCCAAAATCACGGCCTGGAATGACTTCCTCGTGACAGGATGTGGTCGAATTCGAGACACACTCAGCCCGATTTCGGCACTTTTTTGGAAATCGGATTTTTTCTGAAATTTTTACAACGGTTCTCGATAGCCAAACTATGGCCGTTCTGACTTTCGCGGTTGTGCCACAAAAATGCGCCCAAAATCACGGCCTGGAATGACTTCCTCGTGACAGGATGTGGTCGAATTCGAGACACACTCAGCCCGATTTCGGCACTTTTTTGGAAATCGGATTTTTTCTGAAATTTTTACAACGGTTCTCGATAGCCAAACTATGGCCGTTCTGACTTTCGCGGTTGTGCCACAAAAATGCGCCCAAAATTACGGCCTGGAATGACTTCCTCCTGACAGGATGTGGTCGAATTCGAGACACACTTAGCCCGATTTCGGCACTTTTTTGGAAATCGGATTTTTTCTGAAATTTTTACAACGGTTCTCGATAGCCAAACTATGACCGTTCTGACTTTCGCGGTTGTTCCACAAAAATGCGCCCAAAATCACGGCCTGGAATGACTTCCTCGTGACAGGATGTGGTCGAATTCGAGACACACTTAGCCCGATTTCGGCACTTTTTTGGAAATCGGATTTTTTCTGAAATTTTTACAACGGTTCTCGATAGCCAACCTATGGCCGTTCTGACTTTCGCGGTTGTGCCACAAAAATGCGCCCAAAATTACGGCCTGGAATGACTTCCTCCTGACAGGATGTGGTCGAATTCGAGACACACTTAGCCCGATTTCGGCACTTTTTTGGAAATCGGATTTTTTCTGAAATTTTTACAACGGTTCTCGATAGCCAAACTATGGCCGTTCTGACTTTCTCGGTTGTGCCACAAAAATGCGCCCAAAATTACGGCCTGGAATGACTTCCTCCTGACAGGATGTGGTCGAATTCGAGACACACTTAGCCCGATTTCGGCACTTTTTTGGAAGTCGGATTTTTTCTGAAGTTTTTACAACGGTTCTCGATAGCCAAACTATGGCCGTTCTGACTTTCTCGGTTGTGCCACAAAAATGCGCCCAAAATTACGGCCTGGAATGACTTCCTCGTGACAGGATGTGGTCGAATTCGACACACCTTAGCCCGATTTCGGCACTTTTTTGGAAATCGGATTTTTTCTGAAGTTTTTACAACGGTTCTCGATAGCCAAACTATGGCCGTTCTGACTTTCTCGGTTGTGCCACAAAAATGCGCCCAAAATTACGGCCTGGAATGACTTCCTCGTGACAGGATGTGGTCGAATTCGACACACTTAGCCCGATTTCGGCACTTTTTTGGAAATCGGATTTTTTCTGAAGTTTTTACAACGGTTCTCGATAGCCAAACTATGGCCGTTCTGACTTTCTCGGTTGTGCCACAAAAATGCGCCCAAAATTACGGCCTGGAATGACTTCCTCGTGACAGGATGTGGTCGAATTCGACACACTTAGCCCGATTTCGGCACTTTTTTGGAAATCGGATTTTTTCTGAAGTTTTTACAACGGTTCTCGATAGCCAAACTATGGCCGTTCTGACTTTCTCGGTTGTGCCACAAAAATGCGCCCAAAATCACGGCCTGGAATGACTTCCTCGTGACGGCATGATGTCGAACTCGAGACCCACTCAGCCCGATTTCGGCACTTTTTTGGAAATCGGATTTTTTCTCAAATTTGTACAACGGCTCTCGATAGTCAAACTATGGCCGTTCTGACTTTCGCGGTTGTGCCACAAAAATGCGCCCAAAATTACGGCCTGGAATGACTTCCTCCTGACAGGATGTGGTCGAATTCGAGACACACTTAGCCCGATTTCGGCACTTTTTTGGAAATCGGATTTTTCTGAAATTTTTACAACGGTTCTCGATAGCCAAACTATGGCCGTTCTGACTTTCTCGGTTGTGCCACAAAAATGCGCCCAAAATTACGGCCTGGAATGACTTCCTCCTGACAGGATGTGGTCGAATTCGAGACACACTTAACCCGATTTCGGCACTTTTTTGGAAGTCGGATTTTTTCTGAAGTTTTTACAACGGTTCTCGATAGCCAAACTATGGCCGTTCTGACTTTCTCGGTTGTGCCACAAAAATGCGCCCAAAATTACGGCCTGGAATGACTTCCTCGTGACAGGATGTGGTCGAATTCGACACACTTAGCCCGATTTCGGCACTTTTTTGGAAATCGGATTTTTTCTGAAGTTTTTACAACGGTTCTCGATAGCCAAACTATGGCCGTTCTGACTTTCTCGGTTGTGCCACAAAAATGCGCCCAAAATTACGGCCTGGAATGACTTCCTCGTGACAGGATGTGGTCGAATTCGACACACTTAGCCCGATTTCGGCACTTTTTTGGAAATCGGATTTTTTCTGAAGTTTTTACAACGGTTCTCGATAGCCAAACTATGGCCGTCCTGACTTTCTCGGTTGTGCCACAAAAATGCGCCCAAAATCACGGCCTGGAATGACTTCCTCGTGACGGCGTGATGTCGAACTCGAGACCCACTCAGCCCGATTTCGGCACTTTTTTGGAAATCGGATTTTTTCTCAAATTTGTACAACGGCTCTCGATAGTCAAACTATGGCCGTTCTGACGTTCTTGGTGGTGCCACCACAAACAGGTCCCCTTTACCTACCTGGACCCCGTATCCTATAGGATCTCAGGATCCCTTGGGAAGTGATCAGACGGATAAGTAAGGATAATGGACCAGTTCGCATTCACAGAATACCTCTCACCAGCTGTGAGCGGCCGGATAAGGACTTGTGCTTCATCCATCACCAGTTCCCCATAAGGCACACAGGAACAGCAAAAAGATACCGAAGTTTGTAGAAATGTCTAACAAATATGGGGATTCCATAGATGGAGCTAAAGCTAGACTCGTAGAACTTGAGAGACTACTTTTATTCTACCGAAAGCAGCAGAAAGTTAGCTTAGGATTAATTCAACATGTGGCTAAACCATAAACATCCGTGGGAGAACATAGGACATTGAGAAACATCCCCGAAGAAAACTACCTCCACGAAATTCCTGAGATTCCTCGACCAAAATTCAAAGGTAACCCTTGGGAATGGGATTCCCTTGTACAGCTTTTCCAGATCGCTTCAAAACCTACCTCAGACCTCGAAACGTTTCATGATCTGTTAGCAGCCGTGGAGGACGAACCAAGGCGTTTAATGGCAGCCTTTCAACCCCTAGTGACCAGCTTTAAACCAGCGATAGATTTCCTATCAAAACGTTACGGCAATAATATAGCAATAATTGAGAACTTGTTAGCTAACCTAGAAAAGGCGCGACCAAACCCGGTAGTTTGAGAGCCATGCGTTAGCTGTTGAACAAGATTTTCGTTGTGACACAATGCTTCAAGCGCTGGACGAGATAATTCAGTAAGAAGAGATGATCAACCACCAGATTCAGAACTCTCAATCAAAAGAGTGCAAAGACCGAATACCGTTCAATCGACCGAATACCGTTCAGCTGACTGCCAAGTAGTCACAACGGTACAAGACAGTCACAATCAAAGTCTTCACAATCACAGAAAAGAACACTCTGTGAGTTCAGTATGTCAGAAACCAGAGCCGACAGACTCATCGGCACTCTAACAGTCAGAAATCCGCTCACGGAACAACAAAAGAAGATTGAAGCACTGCTCAACACAGGGCATCAAGAAGCTTCGTAGCAGACTGTCTGGTACAAGAATTGGATCTCCAGCAAACGGCGAGGAATCCAGTAATCCAGCAAGCAAGCGTCACAGTAGAACAGTTAGGCTTGCGAAGCTTAACTGTGGCTCACGGAGTCTTGACCAAGGGAGCACCTGTGACTCCTTTTTATTTAGCTTCCCCCGGAAGCATGAATCAGCTGACGCTCCGATTGGGTCTCAGGCTCGGTGCGTCTTATGCGTGATAACCTGTGCGAATTATGTGGTTTTGTTTGGGTTTTCCAGCTGAGATTGGGAAAAAGAGTGTGGTGTGGATGGTTTCAAATGGTGGGCATGGCCCCTAATTACATCCTTACAACACCTATCTTACGGAATTATCGTCGCGATGATCAAGAGTCAAGGGAGGGAGAGATCAAACTGTGTGGAGACCACGGGGTACACAGAAAATAACGAAGACGAAAGTACAATGTTAACAGAATACAAGGGATATCAGGAGTGAGTGACGACGGCGAAGGCTTGCACTGGTGAGTAGCCGTCGATTTCCTGCAGCGGCCTGGTGTTGTGGGCGCTGATGTGACGGGCGATTCAGGACGAGTCATAGGATTCGGGCGCGTCCATGACTGCATGGAGGTGGTGGATCACTCCGAGGATAGTGGCGAAGACTGCGTGCGATTTGTTTCGTTTTCAAATACGAAAAATTTCGGGGTGTGCGAGCTCTTGTTACTAATAAACTTAAAAAAAATAAACCTAAACGAAACTTAAAGTTCCGATATGTCAACAATTACCAGTTAATGCAAAGTCGCAAATGTGCAAAGAAACAAATGTAACATTTTAAAGACTTATATTCCGTGGCGTCTGTTAGACAGGAGGACCAACAACTGGCTCAGAGGCGTCACGAAGGTGATGGACATCACTGAAGCAGCGATGAAGCGAAAATGGACGTACGCGTGGAAGATGGCACATGACGATGAAATGAAATGGTCCAGGAAGATCGCCGAATGGAGACCACCCACAAGAAGACCTCTTGGCAGACCCCGAACCAGATGGCGAGACGAATTCAAGAAGGCGACGAGGTCACACACGTGGCAGACCCATGCGAGAAGAATGCAGCTGCACCAATGGTTGGAAATGGGATCCGCGAATTGTAATAATTCTGATTCGGAATAAACAGTTAACAGTTATATTCCGTGCTGTAGCCGCAAACAATCAAAGCCTCATTAACCTTATTTTGTGCAATATGTTATAATTGAAAAATTTGTTCAGGAAGTGACGATCTCGCCAAAACAAAATTACCCGGTTAATAATTCAGCACAAGTGGACCGTTGCCACTCAACTCAAGCACTCACTCACGTTTTCGGCACGCCCATCAACCGCTTGCCCCCCTCAACAACTTTAGCATTTCCGACGACCCTCCGACGATCTGGCCAAGTCCGCCCTCATCACTTTCCCGCCGCTATCATCATCATTCGACGGCCTCGTTTGTCCCTTCCTGCCCGGCCGTTCCCGCCGCGCGTCTTTGTCATCGTTCGATTATTCGCTCGCGTCGTTTTCGCGTCTCACATACACGTCGATGAGCGCAATAGCACACTCCCAAAATTGCTTCAGGACGTGAAAATTGAGCAATTTCTATGCTAAGACCCACGGACGGTTTTGAGGGGTTTAGAAACAAGGCCGCCTTCTGAAATTCTTTGATCTCTATAATGTGTCTGGAAAGATGCGATATAAAGGCCCTTTCGGTAAAGTCTAATTTGAAACACAGTTCAGTTACTAACATAATATGAAAAATTGGTGTTTAAGAATGTACGTGGACCAGTACTAGAGTATCCGGAGTCATTCTCCTATATCATTTTTTAAACAATTTCTCTAATAAAAAAAATTTTTGTCTTGTGCCTTTTTTCGAGTCTCGAGTTTATTTCTCGTATCTAAGGCTTACGCATTGCGAGACGTCATATATATGCACAAAAAGACCACATTGTCACTCCGTAGTCGCCGGTCTTCTTCAGGCTTCGGTACATAAGAGTAGAACGCGACGATCCCATCAGTGTGCCTTTTTTATATACGCTTATCTGAACTAGTCCTATTTATGATTTGTGCCCACGTTTGTAAAACTCGTAAATATTTTGCACACTAACTGCGTGGACACTTTTCAGACCGAAAATGACCTTCTATGACTGCAAAATGATATTAATTTTAATAATGCATGTGCAGATAGCGGCAGTCAAGCGTACTTATTTAAGGCACAAGGGGCGTAAAGTCAAGTGGAAAAAAACAACAGTGGGGCACACGCATTCACATCTTGCTAATTTGACTAATGCACTTTGCTGTTTATTTCTTCTACAGAGACTTTGAACCACTTATTTGAAATAGCACTCTTTTTTTTCCAGTGTGATTTGATGCTGCCCTTTTAATCCTGGAAAATGCACTGACGAATTTACAGGTCGATAAATAATGCAAGACAAGCGAGCATTCGATTTTGTCACTTTTCGATTGATTTTCTAAATTTTTGCTGTTCGCAATCGTGTCATTACTTTTTTGTCGAACATATGGCTTAGAAACCAGCTGTATTTCATCTAGAAACCGTTTGTCCAGCATTTCTAAGGCCAGTATTTCTACATATGTACGAGACATCTTGCAACTCACAGAACCGCCGCAATTATTACTGAAAGGTTCTTGATGCACTGCCAAAAACGCACTCCCCGGAACACGTGGGGAGGAAATTCCGGTTTCCGGGGAAGCCTTGACAGCCAGTGATTTTTATTAGGTGGTAGCGCTGAAAATGGCGCTTTATTTCCGTGAACCCTTACGAATTATGCACATTTCGCTGAGCGTTTATATCTTTCGAAAAGCTAGTCCAAACTTGTTCTACATCACTATTTGCTTATGTTGTGATATACGACGAGCACGGCGACAGGGTGTGTTTAACTGGTAAAATCCAACGATGCACGTGGTTGAAGACCATCGCACGATTAATTCTATAAGTAGTTCTCGGAATGTCGCGGTAATGGATCGAGGGCCGTTAAAGCACAAGATCGTCCGCCAAATTCAGAACGAATGCAATTGAGAACCTACGATCTAGTATATCATATGGTTTGAACCAACTTTCTTAACAGCACATCAATCTACATATGTATTTGGATCTAGCACAAAGTACTCTGAACTAAAGGAATGTTTATCACAGGCACCATTTTCAATGTAGCAACCCAATACTACATATAAGACTATTTCGTGAACTTTTATTTATGCCCTCTTGAGTAAAACAATCAATAAATGCTTTCCGTTCACACAAGCCCAAAAACATTATAATAGTTTCCTGTAAACACACTTAAATTTTGCAAGTGTCCTTGCTGCATTAAGGGCACTTGAAGTGGTTCCGCATTTTTTGTTTTCTTCCGCATTCGGGTAATATCTTTGACCTCGAGAAGCGGATCCACTTATGACTAACCCATTTTTCGATTAGGACAACCTCGAAACATGTGGTCTATCTATAATTCAAATTGGGTCCCTCCCCGCCGATACTCATCCACTCCATCATAAATTCCCTCTAGCATTGCTATACCCGCTGACAGCTCTTCAGTCCGTGTGCGTCTAACGAAGCGGTAACCACTCGTTTAGGGTTTGCTGTCATGCGTCGTTGAAGTAATTAGTGCTTTGTCCCTTTTTCTCTCTTACGACAAAAATAAGAAATCCTGAAAAGCAACCAGTTTATCGCGGAAACTTCTTCTATTTTGTTTATATTTCAGCTTCTTCAATCGTAATTTAATCTGTTACTCGGCCATAATTTAATTTAAATGTCATATTTTGTTTCTATTTTTAATGCTAAGCTTTCGAGAATTTCACAATTTGCCTGCGTCTGCTGCTGTCACCTAAATGTCTGGGTGAGCTGTCGGTTTCAGACCCTATGTAGGCGGATAAATAGTGCAGCCTGTTCTGAAAGTGAAGGTTATCCGTGAAATACGGTTCCGTGTGTTTGTTTGGTGTCAATCACGACTATTGCTGCCTTCTCTAAGCTTCTCTATAGCGGATGAGCGGCACGACACCGTAATCAACGTTTTATAACCACAAAAAGGCTAATCATCACGCCGTAGTCTTCCTCTGACTTTGGCAGAGGGTATAGCGATAGTCCTCAGAGTCCTTGAGTTTGCGAGGATTGGAGAGGTTTCGGTAGAAGTGCCAACGGTGGATCACAGCGGACGAACTGGGGAAATCATCATCGGAGTAGCAGGAGTGACTTCGGCTTCAAGTGACGGCGTGACTACTTGAGTGGTGACGACGGTCTTCTTTCTGAGACGTTCCCTGATGCTTCAGGTCTTTTGGAGACCAGGCGATGGAGACCAAGACTGGACTCTCAATTTCAAAATTTGTATAATGTGATTAAATGTGATCGGCTACCAGTGAACAATAACAACGACACTTTTCACTTCCTAGCATAACCTCTAGAATTATAAAGTGATCATGGCCCAGACTGTACATTGTGATGTTTTATCCAACTGAATCATTGAATCGTTTTTGTTCTGCTTTTCCTTTTGAATGTTTCATGTTCAATTTAATGTCTTCTTCTCTTTACCAAAGTACGCCACTTGACTCACCATTTCACTGTGTGTTTTCGTCGAGACGTCCCACAAGTATTAGCACTCAAAATCCAATTACTTGTACCAGAATGTGCCCCATAAAAATGGACACGACTCTCACTTGTGTCGCGGTGGCGAGCGGTCAGTCCTTCTGGTCATTCTCTGAGTGTCTGGTTGATCAGATGGCAAACCCCGTGGCAGTTGTGACTATTCGGGCTTCCAGAGGGAATTGGAACACCCGGAAGCCGTAGTCCCACCACCACTGACAAACAAGATGTGCGGCGCTAGGAATCCGGCCGCGTGAGAAGTCGTACTGAAGGTCGCCGACGCTCTGAGGACGCCACCACCAGCGAAGACGCAACTCTCGGACCACGGACTCCTCTCTCCGAAGCAGATGCGGACTCGGAAGCGTCCGCTGAGCTGCAAACGCCCGCGAAGAAGATGTTCCGTCGCCATTTCCGAAGTTCCGCCGATTCCCAGATGCCCCGTAAAGCGCGCCGTCTACGACCGCGCCGTTCGACACCACCGCTACGCCAGGGATGAAGCCTGCAGCAATGAGACATCCTCTGTTTGTCTATTTTTTCGGTGTCCTGCAAGGCGCAAAGCCTTTGATTCGGGAAATAAAGTAAAGTAAAATGGACACACACTCGCATATCCGTCTGCCGACCTGTTCGTTGTGTGCGAGAAGGCCATGTTTTCTTCTACTCGCTTCCGCCCACTTCCGCTTCTCTAACCTCATTGGGAATGGGTTTGTAATAATCGAGTTTAGTCGCGACTTCCTGTTTTTGCGATGATGCGTTTCTTTCCTTTGTTCTCAACTATACATACATTTAAGAAGATGATAATTTCCTACCTCGCTAGACTACTGCTGCTGCTGCCAGAGATCAACTCCACTCAAGCGAATCGGTTAGCTCGAATCGCTGACTATGACGGTCATTCACGGAGACCGGCGATCCAGCCCAGGACAGAGCCGTGTACGCCAATCAATGAGACCCTTAGAAAGAATTTGATACAGGTATGGAATGGCGTACCTTGATCCGAAGAGCTAGTCCACAAAAAAAAAGAAAAAGAACCGCATGGCGTAAGTAGTAATCCTCTTACAGTCATTTCTCGCCCCTAATCCTCCTTGTGGGAACAGCGAACCTCTAAATTTTCATAATCCTTTCTTAGGACCGTAGAGGAATCGTTGCATTTAAAAAGTCGCCTTTCCAATTTCACGTTCTTAGAAAATGGAGATTTCATTATGCAATTTAGTAAATTTGGTGTACAATGTAATACAACGTATAATCCAATACAATCCAGAATGGCTCACCTTAGTAGAACATGATAATGAAAAGATTTACTATTGACAAATGGTGCATCTCGGACGCTGACGTTCTGCCAGCGAACCACATCCTTTTGTGTATGCGAGAAAACCTCTCTTTGCAGTAGTTGCAGTACGCTTCCTGCTTCGCGTGACGCAAGTACTTCATTGAAGTGGGCCATCCTATTTTCTAGTCAGTTCACGAGATTGGTTGTTCACGAGACAAACACTAGTTGTTAGGTGTTTTTTTTTTCGAGGATTTTCGAGGATAAGTAGTAATTTTCAACACTAAGTGACCGCATCCAAAGCCTATATCATGTTAAACACTGAGCTAGTACATTACGTCCCATATTTCCGGGATGTACTCAAGGGACTAAGTTCCAAAAGAACTCTGATGCTTTAGGAACTCTTCTCCGACGACCACTACGACAAAAACAATCTTCCGACTGCAAACACGTCTACTTCCGTCGTTGTGGAGCTGACGGTTCAGAGCATAACCGAAATCAGCGAGTTCTCCAGCAGCTTCAAAGCGGACGTGTGGTTTAGTCAAATTTGGCACGATCCGCGGCTCGATTTCAGCGACCGCAATTATTGCTTAACCAATTTGTCGCTGGCCGCTCATCAGTTGTCCAATCTTTGGACTCCGAACGTGAGTAAACAATCGAATGCTGGGGCATTTAGAACCCGCTGGGAAATTACAGGATAAAAACGGATGTATTGGTGACATTTATTGTGCTAATGTGGCTTTTATTTGCATGCTGAATAGTGAAAAAAAACGACAACAACAATAGTGTTTTTCGGAAATTAAAATTTTATTGTGATCAATATTGTGATGAACAGAATCATGCATTTTATACTATCGCTTACTCGGTTGAAAATCGAGAAAATTTATGAATTACATTTTCCAGTCCAATTCGAATCCAATTCAAGCCTCACTTCATTTTTGTGTAGATTTTATTTTGATCAAAATGAGACTGGAAGCAATCATGCTACTAATTTCTCAATGTATCACACTTCATATAGTCTGTGCACTTGGGACAAACAACGTACTTTGATAGGTATTCGCAGAGGTTTCGGAAAAATAAAATTCTGGAAACATCCAGAATCATGTATTTTATATTATCTCTTACTCGGTTGAAAACCAAAAAAGTTATGAGGTACGACATTTTCCAGGCCAAATTCGAATCAATGGCGCAAGATTTCGTAGAATCACGGTTCGTTGTCAGTTGTGTGGTCTGCAGTAACTAGTCGAACGTCGCCTATATATTCTTAATTACCTCTTACATCCACAATTCGCTTGTTCGAAATCTTACTTTTGAGTTATAAAGTGTGTTCTGTGGAATATATGCGAAATGAGGGAGATTAGAATTTGGTTATCCGGACCGATACAACACCAAGCAAATTATGCCTATGGGGGCAATGAAATTTCGGTTTTGCTAAAACATTTAAGTAGCAATAGTCAGATTTAACCGACTCAGTACGGTTTTGATAACTCGGCTTGCGGGAATAGGATGATTAGGAGGAGCGTAGCTCACTCAATCATCCAATCGACAAGAACCCGAAACCGCGTTATACCTTAGTAACATGTTGTACTTTAGGTTTGCTTCGTGAACAGTAAAAAAGTTGAAATCCACTCATCACCTACGCAAAACATCCTTCTTCTCGCTATGAGCAACGGTACTCCTTGGTTGACTTTTGTGTATCTACATCTATTCAGGCACAATTTGGGTCAACCACCGTGTCAGTCTACAAGGTCCTTGCCAGCTCGATCTCACCTATTTCCCAATGGACACGCAAAGGTGCAATATAGTTTTTGAGGTACATACATAAACGATCGTAGTTCGAGGAACAATTTGTTCCGTTTGTAGAGCTACTCATACAACACAGCTGAAGTTCGGATCATATGGCGTGATTGGGATCCAGTCACCATAGCCGACCCAAGTGCCAAGAAACTTCCAGATTTCGAACTCGTCGATATTTCAAATCACAACGCCACATTGCTGTATACGGCCGGTCTATGGGATCAGCTCGAAGTGGTATTTGTTTTCAGAAGGCTCTATGGATATTACGTGCTACAAGGTATGATTAATATCACATATTATGAGGTTTTCCCGTTCACGGATTATCAGAAATACATCTGCTGTTAAGTGAATGTACTCACGATTACAATTTCAGCCTATATGCCAACTTATCTTAGCGTCTTTATCTCTTGGGTACGCCGACGGTCCTTATGATGGCTATGACATTCAATATTTCAGATCGCCTTTTGGATAGACACTAAAGCCCTCCCAGCCAGAATCACTCTGGGCGTCAGCTCTTTAATGGCTTTGACGTTCCAGTTTGGTAACATCGTAAAAAATCTTCCTAAAGTCAGCTATGTCAAGGTAGTGGTAAATCAGTATTTCCGTTTTAAAACACTATCAAGGCGTTGGACATCTGGATGTTCGGCTGCGTGGGTTTCATATTTCTTTCACTCGTTGAGGTAGCTACAGTTCGCTCAATGAAAATGATGAAACTACTTTATTGTAGCTGGCAGTTGTCGGTTTCGCCGATAAACTGGACGCGAAACGACGGAGGACAGAGCGAGCCAAGGAGCAGATGATGATGCGTTCGATGAGTGAACAGCAATGGCTGGCCAAGATGAAGCTACAAGTCAGTGCGAGTCAGATGTTCAATGGGGAACAAGGTAAAATCATCCATTTAATCATAATGACTCGAAAACAACAAAGTTATCAATATGCTGTTGGTCTTCTCTTTAAGGCTTTAACCGGGGCATGTAGATAGGGATGCCGACATCACTGATTGTTTTAGAAGCCCTGCAAGAAGGTCCATCAGGTACAACACAATCCCTCGGACAACTTGGAATGAAACCGCGCTCTCCTCTTCCTAGCGACCCGTCATACTCGAGGCTTTCTCGGCCTTCAGCGAACGTCCAAATGTACAACATCGCTGAAGCACGTCCTTATCGTGTGAATGGAGATAAAATAGACGAGGTGTGCATAATCTTTAGCTTGTCTTCTGAGGTCTTACCTTAGATCTCGGCGAAACTCTTTCCACTACTCTTCACCGCTTTCAACATATTCTACTGGTTCTACTACATCGGAGCATCTGGAAAAAATCCATAGATACCAAAATTTGTATTTTACGGGTTGCTATGACATCTCAGATACTGAATAAAAATGTTCTGACGAGACAAAGATTCACTTACAACGATAACAGTGCCCTAGTGCCCTTATCTGGCGCGTTAGACCGCTCGGCAATCTGAACATGTCTAAGAAATCCTTAATGTTTGTACAATGTGACAAATATTTGACTCCTACTTGTGTCCTAGTGATGAGTGTTGTGTCCCTCCACAACTCACCCAGCGTTAACGCAAGTGGTATGGAGAAATATTTATTACTTACTATACAGATTTACGTATAGATACATATGCCACTGGATTGAGAGGACAAAGACAGTCTATACATTCACTCTAACGGATAATCAGATAACCAATAATAAATACAACGGAAAAGGCAGTCATAAGGGCGCCGTGTATAGCTATGAAGGCACTGTTCCAGTCTTGTTGGTATCTTCCAGCACCTCCGGTTTTGTCCGAATTCTGACGCTCAAGTTCGATGTCGTGATCCGGCTCATCGACAGTGTTGAAAATGCAAAGCACTCGGTTGATGATTTGGCTTGCTCTAAAAGGTTTTTATACTGACTTCAACTATGATGATGGGCTTACTGTGAGAGCCATCCCCAAGGAGGCAGAGTGCGCTTAAGACGCATGAACATCCAAACGAGAATGCTGGTAATTATGCTGACGGTGTTCATGACAATGGCAAACTCGAGTATCCTCACTGAAATAAGTCGTGAGAAGTTCAACTTTTCAACTTTAAAACATCCAAATGTTTTACAGTTTACCAAATTTGCGATAGCCCACAATGATTAACATTAATGTGCATAAAAAGAGTTTTGCCCGGAAGGACTTCCCAAGTAAATTCTACTCTAGACATCTGAAATTTCTAAATTCAAAAGGCGATGAAAATGTTGATGGACTTGTTCCCGTGTTATAACCAATGCACCTCTTGGCCACGTCAATGGCACACTCTCAGAGCGATGTTAGAGCATTTCATCGTGAAATTCATTTAGCATTTAAGTGAACTTACAAATAATAGGCGTTGCTGAGGCCGATCCTAAATGAGGGGCAATGCGGTTGCTAAATAGTTGAAGGGTCAAGAACTGCAGGAACAGAATGAACATTTTTGCGTTGATTTGTATCTGAATACGGCCTAAGAAGGGCGTGAACAAGAAGAGAATAGCACAGGTCCAGGTTGGGAGTGTGAGTTCAATTCTGACGGAGTTGGTCGATCTTTGTAGGTTGATACAGAATTGCAGCTAAAAATGCGCTTTCCCATCGAGAACCATGTTATTAAGTACCTGGGAAATAGGGTCGCTAGATACTGTGGGTATGGTTCCCGACATGAGCCAGCCATAGTCTCTGAAGCTTTTGGGATCGGTGAACACCGGCATGCCATCAGCAAGCAGCTGGATGATATCTTGATTCTTGAAAGGTTCCAGCTGGAAGCAACACTTGTAAACGTCGTCCGGGAAATTTTTGAAGTCCGAATCTTCGCAAAAGGTTTTCAGTGAGAAGTTCACCAAAGCGGACACGTTTCCACGTCTGGTAGTTTCAATTCGACGAATTTCTACAGTATCCCCGTTGGCTAGGGCACCGTCGAAACTCTGAGCAGTGATGAGTGGAAGCCAAACATGGCTAGCCGAACGAATTTGAAGCTGGTTAATCTTCCATCTGTTACTATCCCAAGATAGGCGCTCGTCATTCCAGTCGAGCTGGAGGTAGCCATGGATGGAGAGATCTTTCAAGAATTCGTTCTGAAAAGGCATAATTTATTGAGCACGCTAAAGGTGGATAACTACCAAGTGGCTGTGCTGAAGTGTGATCTGGCTGACACGCACATTCACACTTCGGTTCCGCTTGCCATAGCTTGGAGGTAAGGAGGCGATAGCGTGAGGAACGGCAGCGTTGGCATACTTCTTTTGGGTCTCAGTAGCTAAGAAATAATAAAGACACTGTTCAAATGAGGCGAATTGGTGCTGTTCGAGCTGCTGAATATCTGAAAGAAAACAAAGGTCTATTATGAAAGCATAGTATGATCATAAGTATATTCAAATTTTGTAAGAACAAGGTAACGTAAGAATGCGGATTATTCTATTTTACAAGTAGAGATCAATTTTTTCGACTGGCTAGATCACAACTGTGCATGACAGCCAGCTAGTTGAAGGAGCATGCCAAATCAGGAACAACGAGAGATGTGACTTACTGTCATTTTACACTTCAAAGTTAAGCATGCCAAAACATGCTCTCTCGACAACTTCGCAGAAAAGAAAATGAGAGGAAATATCACAAAAGAGTATTTAGCAAGAAATTTTTGGCTTAAAGATCTGGCATACAAACATTTTCAGTACAGGGTATCAAAATAACGAGTTCAAAGATTAACACCAAGGTTGTAGTACTAGGCTGACTCAAGATCCGAATCAGCTGTAAGCCTAAATAAGGCCAGTTTTAAAACGTACACTGATTCCCTCGCCACAAAGCACGCGACTGTTTCATTAACCGGTTTTCCGATTGCTCACCCACATAGGCGAACATTAACAAAGTCTTCCGACAATCATCCCGACGATCAAGTATCACAAGCCGAGAGTGCGGCTGGGGAAACTGGTTTGCTTTCATAATCCCATTAACATCCGAATCTCTTTAATTCATCAAGGAAATAGAGAGATGCGGGATAAGTCGCCTTATTTATGAGCAAGTCCTCTTACTACTAGAACAGCTTTTGGATAGGTATTACGTGTTGAAAATAGAGCAGTTAAAAAAATTATGCACCGCATTTATTTACAGATTAACTACCATAATATTTAGACACTGTCAAAGTTCTGATGTCCAAATAACATAAAATAGAGGGTACGTTTTGTGCTGCACTCAAATCAAAGCCAAAACACGAGAGTAAATTCAGTAGTGCGATCAACTACTCCATAGTATACTGACCTGTGATGTTGTCAAAGTAGCTGCACGGTTCAACTCCAAAAGAAATTCCGGAATTATGAAACAACGACGAGAGGACCAATTCCTGTGTGGCGATGAACGGAAGAAACGCAAGCAAAAGCCGCGGCATCATTGTTTTACCTGAAACAAGGATTCGAACTTGCGATTCCTTTATATCGGCGTTAGTCAATCCGCGGCAAGGATGAACGACAAACAGGTCTCCTCCTCACACGCAAATGGAGACGTCGTCGGGGCGCCTTCAGGCGGCCTCGTGCGTCGATGATGCGATCGGCTTGTTATGCACTTTCGAGAACAATCGGACAAGTTTTTGCGGAGGGGCAGGCGGATTCGCGCCCGGTTTGAAACGTCGCCGGGGATCCCGTTCGCCCCGCGACTCCCAAAGCCGAAAATAGGGGTTCGCGTACCCGGTCATTTAGAGGCTCATTTCGATTAAAATGCGAAAGAAGCGATCGAATTAATTGGCATTGTGAAGAGGGTCGTTGTACGCAGCGGTATTCTTGTTTTAGAAGGATACTGATTTAAATTCTTTTCGACGATACGGGTCACTATCTCACTATCGACTTACATATTGGAGAATACAAAAAATATAACTAGTTTCATGCCGGAACACATGTATGAATGTAGAAACAGATGCGAACCCCTGGTTCAACGAATCCCCACAAGTCATTGAACACCCCGTTTGGGCAGTTATGTGCGGTCGTTTGAATTCATGAATAAGCAGTTCCCGACCTTGGGAAAGTAGTGGTAAGCTTCTCTGTGTGTCTATTGCATTCATAAAGGAATTTTTTTCAGCAACTTGCGATTTTCGATAGCTTTCGAATGGATGACAGCAAGATTACAACAACACTGTTAACAACACAGACAGAATTTTTTTAATCGTTATATTGGTCAGTGCTGCTAAGAAATACTTATGATGTTGCATGTATAACGGCTTGTCTTAACCCGGTGACAAACCCTATTGCAACTGTAAGTTTAACGGCGTCGGAGGGAATTAGGAGAGTGGGATGCCGTAGTTTCGCCACCATCGAAAACAAGCAGTGCGTCCCCGAGCATGCATACCATCCTCGAGGCCGAGATGCTCTGGGCCAACATCACCGTCGTAGACGCAACTTCCGGGAGAGGTTCCATAGTCATTTATGGAGTTTAGGCGGTTTTGTGCCGCGAAGTACATCGCAACCGGCTGGTTCGGGATCAACACCGGAAAAGGTACTAAGCAAATATAGTCATAATAGTGAAAGCCCTTCTGGATGATACACGACAACTTGTTGGCTATCCGCACCTAACCGAAAGGTTGCTTCGTCAGCAAACGATCATGATCTGCAGCTATTAGCCATACTGATAAAATTTCTTTCTGATTCAGGGTTGCTCTTCATTTAAAATTCCAAAATCCATCCGCTTAATTTATTCATTTTGTCAAAGATTTATTCCATTTTCACATCACATTAGTTGACAACCTGACAATCAGCGAGCTGCCACACGCTTCCCCATCCATTGTTTAGCTGAATATTGACGACGGCGTCGCGGCGGGCGGTGTTTCTATTGATGTACTCTCCAATGATCCGAATAAAAAAGTCGATTCTCATCTGGTCATATTTCACAGCGGAGTTGCGAACGATCTCCTTATCGATCCGTTCGATGAAGGGCTTAAAGTTCTTGCATTCGTCATTAGCGAACTTCTCGCATCCAGCGTTGAGACTGTCCACCTGTAAGACTCTGCCTTTACGGGAATTTTAAAAATTACTCTTACCAAAACGGAGTGATCGTTGTTCAGTTTGAACAGCTCACCAATTTTGCTACAGTCACCAGTACCTGGAGCCACAGTTTGGGGTTTCCCTTCTACAGCACTAAGGAAGAGCAGGGAAACAGCGAAGAAACAGGTTAGACGCCACATGATAATGGATCTGTTCACTGTCCGCGGTCAGTCGCTTATATCGAGAGCAGTTTGTTGTTGTATAAAATTTCGATGGACTTTTATCGGACAGGGACCAAAATCGATCACGAGTCACCCACTAATTCTTTTACAGCTATATTATGACGAGAAAACTGTCAAGGCTGCGATCGTTCCTTCTCTAACAATACCATAAAAATGATTCTTGAAAGCCCTTAAGAAATATCTGCCAAGAACTGTTTGTCCTTGAAACAAGATAAAAAAAGAATGGAAGCTTATTTCTGTGAAATGAAGATATTGGTATCCATCAAATACATATCAGCTGAGCCACTAACCATGCATGAGCATTATACAGGGTGGCCCACAAAAAAAAGCTATCTAAACAGTCTAGAATGTTATTTCTGTGAGCAACCGAGTGTGAGACCGATCAGTCTCTCTAATTTTTCGCTTCTTTTTCGTTTTTCGACCGATCTCACCTTAAGATGCTCATCGTAATGGCATTCCAGACTTCTGAATAGATGTCTCACGGAAAAAGAAAAACTGCCTACGTTCTGTACCAATGTATGTTTAGCGATGTTTCTTTTCACTGCCAACTGTGGACATTCATTTTTAGTTCGGGTAACCGAATATGAACGGTTGAAAGTCTAAGTAAACATCGTCACAGCCGTTATCAGTGAAATGTTTTCACGTTGATCTATGTGACGCTTCCAGAATATCAAAAAGGCGAAAAGTGAGCACTGCGGACTTCTGACTACCACCAAGAATAAAAATTCCCTACGTTTTGTTACGAGTTACGAGTTTACGAGTTTATTTCTCGTATCTAAGGCTTACGCCTTGCGAGACGTCATATATATGCACAAAAACCACATTGTCACTCCGTAGTCGTCGGTCTTCTGGCTTCGGCGCAGGGCACATCATCAGAGTAGAAGGCGACGATCCCATCAGTGTGCGCAGGCATCAGAGAGGCGAAGAGTTGACCCCGGAGACGGTGGAACACAGCAAGCCCATCTTCAGCTCGGGTGGCAGCGCGGACGTCGGAGTTGAGAAGCTTCTTCGGCGGCTTCCGCGGGCAGCACGGGCGAAGAACGGCATCTGGGCGAAACGCGTCGGTGGAGCACAACGGGCAAACCGGGAACCATCAAGGCAACTGGCGGCACAGACTTCGGAGTTGTAACGCTTCTTCGGCTTCTCTGGCGGCGCGGGTGGAGTCGGGCGGCAGTGACGGGCTTCTTGGCAAGACGTTGGAACTACGGCTCCCTGGTGTTCCAGGCCTTCTGGGAGCCGGGGCGATCACTATGCAACCAACAATGACGGCCGAGAACGACCGCTCACTCAACTCTGTCGGCCCCAGGCAGCCTCAGAGAGAGCGAGTGGACGACCCGACCGATCACTGGGAACACAAATGAAAGACCACGTTTTGTTACACTTTATGTAAAACCCTCTAGTTTGTTGTCTGTTTTAACATGAGGGTTTCAAAAAATTTTCTCCAGTGGGAAAATTTGATCGGCGCGGTAGACTTTTTTTTTGCCGAAAAGCAGCCCACTACGTGAATACTGTCAGCCACTGTCTAGTGAGTGCTTCCCTCGAGAAAATCATACAGCATCACCTCTAATTGCAAGATGGGAAAAAGAAGAATCAATAATTACAAGCAAAGCAATAATTACGGTAGCGAGAATGATCCTGTTATACTCCATTCAAAAATAATCTGCTAAAATGTTAGGACGAGACAGTTTGTGGCCGTGGTAAGACGCATAAGGTCAAGTACATTTCCTATTAACTTTCGTATGAGAACGGACAAGATATTTTTCTGGCTTCTTCAACGTATCAAAAAATATCGGTTTTTTTCAGTTTATTTGGATAAGTGCGGTCATTTCAATACAACAGGCATTTAATCTATCCGATGATGCTGGCATTTTACAAGATGCAGTTGACAATCTGCTGAACAGAGCCCCATCCGTTGTTCATCTGGACCTGCATGATGGCATTTCGACGTTGAATATTTTGGCCGATGAACTGGTTGATCATATAATTGAACCGAAGAACTCTTTCCCTGACGCCGGCAAGGTTAGGGTTGCGAACAACCTGACGATCGATGCGGATGATGTAGGGCCGGAAGACGATGCATTGGGTCGCAGGGAAGGTGGCACTGGGGCATGCGCTAAGACTGTCGATCTAAAGTGATTCTTTTTAAATGAGGCTGATGAAGTGTCCGTACCAAAACGGAACGGTTGTTGGTGCCGATTTGAAAAAGCGTTCCCAGAGCGTTACAGTCTCCGGCTTGCTGGCTGTTCACGGCCACGAAGAAGGCGGCGGCGATCACACAGATGAGACGGTACATGTTGGTCGAACTGTCTTGTCTGATGGACAGGGACTATTTATGTCCCTAGTCAATTTGACCTTTTATCAAAAAGGGTACGGGCGGATTGACGTGGGACACCTATCTCGACGCGGACAGATTTCGATCCAGGAACTTTAAAAGTACGACTAAACATCTCCGGACCCTGCTTTACTGTTTTGCTCAGAAAATTAATGTGTACTCTTATCAAAAGGTAGACGAGCGAAATTGCTAGCACTTCTGGTGGAGAAAACGCGCGGTCCAGCTTCCAAGCATCCAGTATAGATGAGTTGAACGCCTTCGACGTCCACCATGCAAACGCATCCTATTGCGCCGCATTGCTATCTAAAACCAAAATAAACTCATGCGGTTTACATACGCAGGTATAGACATCTTTTATTCCTGTCGAAAACAGATATTCACAAGTGACTCTAGACACACCATAAAAACTACCTACACTTCATCCATAAATCTTATGACGAATCTTGTCAAGCAGCTCTATCACCTTGAGGCTCTCGTTGTGTGTCATTTCCGGACACTCAATGTTTCCTGAACATTAGTTGAGTACTTGTTCATACCAAGCATCATAACTACCTTCCGTGAGGGCCTTGCGCACTCCTTCGGCTTCATACACCAAACCATGGGTCCGGCCAAAGTGGAAAGCTTTCGGATCGGCATTCGTGCTGGGAGGGTGACTGATTTTCCTGACGACAGGCTTCGTTGAGGAATGAGACGGAATAACAGTAAGCGCATAGTCTTGTGGGCAATAGAAAAACTCGGGAATCTACGGTGAAACTATTTTAAATGCACAAAAATTACGTGACGTACGTCAATTCGTCCTTTTGTTCCGCAGATTTGTGCTCTTGCCGCAAGACTAGCACTTCCAGAGTATAGTAGCTGCGCCATTCTGTTGCCTTCCAGCATAATCGTTATAGAAGCACTGTCATCCAAATTATCAGGGCCACTTGTCCAGCCATTCACTATGATGTCTTCAATGGGGGCATCAACTCCAAAGACCAGAACAAAGAACTGCAGCAAGTAGCATCCTATGTCAAAGGCCATTCCACCGCCGAATTCTTTTTTCGCAAGTCGTTCAGTGTTGGCCTGGAAGAAACAAATGTATTACACCTGCATGCAGCACGGTTGTGCCAGTGATCTATTATCTGTTTTCAACATAGTGGATACTGCGATTTCCAAAGAGACTGAGGAATCACACGACACAATGTGTCTCGCATTGCGTGGTAGAGGTAGTCCCTGGCTTTCCGACAACACAGACCAAGAAACTTACCATTATGGGAAATCCCATGTCTGCTTGAATGATCTTCACTTCGCCAATCGCATTAGAATCCAACAATCCGCGAATATCCTTGTACACCTAAACCAGACTTATATGTTATTTGCAGTAATTCTGCCATACAGGGAAGAATCTGCTCCAGAAGCCTTCTTGCAAAAGCAGCGACTTCGATTTGGCCTTGTCAATCATAGCCTTCACTTGGTCGTGGCTCAGACCCATTGGTTTCTCGCACAGAACCGATTTTCCAGCATCAAGCGCGCGCATCACGAGCTCAAAATGTGTATGATTTCTGCAAAATATTAAATTAGTTTCGCAGTTCAAACATGAAGGCTACCTTGTGCCCACATAAACCACATCAAGAGCTTCGTCGTCGATGAGCGAATCGTAATCGTAGTAGAGCTTCGCATCACAAAGATTATGCTGCTGTGCGAACTCATTCACGCGTTCCCGGCACCGTCCTGCAATGGCAACGATCTTGTGCCCGTCGTTGAGCAGCTTTAGGCTCTCGATGAAGTCGCCGCTGATGAAACCACATCCAAGAATCCCCCAACGAGTGATCATATTAGCTGGAACAGGAGAGGCGCGCCTGAAAATGACAGAAAACGATGAGAATGAAGAAGAATCAAACCATTAAACGCTCGGACACGAAGGCGAAAGGTGGTTTAATGTGTGCGATAAGAGACGAATAAAATATGCAGCGAAAATACCGAAAATTCGGTGTTTTCGAAGCTGATCTGGAGATGCTGAAGCGAGCTGCACTAAGATAATAATGAATTGACTAAAGTCAGCTGTCTAGTAGCCGGCGTTTGTCTTCCAGACGGACGCTGCTTTGCAGACACAGACAATGTAGCGCAACCAATCAGCGAAATGCGACATTTTCTGCACGCAACAATTCCACAATTATTGCAGAAGCGTTTAGACGTAAACATCGGTGGTCTTCCTACAATTCATATTCAGCGACAAAAGTACAACAACCCCACCTCATCGACAAAGAATTCCTGAGCATCGTCGTTTCCCAACCGTTTCTTTTCAAAACGCTGCCTTTCCTGCCTCGCGCGGAAACTCCTTTCAAGTTACAACCGGAGCGCCGCACGGGGCAGTCAAGAAAACGAGACTCGTCGTTGGGGCACATGGCATTAATGGGACAGAACCAGATTTCTAAGGACGTGAAACAAACACCCGATACAACACCGAAAACAGATAACAAACAGAGTTGGAACAGTGAACAGGATATTCGTGAGGGGACCTAGAGGTGCTTAGTGGCGCCATTCCGGTATATTTATTGTCCGATCAACGGCGAATGTCACCGCCGCAGTTCGTTGCAGGACCGCAATCAGGGACACAATCGAGTCCGTTATAAGGGGATTGCCGGGTTTCTGACTGAATAAGTGGATTATTTCGAAGACAGAGCCATTTTTCAAAATTCCGCTTTGATAGGAGTGTTCGCCGATCGCCGAAGAAGCGTATGCATCGGTTTACGGCGCATTTTCTACTTTCCTCGAAAAGTTATAACGGTTTTGAGGCGCGCACGTTCGTGTTCGCTGATTGTTTCCATCAGTTCGATGGATTTATCGTGCGGTTTCTTGCTTTATTTATTGTTTTCTACTAATTCTGTTATTCGCAGAACTCCAAACGACTTGATATGGTAAAATTATCAAAGTCGAAGTGTGTAAAAGCAAGGCTGTTGGCTTTCGCTCGACAGTCACACAGTAGGAAGCGGGCGACCGAAAAGGAGGAATCAAGAAGACACGCTCAGTGTGAAACTGAGGAGCTGAGGAACGCCTTGACAGATGCTAACCAGCAACTGATGTTAGCGCATCAGGAAATATCATTGCTAAGGAAAAACAATGATGCGCAGATTGTACGAATCTGCGAACTAGAGAAGGTAGCTCTTAATCTAAACCTGTTGAACAGAGCTTCTACGGGCTCATGTCGAGTTGCTTCCAGGCAATCATGCTCGAAACTACTTAAAGCATGTCTCGAAAGTAGAAAATGATTTTAAGCTTTTGATATGCGCGCCTCAAAACCGTTATAACTTTGTGAGGAAAGTAGAAAATGCGCCGCAAACCGATGCGTACGCTTCTTCGGCGATTGGCGAACACTTCTATCAAAGCGGAATTTTGAAAAACGGCTTTGTCTTCGAAATAATCCACTTATTCAGTCAGAAACCCGGAAATCCCCTTATAACGGGCTCAATCGTGTCCCTGATTGCGGTCCTGCAACGAACTGCGGCGGTGACATTCGCCGTTGATCGGACAATAGCAGTTTGCGTATTATGCAGCACACAGCTGTAGCATACATCACATCATCGAAATGAACGTTTGCAACAACTACAGTACTCCTCGAGAAAGACCACACCAACAACGGCATACAACCCGTCCAAGGATTTATATCTCTTACACAAGATGTCACAAAACCATAAACAAGACTGAAAATTCTCAGTAGAGATCGTCATCGTAATCATCACCTCCAGCAGGGTTTTTATTCTCCGACGTATTCTTAATCTGCTCCTGATTTCTGTACATGTCGGCGACCTGCTGCGCCGTCGTTGCATCTTCGGGATTTTTGTCTTGGCGTAGACAAATGTAGCGGGGGAACCGGAGTGAAATTCCTGGAATGTGGTACGTTAGCCCCCATCGTCGATTCATTTTCATGGCATAGACAGTTGAAGCGGTTGAAAATTGTACCATACTAACCTCTCGACTTATCGACGATTCCTTGAGCAGCGAAATGTCTCGGCGAAATAGACAGATCAGCAGCCTTGACTTCCCATACCACAGCAGGCTCAAACCAGTGATCTGGCTCCAATGTGCTATCATACACATAGTAATCGCGCGGTTTCTCAATCTTGTGTTCTGCCAACATCTTGTACTGTTCTTTCAGATCCTCGTCTTTGAACCCGGTACCGATCTGAAACACTCTTATAGACAAATTTTATGAATGTTGTCGCCGTACCTTGCAAATAGATTGATAAGTTTCACTAGACGGCTCGTAACAGGCGAGAAGATATCCTCCGTATGTTCCTGTTCGTTTTCCTGTGCCACAGTATCCTCCAACGACGACCAAATCCAGGGTGTCACCAACGCCATCGAGGTAGTCCTTCTTGAGTTTTAGCCAGCTGTGAGAGCGCTTTGCAATCTCATAGGTAGCGTTGTCATCCAGTGTCTTCACCATGAGACCTTCGCAGTTGCCCTTAATTGACTCTTCCAGGAACACGCCGATTTCGTCGGTATCCATTGTGTCCATACTTGTGGCGAAGTGGAATAACCCGTCAATTACTTTGAAGTTGGTACGTAGGAGTTCGCGACGTTCGCGGTAACTTGACCGACACAGTGAGTTGCCGTTGAAGTAGAGGAGATCGAATAAAAAGACGCACACCTTCACGGCAATCGGTTCGCCACCAGCCTTCCGTTTTCTGGTGCTCAAAGTTTGGAACGGTAGAATTGCCTTTTTCTCCATGTCCCACGCGACAACTTCTCCATCGGCGATAAAGTTCTTCACATCATCGCCAAAGCACTTCGGAAGCTCAGCTATGATGTCCGGATACTTCCCAGTGTTATTCTCCTGATTTCTGCTGTAAATGGCGACCTTTCCGTCATCTGACCGGTGAATCTAGATGTAACTATGTTAAACCATGAAATGTTAATATACGTGCACTTCTGTTTAAGATCGTTTAATTTTCGATCGCTTTTTGACCCCCCGGCCTCATCTGGACTTCGTAACTCCAGATGAGGCCCTTCAATATTGATCAAAAGAGCTGAACATACATGAAAAAATGTGGAAAATGAAGCTAACCTGACATCTCTCGCCATCGTACTTCCATTCGCAAGCAAACTCCGATGAGCCGAACCGTCGCATAACTTCATCAATACCCTTTGTTGGATGCGCCAGCATAGGCTTCAATGGTACACCGGGTAGAAGCTTGCACTTCTCGGGTAAAACACTGACTCCACCCTCCAAAGCTGTAGCGACAATTCTATCATAGTTAGGACACTCGCAAAAGGTCGTCTTCACAATAAGCGCGTCCTCAGCCAGCCGCTTCTTCAGATCATCACCCTTGAGCTTCTTCCCTTCTTTCTTCAGTTCGACAGTAGTGAATCCGTTCGCCAGTGCCACAAGAATTGACTGCTCTGCCAAGCCGATACGCAGTTTTCCTTGCAGACATCGCACCAAATATCGCGCTTCGGATTCTTTACATGCCGTTAGAAGGCCTTTGATGGCGTTGATTTTCTGGTTGGATGACTGAAACAGTTAAAAATGTTGTAAAACAGTTCGGCATCCTCCAAGTTACATTTTTTCCCTCCATCATCGCGATGTCCTTCAACTTTTTGAAAACGCCCGGGACATTGAGCGGAGCCGGCGTGAAGAGCGTCTTTTGCTTAGTACGACTCTCCTGCGCTACGATTCCCAAGTCGCCCTTCTTCACCATGTCCTCCTTGAGTTTCGCTATGCTTCGACCCGTTGACTCGGCGACTGCTTTCATCAAACTCGTTTCGGCGATTCCGAGCTCAAGACCCTCGTACGCAGGTCCAAGCTGATTTGAGCACAAGTAAACGCATGCTGTGAGATCGTTCGGTGACAGTTCGATGGCCTTTGCGAAGAACGTCGCGAGAATCTGGATGATCTCTAGTCGCTTGCTGGTCGCTTCGATCTGTTCCAATGTTTTGCACAGCGCGATATATGGAATTCTGAAAAGGGTGGGAGTTCAATTAATTCAAGGAGGATTAAACAGGGCTTACTTCTTGCCAGCTTCCCAATCGCTACTGGAACTCATGTTGCTGAGAGAATGTGTGTACCGCAGTCGAATTGGTGCGGCTATCAGAAGACGATGCAGCCTAGCGAACGTCTTGAAGTCTGGAACGCCGAATAACAGTAAAAATGAGAAAATTGCAAAGTTGTAAAACAGATAGCCGGGAGTATTTCACTTGATATAAAGATACGGAATCTTCTTCATATCAGTATTTGCAAAAATCGATGCAAAAATCAAAACGTCCGTGCTCAAATCGACAAGCAGCGCCATCGCAGTACGATTTCCCGCAAATTTCATCGGAACTGGTCCTACGACGATTTGTTTGAAAATGTGTCGTAGGATTTGCGCGCCAAATGTTGCTCTTTTCAAAGAATCGTTGAAATTAAAGGTTTCAAGGGTTTTTTTTTCCCTTGGATTTTTATGTGTCCTGGATACTAAACGTCAAAAGTCGAAAATTTGGCGGGAGGAAAGCAATTAGGTAGACCAGCTGTTTTATGACAGCAGCTGGCCTTGGATGTTGCAGCGCACCATCACATGTATATCCTATGGAAATGGCAATTTTATTGATATTAAAGCGTTTAAAGAATCACTATATCGGTAGGATTCCCACCTAGACGAATTTATATGTGTCACTTCTGTGTGACGTCACACATGTGAACTGCGCTGCAGAAGGTCTCCTATAAATTTAATAGCAGTAATTCGTTTCTTCTTCTATCTTCTTCTCATGTACATATTTGAATGCCCTACCTTTTTAACGCTTTACTGGCCTTTCAGCTGTTACACAAACTGACCACGCTGTCTTTGTCACTGAATCACTCATATCATATTCCTGCCCTTCTTACAGATGTCTGGAGCCACCACCCCAACAGGCCCCACGCCAAAGAAGCTCAACGTACGTACGCGTCATTCGAGCGGCCAAAAGTACACGGTCCCTAATGATAGCTCCCACGAAGACGGCACTCCCTTTTCGTCGGAATCTCTCGCCTTAAAGGTACACCAATCAGGATATTTTCCCTCGCAATGTGCCTAATTTAGCTGGATGGCTATTGTAAACAGCTCATTGCTAGCAATAAGAAAATCCGCGAGAATGAACCCGACTTAGCTGGATTTGACCTTAAAAAAGATGTTGAATCTCCGAGCAAATTTCTGAAAGACCGGAACGAGATCAGCAAGATGGCCGGTAGGAGGCAGTTCGACGTTACTGGACGCACAGCCCTAAACTACTCGGATGTTTCTATTGCCGGGGCAAAACTAATAATTGATGAGAACTACGCAACCAGAAGCATGACCAAGGAGCTGTCGAAGCGGACCGGTGCCGATGAGGATGCACTTCTTTATCCCGGCATTCCCGAGGACCACGGGGATGGCAGCGATCTGCAATCGGCATATTCCATAGCAATGCAAGTGCAATCTTGAACAAACGATCGATTTATGGTCGATCTGCTTATAGGAGCCGTCGATCGTCCCTCATTGAATCGTTTGTGGACTTCCAAAAACAAATGAAATTCAAGCGATCCGTTCTGAAGCACGTGGCCGAACAACACCAGGAGTTGACTCAGTCCCACCCAAGGATGACCAGAAGACGAACTTTGGAGGAGATGACACACAGTGACCCCAAAAAGAGAAGAATCACCAGGACCCCAAAGAAGCAAAAAGCAGTGAATCCTCTGTCAGATAAAAAGGTACAATAGAGGCATATTTCTGACTCTGGTCAGTTTTTTAGATCCTCGATGACTACGCGGAAATCGTTGCCACAGAAGTCACTGAAAATAGTTCTGTCGGAGTTCGTGGTCGGGTCGCTCCCATCCCGTTCAACATCGACCAATAGTTCAACAATCATTTAGTCAAACGCAGTTTTAACTGTCCGCAATGTACATATGAACATTTTATTCTTTCTTGCCTGCCCCCCAAATTATTTGTGGAACCCTGCAAAAACAGGCAGCCTGAACTGAATCACTTTTTCAGTCATGTAATATATGAGCTTTATCAAATAAATAAATACAATACACAACACGCGCGCTGACTTAGATCTTTGTCATCAGTAAGTTTTCTAAGATTTTCTTGATACCAGTAAAAAACGGGAAGGAATGCGACTTCAAGTGGACAAAAGCTCTCACAGGGCCTGAAATGTTACACATTCTATTGGGAACCGTATCAGTCGCGTGCAGAAGGACTCACTCTAGTGAACGGATTCTCGTAGAGTCGATTCTCTTGCTGTTCGTCCACGATACATTCCAGCGAATCGGAGTTGTCAAACTGACTAGCGAACTGAAAATAATCTGATAAAGGTTCTACACAGGGTGTATGCAGAATAATCATTAAAACTGATGATAAAGTTTTGATTTCGCCCATGGCTTGAAAACTTATTCAGGGATTTTGTTGTCTCAGTGATTTTAAACATCATACTGATTAAACTTACATGTTCTTGCTGCTTCTTCGAGCTGAGAAAACGGGAAAGGGGGAGGCAAATCGAGGGCATCGTCTGCATCAGCGATGGGCTCGCGTGGGTGAGAAGAGGCTTCATAAAGTAGGCGTCGAAGTTGTACCATTTGCGGGGAAGGAATGCCTTGTCCCAGGGGTTTTGGCCGCTGACTGGAGTTGTGGGATGAGATTCAGACCTGGCACCTTCGTCCGATGGACGACTGTGTTCTGCGGAGTCCCCATGTCTAAGCAAAGGTTTATCGTTCGACTTTACATGCTGTAGATCTTACTTGATTCCCAGACGTTCGATCATCCACGAAGTTAAACCTCCATTAAACAGCACCGTAAAAATTACGATCATGGAAGCTGTTGTCGACATGATCTGCCTGTTCGTCGTGGAGATATTCCTACTAGCGAGGGCGTAAGCCATGGCACCACGGAGGCCGGCGAAGACGATCATGTGCTGGTATTTTTTGGGGATTACAGGACGTCGCCGGATATTGAGGAAGACACAGAGTGGATAGACATAGAGAGCCCGCGCGAAGACAATGGCGATCAGAGCGCAGATGAGAAATATGACGTTCCACTTCTGGTTGTTTGAGATGATAATGGAGACGCCAATGTAGCAGAAAATAAAGCTTTCGGAGAGGAAGCTAAGTGACTCGAAGAAGTGCTTCGTGCGGGTTTGGGACTCTTCCGACAGATTGTTGAAGGTGTAATGGGCTTGACAGATGCCGCAGAAGAGTACAGCCACGATTCCTTGAATGAACTTATGTATATTCTGGTTTTATAGTAATTACCGGTTAATTCTACAACTTCCGCAACCAAGAAAGAGATGTAGGAAAACAGCACAAAAAGGGCGCTTTCTAAAAGAGGGAACTCCGAAATGCTCGTGAATTTAGTGAAAAGTGCGTTAACGCATCCGATGAACGATCCCAGGAATAATGAACCTAAAGACAACTATGTTTGTCCCGTAAGAAAGACAGCCTACCAAAGAAGACGTATCCGAAATTCCACATGGCCAAGCAAAGCTCATGAAAATCGAATACGGTGTTTGGTGAAGCAGAGAAGTTATCAATGATCTGAGAAAGCACAATCGCCACAGCGTCGTTTAAGCAACTTTCTCCAAACACTAACGCGAAAAGGTCGCTTTCAACACGCATTTCCGAGAAGACCGCCAGGACAGTTACTAAACGAATGTTAGCTTTGAATGCGATAGTAGGAATACCGGGATCTGTGGCTGAAATAACGGCACCAAAGAAGAGAAGCTCTTGAAAATTGAATGGCATGTTGAAAAGCCAACAGAACACGTACATAATTGACCTAAAGAATTTTTGATAAGGTTTAGGTCGGCATATGGGGCCCTACCCAATAGCCACGCATGATACGGTAGTCCCGACGAACACAAACGACAGTATACTTCCTATATTTCTAAAGAAATGCCGTTTTTTCAAACTGTAACCGGCTGAGAATATGATAGGGGGAAGGAGGATGTTAAAGAAGATCTCCGGAGAAAAAGTGGTCTTCTGTTCGACGTGCCGCTCTTCGTGTTGCTTAGTGTCGCCATAGAATCCCTCGATGAGCTCATAATGAAACTGTACGTTGTCATCTCTATGTGACTGCCTAGCCACGGAAAGCCGTAAATAGTCAGGCGGTTCAAATATTTTTGAGACATTTTTGGGTATTACGTCAAGTGTCTGTGATTCGTAGATGCCGAGATTGAAGTAGCGAATGAGAATGCCGATGAAAATACCTAAATTGGGTAGGCTTAACAACTGAACGAATGAATTACCATAGATAAGTGTCAAGCCCGTTTCGTGGATAAAACGGAATCGGTGGTGTTTGAAGAACCATGTTGTAAGGACGATAACTACAAGCAAGGAGACGAACATGAGAAGGATGGCCGTATCCAGGCGATGGATAATTGTAGCGCGCTGTAAGGAAATGTTTCAAAGAAATGTATCGAAGTAGGTAGTATATTCTTTGTTCGAAAATTATCGTTCGAAATTGTTAGGACGCGACCGCTACGGTCATACAAAAACGACATCCCTGAAAGGAATATACGTCGCGGTTGACCCCCATTTTCCGTTAAGCCCGGCCCCGTGTGCATCTTTTCGACTCTAATTATGAACTGTTCGAAGTCACCTGTTCAGACGTTCCCTTTAAGCAGGTTCCTTCGTTCACTGTGTCTACACTTGCTCACCCCACCTACCTTCTCAGCGGCCATCTCTAGCCTCGTGGCCGCTTTGGCATCGGCGTAGCTCAGCGCTTCGGTGTGTTCCATGCTCCACAGGACGACAACGATTGTCACCGCCGACAGCCACCATAACGTATGATGATGGTTGTTCATCATCGCCGTGCAACGCGACCTAAAGGAAGCCGATTTGAATGGAACACGAACACGCTCCTCGTCATAAATAATCCGTTTTAAATATCTCTCCAGCAATCCTATTTCGCGCTCTCCAACGCGTAGAACAACGTGTATCGATTCGCAACGCGACCGTTGTGACTTTTCGTGCTGAGGAGGCGGAGGGCATAGGGGACGCGGAAAACAATCAAACGAATGTAGTCCCTTGTGGATTGTGAAACCCTCGAGTGCCGAGTTAACAGTTATTTTTCATTCTATTTACAATTGTTTTTCGCATATTTTCAGATCACCATCTACAAAACATTTCGCATCATACATTAAAGTGAGGCAACAAACAGTTTGACAAAGAGCTCATCGTAGTATCTAGAATAGGGGAAGGCGCGGGTTCTGTCAGTATTTCTGTGAAGGTTATTATATAACGAAGGGAAAGGAAATATACAACAGAGACAGAGGACTCAGAGAAGAAGGCGGTAAATATGATAATAATAAGGGAATCATCTAGATTGGTGTAGCTACGGTAACAGTTTAATTGTGGAAACATATTGAACTGGACAATGAGAATGTGTGACAACCGAACGGGAAGCGCGAGATTCTTAGCAGCTGTTGCTAACCATCGCTGCACCTTGAGCAAAACAATAAAAAACGGGTTACGGGTTTAAAGTAAACGTGGTAAATGCGAGCGCTTCAGAATCTTCGGAATCGCGACGTCAACAGTGTAACCTAGAACTGCGCCTCAAAGTTCGCCATCAGCTCCATTTGACTGGTCATATCGATTTCACTCTCCATCGCTTCGCGTTCCAGTCGTTCCTAAAGTAAATAAACAACTTTGCAATTAGTGCATCGAGAAGAATTATCAACCTTTTCGCGTAATCTCAGGATTTCTAGGTCTTCGTCAGTGGGACCTTTATCTTCAGTCACCTGTGCGGTTATGTTATATTGATTCTGCTGATGAACGGCTGCTGCCTGCGCAACCAATTCCTTCTGTCGCCTTTTCCGGTCTTCCTCTTCCTTCAACTGTTTTCGCTAAAACAAAGATTGCTATAGCAGAGTTCAGAAAGTAAATATTCTTACTCTTTCCTCTTTTTCCTTTGCTTGTTTCCTGAACTGATCAAGAGCAGCTTGTTGCTTAGACACTTGGCTACTGCTGCCGGATGTGGACTTCTGACTGGGGCGCTTTGACAACGACGCCCACGAACCCATATTAGAGATACTTGACGAATCACGATCAGTCATGGAGTCGTTGGTGTGACTGCCGGGTAGCAGTTGATCAAGAATCGACTCTCCAAGACCGACGGTCATCACATCCGGATTGTTGGAAACCAAAAGTGGCGCAGCGCCTGGGTGTACTTGGCCAGTTGGGCTTGGTGACCTGCCTTCAGCTGAAACTCAGCATTTTGTGAACTTTATGTCGTATTATAGAAACTAACCTTTCGCACCACTCTCGCCATAACCGCCACTTGCCCTTCCTGCGCCTGCACCGATAGGGTTGAACGGCCCTTGTCCAACGGCTGACGCCCTCCTGGGCTCATCTTTAGGAGCAACGGGAGCGGGGGCGGGTTTCTTAGGAGCCTCCTCCTCGTTGTCGGATTCGCTGTCGGATGAATCGCTCGAAGAAGATTCGCTAGAAGAAGAGTCGGAGGAGGACGACTCGCTGGACGAGGCATTGTCATTAGACGATCTCTGCGCCTGGGTAGAAGGTCCCGGACGGCCATTCTGAACTTTTCGGCATGACTGACTGTTCATTTCCTGAATTCTCGCCTCAAGATCCTTCTTTCGGCTCTCCAAGTCGACCGGGTTCCTCGAAGCTATAATCAAATTTTGATTAAGGTACTGAAATGAAAACGCACTGTATGGCTTTTTTGGTTTCCTTTTAAGACAGGAGTGAACAAATGCTTCAAGCTCACGCAGCGTGGTCGGTTTCAGGGTCTCAAAATCAATTTCTATTTCCTCTGGATTGAAGTCATGGAGATCTTCACGCGATTCAATGATAGCCACAACTTTCGAAAGGCGATCACCAGGAAGCTTGTTGATGTCTACGGAAAGCTGTCGTTTCTCTTCATAAGTCATCGGCTCTGAGCTGTGCTCGTCATCAGTGTTGAAATAGTAGTCATCACGAAGTTCCTTGGTCGAAGTAGCAGCGGGAGGAGCTGGCACAATTGCCACTGGATCTGGCTTAGGCTTGTTCTTCGACCCAGGTTTGCGTCCACGGCCAGACTTCGGTGGAACAGCCGGCGTTGCTTGAATAGGAGTAATGGCAGGAGGTTCCATCTGAGGCATCCGCGGCGGTATCGCTTGCTGTATCGCCGGTGGTGCTGGCGTTTGAGCGACCTGTGGAGCTTCCATCTTCGCATTGGCGCCGGATTTTTTCGTTCCAGGTTTTCGGCCACGCTGTGCAGTGGGCATCGGGGTGGAGGTAACAGGTGCAGCAGGCGTAACAGGGGTTAATGTGGCGTGCTGCACTGCGGCTTCGATTTCTTCGAGTGGTTTCTGCGAAACGGCCGAAAGCACGGAAATGATGGAGTTGTAGGCATCTGGTGCTAACGTAGGCACGCTCTCTCTGTTCTTGCGAGCTTCTTGCCTTTGCACTCTAAAATGCTAGTTTATATCCTTCACATTTCGATGCTTTCACTCACATCAACATCAGAACGTTTTGGCTGGCGCGCTGAAGCTCCTGGAGCCAGTGCGTCGCCCACTTTTGACCCGCTTGAATGCTCAATAAGAGCTGATTGATTTGGTCATCATCGTCTATCGGAACGTGAACGAGAGGAGGAATTCCAGAGTTGACTGAAGCGGCAGCCGCTGCGGGCGCCGGAGCCGCGACTTCGTGCTTTACTATAGGCGAAGGGACTACCGGGTGTGCGTGAGAAGTGGAAGCAGCTGGCTCTGGCGGTGCTTGTTTCATGCTGGGAGTTTCCATAGGAGCAGGAGTGGCGCGCGGTTCCGCAGGCAGGTGCTTCCAGCGATCTTCGAGGATATTCTTCAGAACTTTGCCACACTCGTTGACCGGCGTCCCACTGGCGTTATAAAGAAAACAGTTGTTGACGATCTTCAGGATGTCCGCTTTGACTTCTTCGGGATTCGAGTACTGTCTTGAGTCAAACTTCTTTTTCATAGTCGATAGATCCATAGGGTCCTTGATGATGTCATAGTAGTCAGGACAGCCAAGCCCTTCAGCATCCACAGGTTCCATGAAAGGCCACACAGAGGACTTGTACTTCTTGCCAAGCAAGTCACCAATAAGTTTGCCACAGAACTTCATTGACTCGTTGAGCTTTCCTTTGAAGCGCGGATCCATCCTGGAGTAATCAACGTTCGGCGGCTGATAAGATGCCTTCTTCGGGCGTTGCTCTCTTCGGGCGGGTGGCGTTCCATCGACAGAAGTCGTCGTGTCAGCTTTCCTCTTCACACCTTTCTGAGCCTTAAAGAACCGTAGTTTACTCTGCCACTGCGGCATCTTTACCTTAGAGGGCAAAGTCACATCCAGGCCTTCCATGGCGCTCTCATCGGTGATCGAACTGTCTGCCGCTCCCCTATGGATGGACGATTCGCGACTGGCAGACATGGAGACTGAAAGCGAACAAATTAGTCTTGTTTAATTGGAAAGGGGATAGGAAAGGAGGAAAGCCCTAACACCACCCTACAAAGTGCTCCCAAGCCAGGGTGTGCAGGAATTATCATAACGCTTAGATTATGGTAGTTCGCACATCCAAACACAAGAAACGGAAATCGACAAGGTGCACAGGACGCACAAAGAAGAGTTAAAGCTCACAGAGGGAAAACGAAAACGGGTAAAAGAAAACATTTGAGAGCACCTTGCAGGGTGGCATTGTGGAAAAAATTAAGAACGTCCGCTGCGGAACAATCCGCATCGACCGGAAGTTGGGCCAGAGGAACGCTACCTCTTGTGGCAGCAGCGGCTGTTCTGCCAACGGCTCCTCCACCGCGTTTCGACTGCTTGCCTCTCTTCTGAGTTGGTCTTGTAATTTCAATTTCCTAAATACATCACATAAGTCATTTGAAGACAACGCCTGAAAATGGCAGAAATGGGTGAAATCCAAACCTGCTCGGGAAGACCTGCTATTTTTTCATCATATAACATCTGAACATTTTTGCACATCAACGAGACATCGTCTTCGTTTTGGTTAAACAAATAGCAGTTGTTGAAGATACTTTGGAAGTCCTGAAATAAAAGAAAATAAACTTACATCAACAGGCATTCCATTAATTTTTGAGAGCATGAGGGACTCGAGGTTTTTTGCCATTGTATAAATTTCGTACGTTGGCGGGTTGTACGTGTAGCAATTGTTGAACAAGGTCATTATATCCTATAAAGACAAAACTAAGCGCGGTTCTCTAAGTGCGCTAAGGTGGTTACACAAAGAAGCGACAGTACAACATGGACATGCACACACTTTTACAGGAATAACACACAGCATGCAGAAGAAAGAAGCTTTGAGGGTCAGCTCATCCCCCCTTCATAGTCACGATGACCGGTTCAAAATCAGTGACAAAACAGTGCGGAACGCGCTTAAGACGGCAGTTTTCCCTCGTTTTAAAGGGGATGGCGCAACCTCGAGACTCTCATTTCACAACAAAAATGTTAGATGAAGAGAACAAACCTTCATGCAGTCCTTTGCGGAGTAATAGTAACAGTTCTTCAACCGCTTCTCGATGGTGGTCATGTCCATAGGACGTTTGATGACCTTATGGTAGTCCTGCAAAAGCAAATTTATAGGAATAAGCTCGAACGATGCGACCGCACCGGTATGTTCAGTTTCTCTGCGTCCACGGGCTTAAGAAACGGCCATGCGTGTTTGTGTTTCAGAGCCGGCTTCAGCACGTTCTGCGCGATGTACTCCAGCTGATTCGTGTGCCGTGTCGGCTTTCCAAGTGGTGGCAACACTCGCGGCTGCACAATTCCATGAACTGGCTCTTGTCGTGGCGAGTCCCAGGGATTCGGAGCTTCTCCATCTTGATGCGCTCCGGCTCCACTTGCTCCAGCCGCCTGTGAGCCACTGCTGCCAGCGTCCTCGACGATCTGCATTGCTTCACCATCTCCTGAGTCGTCAGCTATTGTATCACCATCGGCAGCCGCTGTCACACCGTTTGTGCCTGCCGCCGTTTCCATGGGAACGCCGCCATTCATCTCGAGCGCTGGAGGCGCATCGGACTCAGTGGCTGAGTTCATCCTGAAATAGAGCGAACTCGCCATTAGTAATGCAAAGAATGTCTAAAATCTCGCACAGCAACGCAATTTCCATTTACAACGTCTTTATGTCTAAACGACTCAACGCCAGTCCGTCTCAAATGGTGCACAGCGATAGAAAATCACTAATTGCCAAGATTCACCTTCGAAAAAGCCGGCTCTTCTGTCGTTTTCCCAAAAAAAACAACAAAAAGTTGCTTGTTCTCATGCAAAACCTGCTTGTGCGGGAGCGAACCCTAGTCTCGGCTTGGCTCAAAAAAGACCGCGAAAATGCCGAAAAAATCGATAGCATCAATAGGTCGTCGATGCTCGGATGAACCCCGTCACAATCCCGGCCAATTGAACGAACCGAAGGTGATGCGATTCGATTTTAGCACTACATGTTAGACGCATCGGAATTCTCGTTTGCAACAAATAATTTATTGATTAGAACCTTTAGATAAGGAAAAACGGGCAAATTCACACATATTCATCGACATACCGACTCTTTCAAGGCAACTTTCTCGATCACAATCTGCAAAAAGGGCTGCATTTCGCAATTTCCACAAAAATACGCGCTCCGTCACACGAATAAACGCGAATCGCGCCATCGTCTACCGATTCCGTCGGCGGCAGTTTTCGGCACATATGCACTGAAAGATCCCACTGATTTTGCACTCGTATGCGAGAAATGCGTTCAAAAACGATTTTAGTGATGATGTAGAGTTAGTGTACATATTTCCTGCTCTGGTTCTGCTGTTGTGGTGGTACTCAGTGGTGCTGCCGCCGGGTTCGTGTTCCGTCCCTGCTCTCCCCCGTCCGATCCATTCCAAATCACCGTTTCACCGCACTGTGCTGCCCCGGCGCAACGAAATAGTGTGCGCAGAGAGCGCAAGAAAATATCGATTCCGACCCAAACATCCCATCCAGCCGCACTTGCACTCTCCACTACGGCGCCACATCGTGCGCCTCCACGAGCAGGACAAGGACACAATGGTGAAAAAGAAAAATGATGAAAATCCAAGGATTTGTGCCTAAATATGAAAAACACCTAGTGCAAGAGAACAACAAAACGCTAAACGACTTCATGCAGCCCAAGAATGTCTAGAAAATGTCGAACTAATGTCTAAACACAAGTGTCTGCGCAGACAGCGTCTATGCCTACATGCCGATTTTGTGTCCAAGCTCTATGTGATCGTCTCCATTTTCTGCAAGCTATACCCCTCAAAATTGGCTCTAATTTGAAATGCTCGTAATTTTGTTGCGGTTAAGCTACATTCACGTATTTAGTAGTAGCTGAATGACACCGACTATTTCGAACTGACTGGCAACTACTGCTCGGAACTGCTGCAACTCGAACTGATCACTTCATCACGATTTCGGCAGATTCCAACGTCCGTTTGTCCACATATTTCGGTAGTACGCGCAGCGTTCTTCGTCAAATAGAGCAGCGGCGGTCGTTCGGCGTCGCAGCGGAGGACTAGCGCCTCGCAACCGTCCCCGAGCTGGAAATCGCGTTCTTTTGGACGACGCGCGCGCGAGCGAGCCATTCCAAGGCGGCGGAGCGCGCGCCAACAAGACTCCCGTCGCAGAAAGATACCGTGATCGTTGGCGAAAAGCCAGGAGGGAAATTCAAATTTAGATGTCTTGACACGATCGCGGGAGAGGAGTCGTAAAGTTCGTCCGATTTTTGAATTTATCGTTCTTATTTTCACTTTTGACGGTTTTCGTAATCAAGTCGCTCGATTTGCTGTTTTTTGATATTGATCAACTACTGGGTTACAAGAGGGAGGGCACAGCATCGCATTGTAGACAGTGTGCGAATTTGGATGTGTTGCTTTTGCGCATTGTAATAGAAACTCGAACTTTTTAGCATCAAATTCGATTGTCAGACTCGTTCGGGTAGCATCCGAGTAACGTGATTAATCAGATGAGCTCTGAGTGTCTTTACGTGTACTTAAAAAAAACATTCTACTGTTTCTTGTTGAAAAAACATTCTACTGTTTCAGACCAGATAACGATGGCCGATGAAATTCTAAGAGAGGTTACGAAGATGGAGCGTATCGGCGCTCACTCTCATATTCACGGACTCGGATTGTCTTCAAATCTCGAGGCCATAAGAATCGCAGATGGCATGGTTGGGCAGATGGAGGCTCGTCGTGCAGCCGGATTGCTTGTCAAGATGGTGCAGGTTAGGAAGGCACAACTTGAAAAAAAAAACCTTTACGGTACCATTGCAGGAAGGGAAAATTGCTGGTCGAGCCTGTCTCATCGCCGGAGAACCTGGAACGGGCAAGACTGCCATCGCCAATGGAATCTCTCAGGCATTGGGCGAGGGAACACCGTTCGTGTCGATTGCTGCAAGTGAAATCTTCTCGATGGAAGTTAGCAAGACCGAAGCGCTGATGCAAGCATTCCGAAAGGCTATTGGTGTCAAGATCAAGGAAGAAACTGAGGTAGTTATTAAGCCACCTGATGCATGAGCCTTAACTTTATCCTGTTTAGACTCTTGAGGGTGAAGTCGTCCACATTGAAATTGACCGCCCTGCTTCCGGTGTTGGACCTAAAGTTGGAAAACTCACTCTTAAGACAACCGATATGGAAACGATATACGATCTTGGAACCAAAATCGTCGAATCGTTGATGAAAGAGCGTGTCGTCGCCGGCGATGTCGTCTCCATCGACAAGGGTTCCGGACGCGTTACGCGTTTAGGCCGCTCCTATGCCAGAACAGGCGACTACGATGCCATGGGGCCCCAAACGAAGTTTGTCCAATGCCCAGAAGGAGAAATCATGAAACGCCGCGAAACCGTCCACACTGTCGCTCTACACGACATCGACGTCATCAACTCGCGCAGTCAAGGATTTATGGCGCTGTTTTCTGGAGATACTGGAGAAATCAAAGAAGAAGTTCGCGAGCAGATCAACCGGAAGGTCACCGAATGGCGGGAGGAAAACAAGGCCGACGTTGTTCCCGGAGTGTTATTCATCGACGAAGTCCACATGCTCGATCTGGAGTGCTTCTCGTTCATCAACCGGCTCATTGAAAGTGATCTCTCGCCCATCCTTATCATGGCCACAAACCGCGGCATTGTCAAGATTCGCGGAACGGAGTTCCGCTCCGCTCATGGCATCCCCATGGACCTCCTTGACCGATCTCTCATTATCCGTACTTCGCCCTATTCCTCTGATGTAAGATAATGAATCGAAACAGTCTTTTAATTTATCTACTTTAGGACAAGCACGATATCTTGAAAATCCGCGCCGAGGAAGAGTCAGTGGCAATTGACTCGGATGCTCTCCAAATCCTGACTAAAATTAGCGAAAGAAGTTCGCTGCGCTACGCCATGCAGTTAATCTCAACTGCAAATGTGCTGCGCGAACGGAGAAGGGCCGACAGAGTTGAGGTTAACGACATCAAGAAAGTATACCAATTGTTCTGGGACACTGTCCGAAGTGAGAAGTTCCTTAACGAAAATGAGCAGTTGTTCATCTCGGGGCATTAATTGTTTTGTTATAGTTTGCGTTGTTTGTTGTTACATTGTTATGTTCGAAGTTAAAAATTGGAGGTCTCGGTTGGTTGACGTACAGTGGGCAAGCTGGCACCGGTAGATGAAGGCACGCGATACGGTGGTCGTCGTTGTTGTGGGAACCAGTATTGGTTGCCTTGAATCTGTTTTGATGTGACCGTCTTCGGATAATCCCTGATCGGTAGTTCCTGATTGATCTATCAGTGTGAATTGTACCGCCATATGTCAGCAATTTACCAAATAAAAAAATGAGTGGTTACATACAAACTAAAAGGAGGGACTCGCGTGGTCGTTGGTAGAGTTTTCTATTCCTTGCCGATCGATTCCGACTCCTTCTCCAACTCGTCGATGCGTTTCTGGTGGCGAGCAATGACGTCCTGATGGTGGCCAGCCTGTTTCTCGTGGTGCTCAATTTCGCGAGCCAGCTGATCCTTCATGGCCTTGACCTGAGCGCGTTGCTGAAACGCGTCATCTAACTAAATCTAGGAAAGTGGGAGCTCTTACAAGCTTGTGGAAATACTCCTCCTCACGAGCAGCCTCGAGCTTTCCAAAAGCGCCTCCTGCGTCGCGGATAGATCCACCACTGCCTCCTGCTTTTCCAGCTCCGGCACCGAAGTCTCCAAGACTGCCAGGCGAACACATTCCGCGAGCGATAACACTGAAAAGTTAGTCAGATTTCAGAGCAAGATCGCCAAACAGCTTACCCGTTGATTGAACCAAGGCGGGGTACAAGACGAAGAGCCATTCTGAAATGAAACGAGCGCGTTACGAAATGGTCGAAATCAATATTTTGAAAGAAGTCACATGATGGCGATATAGGCACGCATAGACAAACAGCAAAGATCAGTGCACTCAAATAGTGAAACGAGACAGACCTGAGCGTCTACAGTCGTCTGTGAGACGCAAATATTCAGTCGTTAAGGAGCAAGCATGCTCGGAAATAGTTTGATACATCGTTGTCGTCACCCTGTTCTCACTGGTGTGCCTGGGGAAGGAGAATTTGGCGGTTGTGAGCATATCATTGAACATACGATCAGAAGCACAGTTACACTGTCGTTTTACTAGCTTTTTGTTCCTGTTTTTTCGCTGAGGAAGGTATTTGTGACATGCACCTGCCTAGAAACGGACCGACGTCGTTTGCGAAATCCATATAACTTTAGTCATTAAGATTCATTCTACCTAGCTGGTTAGGACTTTATAAAATGGTGACTAGCAACACAGTCTTAGAATGAAGGATTATAAAGGCGTTCATAAAAGAGAAAGAACGCACCGAGTGTCAAATGATCGGTCGACATAAACAGATCTGGCAGTAAAAAACAAGATGCTCACGTTCGTTATTTCACGAGAACTAAGACATTGGGTGAATTACAGGAAACACTTTCACAGTTTAGTCATTTCCTGGTTATTCTTTGACATTTCCAGCTCAGAAGGTCACCTCAACAGCCTCCACTTAAGAATCCAACAGCCACGGAGAGACGAAACAAACAAACTGCCGCTGCACGTGCCAGTCGAAGTTCGAACCGCCGCAATGCAATCGCCACGGGACCTTTGGAGGAGTCGAAGATACAAACAAACAGCTTGCGTGCAGCCCTGATGGGCGTTGTGACCCCTCAACGCCGAAAGCCGTAAACAAATGTCGTCCGATATGTAGTGCCATCGGAAGGCGATTCGCGTGATTCTCTTTTCGCCTTTTGCCTTCAACTCAATGAAGTTTTCATGTGCGAAGGAGTGTGTTGGATGATGTAGAAACAGTACTGTCTCGTGGTGTGACTACAGCCGCACCTTTATCCCCTCGATCAATTTATTTATTGTATCCTTAGGGAATATTCTCGTTAGTCGACCGCTGTCAAAAAAAAACCTAATCATTACAAAAACCAAATTTTTTTTGTTAATATGACAAAATAATAAAACGCTGACATATAAAGACAAGAAACCTGCCCAAATCAATTCATTTTACCTCAGCTAAGTTTTTGCTATTAATGCATCATATTGCGGAGAAATTTATGTGTTTTACCTGCTGGAAATTTCATTTGAATACCCTCAAATTTAGACAGAGTACAGTTGCAGAAAAAATGGCGACGCGCGATTGTAGAGCTGAGACAGATCTTGTAAATCGTATATTAGGATTGGCGTCGCAATAAAAAAAATACCCTAACAAAAGGTTTTAAAAACCACAAGACATTTCTCCGCAACCCAATATTTTCAGTGTGTCCGAAAATGAAGACACTCCGAACGATGATCTCAATGATCAAGGTCTTCTTCAAAAGTCACAACACTGTCCGTTCTATGACCAGTTGCCAATCAATTTGACTTTAAATATAGACGGTCATATCCGATTAATTGATAAACAACAAATGGTTTAAAACGTTTATCATTTTCACTCCAAGCACTGGAAATTTATGGAATTTCTTCGTTGTGTAATAAATTTGCTTGCTTGTCTCGCGAAAGGCGTGATTCATTCCACAAGGCCGTGAGTTAGGGTGTCGCCAGACATCTTCGTGTACCATGTAAACAGCGCAGATATATCTCTAATATGAAAAAATGTGGTCGTAAAATGCTGTAGTGTTCCTCCTCCTACTAGAACTTTATAAGTGGACGTATGCATGTTTCGATACATAAACGAAACAGGACTAGTAATGCCCCAACTCTTACTTCTTCTAACAATGGTTCTTTAATCATTTAAATCTGGACATTTTTATATGCATACTCTCTCTATTTTCCGACTAATATGCTCTGGATCCTGTTCGCGCTTTCAAATCAAGTAGTGAATAATCGTATTACACGACTGGTCAACAACTCGGCTTTGTTTTCAATATCGTTTTCTAAGTTGCACATAGTTTCTTTTCAAAAACTCGTTCCTCTATGGCAAAACCCGCAATGTTTACCGTTTTCTCCCAATGCCCCGCGCAGATGATGTGGTGGTCCTTGGTCTTCTCCGTTCCTCGCCGGCAAGTCAGCTAAAATGCGCATGTTTGTGGCGCCGGTCGAGTGGTCACGTGTGTGTGCCGCCGTTATGCTTTGTGGAACACCCCTTGCGCGTTTCTGTTCTAATTGCCTGCGGAACCATCAGCTGACATCGCCGTGATAGTGACAGTGTTGCGAGTGTGGAGTGTAAACCGAAACCTTTTTTGTTTTTTTTTTCAGAGAAAGATGCAACTGTTATGGCGGCGAAGCGCTGGCCAATGGCTTCGCTTCCGGAAGTTCTGTTCTGCATCGCCCTCTCCCGTCATTGAGGAGGGTATTTATTGGAAGGACCTAACTGTCTCCGCGGTTAAGGAGACGTTCAAGGGTGAGTGTTTGCAGTTGGCCGTTAGTCAGAGGAGTGGTATCGTAAACAACATTGATTTTTGGCACACATTGCAAGCACGTTGATTGAGATTGCTCATTTAAGTGAAGATGCTAATTTTGCAATATGCAAAATACTGTGAAGGAAATGGGACATGAAACCTTATGAGAATATCCATTTGAACGTTTACGATAAAGGGTTCTGATTAAGATTTACTGGTAGATATTGTTTGCATGATTTAGGCGAACAACGAGTCGCCCTGTCACCGTCAGCCGTCGGCACCCTAACCAAAAAGGGCATTAAGGTTAAAATCGAGGGCGGCGCCGGAACTTTGGCCTCCTTCCACGACGAGCATTTCGCGAAAGCGGGAGCCCGGGTTGTCGATCGCAAGGACGCTTATCAGTCAGATGTCATTCTCAAGGTCAGCTGATTGTAAACCATTGTAATTTTGCACAAACGGCGTTCCTATCACTGACAACAATGAACAAAGAGCGCAGCAGATCTCTTAAAATAAAGAACATAGAAAGCTTGCATACACTGATGCAACCGTGATTTGTTACGGAGTAGAGTAAATCAGCTTAAATAACCTGTTCCAGGTTCGACCTCCAAGTTTCGAGGAAGTCCCTCTTATCCCAAAGAACTCCACCCTTATCTCATTCATAAATCCAGCTGTAAACCAGCCTCTTCTATACGAACTGGCCAAAAGAGACCTCACTGTATTCGCTCTTGACTGCGTTCCTAGGATTTCCAGAGCACAAGTACGTCCATATGTTGACTTATTTTATAGGATTGAATAGGTATATGATGCACTCAGCTCCATGGCTAACATCGCCGGCTACAAGTCGGTCATCGAGGCTGCAAACCATTTTGGACGCTTCTTCACAGGCCAGATCACCGCAGCTGGAAAGGTTCCTCCAGCCAAGGTGTTGGTCATCGGTGGAGGTGTGGCAGGACTGAGTGCTATAGGGACAGCCAAGAATATGGGTGCAATCGTTAGAGGATTTGATACGAGAGAGTCAGTAAAGGACCAGATTGAGTCGCTTGGTGGAGAGTTTCTTGAGGTAAGATCGTAGTTCCCATTTTTCAAAAAGTGAAAATTATGTTATTTAGTTAAACTTCAAGGAATCAGGTGAAGGCACTGGTGGTTATGCCAAAGAAATGAGCCCCGAGTTCATTGCTGCTGAAATGGCGCTTTTTGCCCGACAGTGCAAAGATGTGGATATTGTTATTACTACAGCCTTGATTCCTGGAAAACCGGCCCCAAGGTTGATTACTAAGGTAATACAGAGCAGCAGTAGTCAAACGAATTTTGTGCAAAAGATCTTAAAAACATGCGTGAAAAATTACCGTTCAGGAAATGATTGCTTCTATGAAGCCCGGTAGTGTTGTCGTCGACTTGGCAGCGGAATCTGGAGGTAACATCGAAACGACTCGTCCAGGGGAGGTCTACACTGACTCCAATGGAGTCATCCACATCGGCTACACTGACCTTCCCGGAAGACTTCCCACCCAGAGCAGCACGCTATACGCCAACAACATAACCAAATTCCTTCTCTCCATCGGAACGCCGGATAAGTACCAAATTAACCTGGAAGATGATGTTGTCAGAGGATCGATTGTCTTGGATAGTGGAAATCTTATGTGGCCTCCTCCGCCCATTCAACACCCTCCTCCAGTTACTCCCAAAAAGGCGGAGCCTGAGCCAACTGCCTTGGTTAAAGTGGAGAACCCCTTTACGCAAACTCTCAAGAAGGCAGGAGGCTATACAGCGGCCCTGGCAACTATCAACACCCTTGGAGCTGTCAGTCCTAATGCCTCGTTTTCTCAAATGTTGACCACTTTTGGCTTGGCCGGAATCGTAGGATATCACACTGTTTGGGGAGTTACTCCAGCGCTCCACTCTCCATTGATGTCAGTGACTAACGCTATATCTGGCATAACCGCGGCCGGAGCTCTTTGTGGAATGGGTGGAGGCATGATGCCGACTTCTACTCCACAAGCTTTGGCGTTGGCCGCTGCATTTATTTCTTCGATCAACATTGGAGGTGGTTTCTTGATCACAAAGAGAATGCTGGATATGTTTAAGAGACCGAGTAAGTGAAGCATTTGGGAAAAAGAAGTTGCAAATCCTGGACGTATAAAGTGAATTTTGAGTACGGCCAGCCATATATTCAGCAAATAACTTAACGACTGGTGCGTCTTTTCGATGAGAACCAGCTTTTTTGAATGAAACTTTCCTATCATATATTATTTCTAGCCGACCCTAAGGAGTACAACTTCCTGTATGGCATTCCGGCTGTCGCCTTCTTGGGAAGCTACGGGGCCTCTGTGTTTCAAGGTTTCCCTGAAATCCATTCCCTCGCATGTCTCGGCTCTTCGCTATGCTGTGTTGGCGCCCTCGCCGGATTGTCCAACCAAAAAACCGCTCGTCTTGGAAATTCGCTTGGTAGATAAATGTTCCGTTTAAGTTGTTTAGGTTTGAACCTAACTCTTTAGGAATGATCGGAGTAAGTGGCGGTATCGCCACGACGGTCGGCATCCTGAACCCTTCAGTTGATGTCCTCATGCAAATGGGAGGCGCCATCGGTTCTGGAATGTTGATTGGCTTGGGGATAGCGAAGAAAATCCAAGTCACCGAACTCCCTCAACTCGTGGCCGCATTCCACAGTTTCGTCGGTCTGTCAGCTACCGTAACATGCGTCGCCCACTTCATGGCCGACCAGCATCACCTCCTTGGAAGCGCCGCAGCAGCTGACGCCGCGGCGATCAAAACTGCTCTGTTTTTGGGATCGTACATTGGTGGCGTTACCTTCACTGGAAGTGTTATGGCTTACGCAAAACTGCAGGGTGAGCACATAAGTGAACAGTATGCTAAACCTTTAGCCGCTCTTGTCTTTCATGGTGTGAGCTTGTTCTTATAGGTCTGCTGGGGAGTGCCCCTACCTACCTCCCAGCTCGTCACCTCATCAACACAGCGCTTCTTGGAGGAAATATTGGAGCACTGGGCGTGTATTTGAACACACAGGACTACGGAACTGCTCTTGGAATGCTCGGCGCTACATCGGCCCTTAGCTCGCTTATGGGAGTCACCTTGACTATGGCGATTGGAGGTAAAAGTAGTGAAAATAACTGCTTATAAGAAAAAGTCTAGGCGCTGACATGCCCGTAGTCATCACTGTGCTCAATAGCTACAGTGGGTGGGCACTGTGCGCGGAAGGATTTATGCTGAACAACAATCTTCTGACGATCGTAGGAGCTCTGATCGGCAGTTCGGGTGCTATCCTTTCTCATATCATGTGCAAAGTAGTCATTTTATTCGAAGCGTCAAGAAAAATACGTATTCCAGGCAATGAACCGTTCACTTATTAGCGTTATTCTCGGCGGAGTGGGAACAAAGTCGCAGGCAGGTGGACAAGCAAAGGCAATTGAGGGAACAGCAAACTTCACGGACGTCGACGGCGCCGTGGAGATGATTTCAAATGCTAAATCGGTTATAATTGTCCCTGGATACGGCCTCTGCGCTGCCCACGCCCAATATCCTATTGCTGAGTTAGCGAAGATCCTTCAAGATAGAGGAACGAAGGTCAGATTTGGAATTCATCCTGTAGCAGGTAAGCTAGGCCGTGGTGAAATGATATTCTTTAAGGTTTTGATTATCTTTAAAATGGTCGTCTTTCAGTGTACAACGAAAATTTTGACCATGACTGTATTTGTTTAGGTCGGATGCCTGGACAACTGAACGTGCTGCTAGCTGAAGCTGGAGTTCCCTACGACATTGTAGAAGAGATGGACGAAATCAATGATGATTTCGGAGAGACGGATGTTGCCCTTGTCATTGGTGCTAACGACACCGTCAACAAAGCTGCCGAAGATGATCCGAACTCGAGCATTGCCGGAATGCCCGTTTTGAAGGTTTGGAATGCCAAACAGGTACGACTATTAGGCATGGAAAACATTATTACAAACGAAAAACTCATTTTTTGTTTGTTCTTCAACCCCCAATGCTCATTAGGTATGACACACCTGAAAAGAGTCCCATGTTTACTTACAGTGTTTTTGCACCTTGATAGTCGTATTTCGATCACCCTTCAAAGATTTCGGTACTTCTCCTTAGCCACTGATCTACGAAAAGTCATTTTCAGGTCATCATCATGAAACGCACGATGGGGGTCGGATATGCCGCTGTCGATAACCCAGTGTTTTTCCACGAAAACACTCAGATGCTGCTTGGAGACGCAAAGAAGACGTGCGAGCATATCCTCAACGGTGTCAAGACAGAGAGTGAGAAAGTGGAGGAACAGTGAAGTGTTCCTAATTTATGTATTATTTACATTTCGTAGTATGGGTACTCGTATGTGCTATAGCAAGGCATGGGCATATCACAATCTATAAATGCATTCTCGCATGGTCGATACGATAAAATTGGGAATACAGTAGGCCAGTGGTGGAGATCGTCTCGTCCAAGCCGACAGTTTTTGTTGGGAATTTGCAGACAAGCACGGGTGTGTAGATGAAAACGATTTCGTTACGCATCCAGGAGGCTACAGGTCTAAAACGCTGGTTCCTAACTAAGATACGGTAAACGGAGGTTCACCTGTGGGGATCAAAAATGTAAGATTTTTTCATTGTTTTGTCGAGAAGATAAGAAGATCCACTTCTAACTTCCAGAAGTCCCGAGTCCAGGGTCTCACTCTGAGGGATGTTGCAGGAGTGACGACCAGCAACGCGCGCTCCAGCTGCAAGACCTGCAGCCAGGTTCGACCAGTCGGTCCCTCGGCTGACTATCAGATGGTAGGTTAGGCAGTGAAAGTGGATGCGTTGGAGACGGTAGTTGTAGTTCTTAGACTCGACATTGCTTTTATCTTGGCCGTACTTTGTGATGAGCCAATGGAGCATTTCCACGACCTAATGACGGCAAAATAGACCTATCCGATGATGGCCGCCCACCTTGTAAACATGAAGAGATCCTCCAGATACGGGATACTCATCGTTGTAGGGCCCGTTGCCCACTTTGGATAAGAATGTTAATTCTTGTTCGTTTAGTCCGACCGAGTCGACATTTCCGACGATCTAAACGTCGCGTTATAAAGTGAAATGTAAGTCGTGGTACCCTCTCAAGAAGGTCAGAGGCAAACACAGCATCTCCCATGTTTCCAAGTTGGAGATGAATAGGGATTCCGTTATTTATCTGTAAAAGGCTTCTCTTGATCAAGCGGATCTTTTCAAGACGCATTTCGGCGTTCTGAAACTATGTTTAGTTTTCTAAGCATGGATTCGACCAACCTGAAATTCTAGCAAGTGAATCCCGCTCAGAATGACCAGATCAGGGCGGAATTGACTGATGGCCTTAAAAAACATTTCGATGACCACTGAACTTCCGCTGTAAGAGCGCGTTGTTTTCGGTAATTTCAGGTGTTAGCTACCTGAACTTATCATGGGAGAAAACAAATCTAGACGACGTGGGAGCGACATATTCTCCCAGAATTTCTCCTTGTTTATATTCCATTATTACGTGAAGTTCGTCCTTGAGAATCCTAGTGGAATTGTTTTGAACAATCGATGGGTGAAGAAGGGCCTGGCTTCGAGGGCCAATGGGTCCTACGAGGAACGCAGTAGTTCTCGGGAAACTATAGGCGATTCTTTGCGCCATCAAGGCAGCATTACCACCGATGTGATACTGCTTTGGTTGCTGACTGGTCTCAATGGTTTTAATAATGGAAGCGAATGTTTCTTCATTGGCCATATGTCTAAACACTCATTCTGTGAAGAATCGGAAGACGACAGGGCATACTAGCCTTTCCGTCACTGTACCCCTCGAGAACCACTCCATAAAGGATTCTCGCATATCCTCGGTGGATTTGAGAACTTCATGATCGGAACATTTGCTAAGAGAAGGATTGATGTGGTTATAGAGGTTCGTGCCTGAGACGATAACATCTACGTTGCAGTTGATCCTGAAAAGGCGTAATAGGTGAGGTGGAGGAGTCGCTCACCCAACGACGACCTTTCGAAAAAGCATTGAAGGCAATGTGATCATCTTGTCCCAAGATTCTTGCATTGCCTGTTCCACAGTCATCGACGCAAGACGTTTATCTTCATTGAACACGCTATAGAGATACGGTATCGCAGCAAATACAAATGCCCATAACAGGATCCTGTTGCGGGGATCTGTGGGAGAGATCATATTCCTGAAAATAGTGATTTACATAGCGCGCTATTGAGCTAGACTGTCCTGCGCACTGCTTTTGTTTGTTTGGTCCAAGACATAGAGATATGAGAGTATTGTCTTTTCCAAAATCGACGGGGTTGCCTACGCACGCGGCTGTGAACAACAGCGATCGTCGTAGTCAACCGCTCAGCTTCCACCTACTTTATAAACGGCTATCTGATCATTCAGCTTGCACCTAATTTTTGGGACTGATGAGGCCGTTCTGTTTCTATCATCATCTTTGTCTAGCATTCTCGGTGTCCTTAGAAGTTTCACTTCCTCCACCGGGTCCACCGAACAAGAACCGAAAACCAAAGCGCGTCATCGAAATATAATTATGCATGCTGCGTTAATCCTCATTTATGAAATCGCAAATTCGATCACTAATCCAATTCTAAAACTGGCTGTGCCCGTAACCTTCTTACTACGTTAATATCTATTCGCACTATGTAGTTGCGGTAGTGGCCGGTTATTTTTTCTTGTTTCTCGGGCTCATTGTCACTTCAGTTGGTGCTTATCGGTTCAGCGCTCACTACTGCTAGATGTAAAAGATTTAGCAATTTCTTCGGAACAATTGTTGGCGGATCTCTCGACAAACCTTTCGAGAACACAAATATCCACAATGTAGTGTACAAAGGCTTCAATGGCAGTCGCCATGCTAATGACTGGTCTTTCAGACTTTATGGGACGGAATAGACGATCTTTCGTTCGTCCGTCGACCACCTACCCACCAGTGACCGGTCGAATGCTCGCGCCCCCGCAGAGCCATCTTCAGTCTTCGTGATTGATGGCACTTTTGCGCGCTCCAATGTCACTTTTTCGCCTTCGCTTTCATTGGCGCCGTTTTTGTGCACCCCACTTGCGTCTATTGATTGACGTCGACATATCTGTCGGATGGTCAAAAGCCGCGGGATCCCTTGTTAGCGGTTTTAAGGAAGAAAAACAACTCACGCGTCCCACTGGTGCCGCCTTCGTGTTTATTATGGTGCTTGATGTGCGGCGGACAGCTTCTAGAAGAAAATATTTGATTTCCTACCACAATTTGAATTACTATGCAACGTTTTACACCATCACGCATTTTTTGGTGCTTTTCGCCTGTCCGCGAAGCGATTTGTTGTCTGTTCATCTCAAAATTGAAACCTTCTGCACGTTTGCGCGTTTTATGTTTACACTTATTCTGAGAAATCCACTATTCAAAAAGTTGCGTTTTTAGCTACCGACTCACATCTGTATTCTGACCAGCCACGTTAAAGGGAACCGTGTGAAAAAAATGTGTGATGGGTGACGAATTAAGAGTATGCAGAATATGGAAGGTTCTCGCTCTTTTAAATATTTATTTTTTTTTATTAAAGGCGGCTTCAACGATGTGGGCGACAGCAATTACGAACAAAGTGCCATTTTCTTAATCCCTCAAAAGGTTGCTTTCGTTTCTCAGTTCTCCAGGACACTTTATAAGAACTTTTCAATGTCACCTGTGCATTGCCTATCTGGGACAGTGTTTTTTTTCCACATCTAGATAGCATTGGTTCTGCGTACGTATGGAAAATTTCGCTCCTTTCATTGGGAATGTCACGCCATAGTGTGGTTGGACGCCATTTTGCCGAATGTTCGGAATGAGTCATTGAAAACCGGCCGGTTTATTTGCGTTGAACACGTATTTCTTTGACATGTTTGCTCATTTTGTTAAATTGTCGCTACTTTTTTTAAAACGAGCTATCTTCTATGAAACTACGTGTGTAACTGCAAAAAAATTGTGATGCCGCGATGCCCTCGAATGTCTAGCAAATTGGATTGTTTGCGTAAAAACGTTTTCGCGAGTATCGCCATTGATTTTAAAGCCATTTTGCGAAATGTTTGAAATGAGTCATCGGATTAGTTTAGTTATTTGGTTATTTCTAGTTCACATGCTAATGCGATGTATGAAACAGCTGCTGTTTAACTTACTTCCAAAACAACGTGATAGGTGTTCTAACGGCAGCGTGCCAACGTAAGCGGGCATATATTCGCCAGCGTATTTGCACTGGTTAACTTCCCTCAAAAACTTGTCCGAAATTCAGAATTCCCAAAACAACTCAGAACAAAAGGCATCTAAGGTGTCCAGACATGCATAAATTGTATAGGCTGAACAAAGCCACCGAGATTGCTGGGCTCGCCTTTCGGGCTGGCAGCTTAAAATCCATAGGTGAGCCTGAACAGAAGCTTAAGCCGTGCCTGGATGGTTGGCCGCGAGAAAAATGGATACGGACCTCGCCTGCGGCTCGCCCGAAAACTTGAGTTCGATGCAGTAGTAATGCTGGCCGATATGTCTAACATCTATATTCATGCAAATTTTTCGCGTTTGTGTCGCGGCGCGCTTATCTCGTGTAACGGGTTCTAACTGCTCATCCCGATTCCCCACCGGGAAATTTCCCTCTCGCAATTGGAATTTCCTCCAAGCGCGAGCATAATTCGATGCAGTAGTAATGCTGGCCGACACGACATTGCTGCGAATTATTAATAACTGTACGTATATCTATTGAGATTGATTTCACTCGGAAATACATCTATTATTTTACAAGGACTTCAAAGTCATAAATCAACGCGCCGCGAATGACATATTTCGAAAGGGAAAACGCGGCAATCGATCGATAATCAACGTGAGAAACGAAACAATTGTTTGAAATTACATGCTTCATAAAATGTCGTGTAGTGGTTGATAGAAAAGCGCGTGTTTGTTTGATAAGGCATATTTTACTTACTTTGACACCAACGAAAACCAGTGTTTTGTGAGGATAGAAACGAGAAAGCTGATGTTGGCGTTTTTAAATTTCGGTCTGTAGAGAAACGAAATGGTCAGCACTAGCTAACTTCAAACGTAAATATTTAGAAACTCGAATTTGAGTACACACTATGAGACAGTATTTTGATTATATAGAGCTAAGACCGCCCTCGGAAACGCTGTGAAAGTGAAATTATGAAGTGCGCGTACATGACTAATAGACAAAAGGAAGAATCCAAATCAAATGAGAATAAGACCAAATCTCGTAAACGCTCGCGAAGACAACTTTCCACCTGGGACGCTCCGACCTCTCTCCATACGCCCGTCCATCCGTCCATCTTACCCTTTTTCTCCGCGAAATGTACTTTGCGCTTCCTGCACTCTGATACTGCTGCCATCATCGCTCGTTCTCGTCTTTTCTGTTCATTCCCCGCAGAGTCCGACGACTGCAGTAGCAGTCGGCTGGCCCTCTTAGGGCCGCTCGGCGTTGCCAAAAATTTCAACGACCAGCGTTGCAGCTGATCGGACGGCCGACGAGGTGTGACTTCCAATCACGCCACCTTTCGGAATCGCCGGTACTTTGCTCTTAAGGGGGTATTCTGTACTATGTAGTATTGCGGCGGATGGGGCGGCCGTTTCGCGATGGCACATAGTTAATCTATTTTCTTTCTGTGGTTTCAGACTGGGTAGCCTGCCGCTGGAGTGGTAGGAGCCAAGTTGGGCATGATTTCACCGGCCGTTGAGATCGCAAATCCCGAAGCGGATCCGACATCACAAATCGTCGGCAGGTACGTCACTGTTTCAACACGTTAGCCTGCACGCGTTTTTGAGTGGTTTCTGATTTGAAAAGCTCAACAAACTGGAATGCACAAACAAAGTTCAAAACGATGCAATTGTATTGCTGTTATTGCCGTCAGCATCGGGAGGTTCTTTTGTAAGTCGAGGCTTTCTGAGGTTCGGCTGTTTGGGTGCCCGAACCTCTGGTCACTTCGAAATAGACTGATCGACACCTTATATGATATGGCATTGTTTGCTGTTTAATTGAGGAAATAATTTCTGCTTTCCTTGGTTTAAAGTCGCGAGCCGCACCTTGTTGAAGTTAGCCGATAAGATCTTTTGTTTACCTGTGCATCTATTTTGGGCTTGTTCATAGTACACATGTAAGAATACAAAGGAGTCGGCAATCACACGCCATTTGATAAGCACAATAAGACGCCTGCCACAGAAAGGCCGCTCCCGTGATTCACTCCCTTGAAGGGGCGCTATCATGACCGTGCGTCTTCGATGCTGTCATAACATTGCTCCAGCACCCGAAGCTACAGCTACAGCAGCACATTTTGTAATTTCAGGAAGATGACTTCATCAAAAGACAAGTCGATAGATGAATCGTCGATGGACCTGAAGAAGGTGATGGCGATGATCGGTGCGTTCTATTGGCTGGTAATGACGGCACTAGTTGTGCCGGTTGCCTGTGTCGCCAGTTGTGTGCTCTTCGTAACTCCTCTTCTGCTCTTTAGGTAGGCGTATCACTGCATACATTTGGCAAAATGCTCTATTTTAGTCGTCGGCTCTTCAACCGTTGGGAGCATCGCCTTTGTCGAATGGTCAACGACCACTGGGTCTCTGCTGGGCAGTACACTGGACTCAATGGTAAGTATTATCGGGAATTTTCGCTGTACGGTTTCCACGGAGAATTGACTTAAATTGAGTTTCAAGAATTGTTACTGAGGAAGTCCGACGAGCAATATTTAAGTTAACCATCAATAGTGTTCCATAGTAAAAATTTATCACAAAGTTCGAAATTCTTCGCTTCACATAAAGAATCGTAAATTATGCACAAATTTCTACATTATCGAAGCTTTTATGACTCAAGCACTATGTCAAGGCGTTAAGATTTCGTTTAGCAATCATTCCATTTAAATGGGGACAACAGTCCATTTTTTTTTATCATTCACAATACGTCATCAGAATGCCAGCTGTTAGACACTTTACAGGATGGTTGTAATGGTAGTGCAAAAAAACATCGACTTGTAAATCAAAGTGAAACGATGATGCGCGCCCATTGGTCGGTTGATCAGTGATGTGGTTAACTATAGGATCGTTGACTAGCTATTACGGCTGGCGTCTGTTTGAACAAGGCAAAGATAAGGAGCGGCCATGCCAGAGCGAAGCCAAGGTGGAGGGGGCAATCAATTCATGTGAAATTGGTACTGCCGATACTATTAACCATACACTTCGTATTGATTACCCAAATAAAATACTGGGTACTTAGCGATATACATACATATACTCTCACAATAAAAGTGGCTGTGGCAGCATGACTTCTTACGCCCGCACAGCGAACATGCATGCAAATGCAGTTCATGCCTGACGGCGTGCGTGACGGCCATGCTAAAGTATATCAATAAGATTGTTATTTTCGAAGATGCTATTAAACCTTTACTAATATGTCAGCACATACTACTGGAGAACTATTCTTGAAATGTCTTAATTCATTTTATCGTAAGACATTTCCTCATACGGCTCACTTTCAGTTGTTGAATATGGAGACGACATTGCAAAGATCTCAGAGAAACGATGCCTCTTCCTGGCCAACCATCTCGGACTTGTCGATCACTTCATCCTCATGACCGCAATGCACAACAAGTATAATTTGACCGGACGGGTAGGATATTTGTTCTTATATATAAACTCCAAAAAGCTGTTTGCATATAACAGATCTTGACGATATCGTCTTAAAATGCTGGTAAAGACGTAAATCGCGTTTTCTTTCAGTACCTATGGGTAATCTACAACATCTGGAAGTACACTCCCCTCGGCATGATGTGGACAGCTCATGGAAATTTCTTTGTTAACGGAGGCGCCTCGAAGCGTGCCTCCGTTCTCAGCACCTTCCGGGAACACCTTCGCAAGCACTACTGGAAACAGGACTACGGGTTCATCGTCATGTACCCTGAGGGCTCGCGACTCTTTATCATCAAGGATTCTGCCGCTCGATTCGCCGAGAAGAATGGTCTAAAGCCTCTAAAGAACTGTGCCCATCCTCGTACCGGCGCCGCCCATGCCGTTCTCGCCGAGTGTGGTCCTATGCCCGGTCGTGATAACGCTCTAGAATACGTCATAGACTGCACGCTTGGCTATCCCAAAGGAGAAGTTGTCGAGCTGGGCAAGGCAATGGCAGGAGAATGGCCCAATGACGATACCACAGTCGCCATCCACTACCGTATCCACAAGGTCGATCCCGCATGGGCCGACGAGAAAGAATTGCAGAAGTGGCTCTACGCGAGATATGAGGAGAAGGACCAGCTCCTTGAAGAGTACTACAAGACCGGACGTTTCGATAACTCTGCGAGACGGGTCTACTTTCCCTTCAGTCGTGTCATCATCGTTCAAGCATTTTGGATGGTGCTCTTCTACGGTCACTACTTGCTGTGGATGAAACCCGTTACTGTGTTCGGCTACCGTCTGCTCATGAGTCTTCTTTTCTGAAGATGACGACTAGTTGCTACGATCTCTGGTTAACCTATTGAACTATCACAGAATTGCTCATATCAGGCGTTTTAATAAATATATATAGTTCGAGATCAGAACAATGTGAGGATTCAACAGGGACCTGCACCCACAAAACATGGATGAAATTGGTAGAAATTCGAGAATTAAAAGTCAGAGTATGCTGCGATGATTAAAAAATTTTGGAAATGAATAACATTAGGGAACGTCGAGAGCGTGACACTAGAGCAAGCGAGGCTTGTTGCCATAATTTTTACTTTGTATCTGTAGCTATCGGCCGTTTTCTCTCTCCTAGAAATGAATTGAGTGAGTTGTCGTTCTTTGCACAATTCTTTGCACAATCGTCGATTGCAGTGAGGGAAATAAAAAAAAATCCAAATCCTCCATTTCCTCCAAAATCCAGGAATCCAAATCCTTTTCGCCTGTGTAGAGCTAAGCAGTGGTGGGTAGAAAAGCGTGAGATAAAGATGGAGCTTAAGCGACTAAACGAAATGAAACGAACCAATCCTCTTCATATGGAATCCTAACACGTTGCCCAAATAGATAATATTTATTTAAGGGAATCGTCATAAGTGCGTGAGGTGAATAGCTGCAGTCAACAGTGACTAACCCACACAGAAGTAGCCACTGAGGAGTCTATTCCGGCGGAAGGTACTGCACTTGGCACAGTTGGACCCTCAACATTCGGTTTTGGATGACGTCTTTCGATGTGCTCCCGAAGGAACGAGGTAGAGATGAAGAGTTTTCCACAGTTTTCGCATTTAAAATATTCCGATGCGAGCTCAGGAGAGTTCTTGAGGATTTGTCGAAGTTGACGATTTTCGCGAAGGAGATGACTGCGTGTTTCTTCGAGGGCTGAGACGTTTTTTGTTAGTTCATGCTGAGATTTCTGAAAATGACCCCTCTGAGAACTGCTATAACCCGCTGGTGCGAAAGGACATTGACGCTTCTGGATATGCCTTAAAAGGGGTATGTCTTAAAATATAGAAAAGAGCAGATCTCCCTTGTAAGTGGGCACTTATCTAAAACAAAACCAAAAAGGTAACGTTATGAGTATTATGGAATCCCTTTCAAACACCCTCAAAAGTTACGCGTAGAGAGGCACTCCGATTATTCTCAGAACCGCTAATATTTTGTAGCTGACGTGGCAGGTCTCTTAACTGACTCTTTTTCGATCAGTAATCGACTTCTTTCCCAACGTTTTCATCGCGTAAGTTTTTGTTTCAATGTGAAGAAAAAAGCCGAAGCTGCTTTCAAGATTGGACTTTGTAAATTCACCATATAAACACTAACCAATACATGCTGAATCTGCAGCTGAGCAATGCGGAACATTTTCAAAATACGCTCTTGCGTCCATTCTTGCTGCTGAAACAGGTCGTATTTTGTAGTCGTTCATCTATATCACTCACAGTTGGGTCGGCCTTACTCAGCACCACCGAAGGTAGACAACTTTGCAGAACATCAAAGGCGCCCACACCGTGCTCAAGAAGCGGAATACTCACCTCGTCTGAACAGTCACTAGATTACACACATGCACGCGAATCCCTGGAAATACCAATTAGTGGCCAGTCGGGCTGCACCTGCTGCCGCCGCTCGTCGTCCATCTTGTCGCGGCCAATGCGCGACCACGAATCGCGACCTCTTTATCTCGTTGCCACAGCAACGACTGGACAGATGTTTACCTCTTCGGCCACCCTTTTTGCGAAATTAGCCACGATCCGTAAAGAAGCTGTCCATATTCCGAATTACGAACCGAAATTTGGCGCAGATATGTCCAAGGTGACCGTGTACGTGACTCCAAACTATCGCCAAGAAGTGGTCTCCCAAAACTCTGAAGAAGAGAAACGAGAAAAACAGACCCACCTGCAGCAAACACTTAGCTGATGAAAGACGAAACTAAACATCTCTTTATCCTAACATGACAATATCACAACATCCCGTATTTACACATTATAACACAATAGTTTTAGAATAATAACACGTGTGTCACAGAAGAACCTTATAGAATCCGTCGTTATGACGCGCACATGAATAAAGTATGATAGGTCCCAGGGACTGCTTGCAGGTGAAGAGTGGTCTCAACTCAGCGTAAAGCGTCTCGTAGTCTTGTTTCATCTTTCCGGCTTGTTGGAACACGGTGGAGAGTTCGTCGACAGTCATACCGCGATCAATGCGGCTGGCTAGTTGTTTCAGCGAATCACGAGGGAGTTCACAGACGCACACGGTGATGAGGCTCTTGGTGTTGAATGAAGCGATGAGGTCACTCATTGTGATCCGCGCTTGACTCTGAAAGTAGTAGTAGATTAGAGTTATCCACGACTATCACAACAATGGCACAGGAAAGTGAATCTCCTGATTCGGAACGTACCTCGATCTTTTTCCTATTCGCGTGACTCATCTTCATCGCGTAAAGGAAGTTCAAGTTGGAGAAATTAGTCATTGGCGTATGACTAAAACGTGCAGGACTATGGACAGGCGGGGGGATATTCAAAGTAGACGGATGAGTAATGTCTTCTAGCCCAGCGATGACCCTCGCCACAGCGTCTTCAAAGTTGAGCTTCACGCCTCCCTTGTCCGATTCGGTGGGAGTCAGTACAAGTACGGTCTGTTGATCGAGAACAACTAGAAGATAGACAATTCCTTGACTTCGGCAGTGCTCCTCAAGTTCTTCAACGTAGCGCACTGGTTCGTGAAGGATGTCCGTCGAGATATTTTTGAAACGCAATTGTTGGACAATTGTGTACTTCTCCTTCGTGAGGTTGTTCGAGCTGCAGCAAACGATCGCGGAACAGGGAGGTAGTTTTTCTGAAATTAAGGTGGCTGAAAGCACGAAGCTAAGCTTTGGATAATAAGGCATCACGCAAATAGGAGTACAAATAATGACCAGAAATTACCTTTTGCTGTGCACACAGAAATATTTGCTAGCACCTCGAAATACAGGTTGAATCCTATTGCGCTGATGGGAGACGGAAGAATCGGATCATTGGAGTGACGCTCTGCTGTCAAACTCTTATCGTAGCGTCCACCGGCCAGAACAGGCACAACCATCTCCTTTCCAGAAGGTTTTGGTACAGTGATTTCCAATTGGAAGACGAAACCATCCGTGAAGAGTTCGGGGCGGTAACACAGTGTAGGATCGATAATTACGGTACCTTTATCGGAATGCTTTTCTAAAGAGCAAAATCAGAAGGGTTACGTCAATGATAACCTTGGTTACCTGCACATAGGAGATCGAAAGTAGTCATAATTTCCTGTAGTTCGTTAATAGAAGCCTTGGCCAATTCACGGATATCGGCGTTCTTACTCCTCAGGATCGATCTCATATTCGTCTGGACAGACGACACCTTTGATCCTTGTTCCAAAGTATCCAGGAGCGTCGACGCTTGTTCGAACTTCATCGCGCACATATGCATCAACCTATTTTGTTTCTCTGTTCTCGATAGCGTGTAGAGACTTTTTGCCAAATTATGGAATTCACTAGACGGCATGTACAACACTTGTAGAACTCTCTTCTGCAGATCTTCATCCGATAGACCGTGATGCATCATGGCGGCGCGGATTAGTTGTGTGTGTCCGATTCGCAGTGTCCAGTTGAGTTTTTTTAAGTTTGAGAGATGAGCAGTGATGGAGGTTGTTACGCTCAGCATCTCAGCCGCCATCGTTTCAACTGTACTTGTTTGGGCTACGGCATCTACGGCACAAACGATGCGTTCATTTGGATGAAGCCCACCTAAGATGAAAGATATAGAAAACTGGTGAATGTAAGAAGAACTCACCGTCAGTGCGGTGAAACGTTTTCCCATAGGTGTATCTCTTGAATCGGTACATGTGCGCGCGATTACAGTACCTGATGAAGTTCCTTCTCAGACAAGCAGGCAGTGTGAACACAAAGCCGGACTCATCCATGGCCTTCACTGGAGAGGAAGGTCCACTGATCTCAGTATTCTGGCTGTAGGGTATGAGACTTGGCGTTGTGAGTGGGACGAAGGCGTGGAGCTTGAAGCATTCGCTGAGTTCCTTCTTCAACAGTTCAATATGATTCTGCCTAGCTACGTTCTTGTCCACGTCGACGCAAATGGAGTGATCGTACAAATAATTCATTGCTGCAGTTGGTCGTGCTTCGAAAAGATTCCTCATTGCCCATTTGCGAAGGGGCCCACGTTTGTTGGTGATGACTTGCGAGAACATTTTCTAAAATCCCGCATTAGTGGAGCCGATATATATTGAAGGAGCCGATATCGTCCAATTTGCAAAAAAAATCGCATACCTGGAAATCGGTGACTTCAATTTCAACCAAAGGTACTTCATCGCTGGCAAGGATCTGATCAACAGTTGGTCTCTTCTCCGCGTTCCGCTCCAACATCCAGCTGATGAGTTTTTGTGCCAACATCGCTTGCTCCCTTGGGACGTCCATTCCAAAGTCATCTGGAAAGGTGAGCATCGCGCGGAGATGCTTTAACACATCTACACGTTCCATTCCTGACAGCGCCGTGTAGAACATTTCAAACAGTACTATTCCTGTGCTGTAATAGAATGTTTGTTTTCCCAAACAGTAGTGCTTTTATCTGGTCACCTGTAAACATCCACCTTTGCTGATACCCGAGGTTCATTGGACTCGGTATTGTTTCCGGTGCTATCCAGCTCAGGCGCCATGTAAAACATCGTTCCTACATCTCTTGTCATTTCTAGTGACGTATTAGCGAAGCATTCCGATTGTAAAGGTTTCCTTTTTCTTGTATCGCCTCGAGTGGCAAGGCCAAAGTCACCGATCTTGGCTTGATCATTAATTCCAAGAAGAATATTCATCTAAATGTTAAGGTTTTACTGAGAAATTGTGAAAGATTCATTGTTCACCTACCGGTTTTATGTCTCTGTGTACCATCCCCTGATGATGGATGTACTGGAGACCGTTGAGGATTTCTCTGAATATTCTCCACACCTTCTTCGGCTGGCGGAAGAGGTTGCCCGTGTTGATCAGATTCCGCAGTGTTGATTTCGGACAGTACTCCATTTGGATGTAGAGGACCTGGAGGGCGTTGTTCTGTGACAGAATCGTTGAGTTGGTCTGATTATTGTCCTCAGATTCGTCATCATGGAGCTGATCACCTCCTTCATCGATGTGCATGTGGGAGTCTTCGAACAGAATGTCCTAAGACAAGCATATAGAGAAGAGACGAATGCTGACCACTCACAAATTCTGAATCTCCGGAGATGTCGTGCTGCGGTGAGAAGACTACGTGTACACGATCTCGCGCCGGAAACTGTCCAAAGAACCCATCACCTGATTCTCCTTCTGTGGATTCTTGACTTTCTTCGACCCTTTTGAAACTGGTCGTCCACTCAGAAGTTGTTTCTGGTGAGAAAATTTTCTTCGCGTTCTGCTCGACGTTCTTCAATTTCTCGCTGATGATCACAGAATCCAGTTCAGAGGTTGTCGTTTTTCTACTGGAATTAGTGTCACCATCAGTTGTACTCTCTCCCACAGTGACGTTCTCGATCCATGCATTGTAGTACCGAACTATATTCGGATGGTTCAGCTTTGAGAAGAGTTTAGCCTCGCGGGTGATCTTGCGATTGAGCGCCTCACTTCGGGGATTTAGCCGGATCCGCTTAATAGCGTAGTCGTTACCATCAACCTTGTTCCTAGGAGTGCGTTGATATTCTGTGTGAAAGAAAGGGTGGCTAACTTCGCTAAGATAACGTCACCAAATCCACCACCTCCGAGATGCTTCCTCATTGCCCATTCACTCATTAGCCGGCTACTCTTCTGGAACTCGTAGCTGCCAACTGGATCTTCTGACGCTGTCGATTTGGACATTTGAAGATTGTCAAAAAACCCTGGAAATACCAGAATTTATCCCTTTATTGAAGCCGTGTAAACGTACCGCGGTTGAGATATTCATGATCAAGAAGCTGATCGGCATTCGCGTTTCCCTGCTGACAAAGCTCGATAAATTGCAAACACGACGCTGGGAGATTCTGGAAATCTGAGGCGGACTCGCTGTACATGTCCATCATCAACGTTCCTATGTTGAACAGGTCCCGCTGCTGAGCGTTCTTCAGGCTATCCTTGGTTTCAGAGGGCGGTGATGAGCTCTTCCTAGATCCTGTCGATGTTATCGCCAAGAATTCATTTGCCAGTTTTGATATGACCGGACTAAAGAACGGAATGTCAGTGTGCCAAAAAAAGACCTCAAGTGTTAGGGAGTTGAACTTGTGTCGTTACCCAACAGCGATCGAACTTACAATATGAAGAAGTCAGATATTCTGAAAGTGTTGTCGGCTTTGTGCCACCACACGGACGATCGGTCGACTCCGCCGTGGTAGAGATGCTGATCGTGGAGCCACTTCAGGGCGCACACTGCAGAAGAGGCGAAAACAGGAAGTAACATGGTCTGCAACTCGAATAGTGAAACAAGCACAACAAAGTTATTTGATCATAATATCATCAAAATAAAGGTCGGATAGATCCATCACTCTATCTCATGGCCAGGTTACCTACCGATTTCGCTCTGACTTCACTGATGACAGAATCCAGTGGACGGTGCTGCGACTCAATGTTCTGGCCGATCAAAAGAGAACACTTGAAGTTCGTCAACGCTGTCGATCGCTTGATTAAGTGTACGAAGAGGTACGAATACAGCGAGTGGTCGATTGAGTCCAAACTTCGCAGTCTTCGCAGAGTGTTAGCAACAAACTCATCCAAGTCCCGTTCGAATTTTGTGAGGTCTACTGACGCTGACGATGTCTTTTTTACACGGCCAAGAGTGTGCTCAAAGTTCCACTCGGTAACATAAGCCATTTGGTTCTACAACACCTTCTGTAAAAAAGGTGCTGACTGTTTGAAACGTACCTCATCAATATAGGCGATCCATTCGGTACACAGTTGATGCCTATTCTTTCTTGCTGGTGCCAGGTCTGTCTTACTTTTGTAGATTGTTATGATGGAGTCGTCAAAAGTCCGTACTTTGAATGACTCGCCAAGTTCATCCTTCGACATTGACAAAGTTTTTATTTTTATAAGATCCTCGCGCTCCCGATCGGCTATTTTGGCCAACATTCGTTCTTGTCGGAGTGCGTTTTCTTCTTCAATTTCGTCTTTCTCTTGTTGTTCCAGCATAGCCCTCAATCTCTGAAAGTAATGATCATTAATTTCGTAAAATAGGGATTGTTTGCACTCACCTGATTTTCGGTTTCCTTCTTCAACTTATTCTGAAGCATTGCCTCATGATCGCTTGGACTCTTCTTGTTATATCTGTAGAGAAAGTCGCGCGCGTATTCACATAATTCCGTGATAACAGGGTCTCTCTAAATGGGTAACCGTAACAAAGCAATATAGGCCATTCAGTTACGTTTTGAGCGCGTTCCTCGCATAGCGCGTTCAGCTGTTTCAGCAGATCTGTGGACGCCGAACTGTTGAGCCCGGTGACTTGATCCAGGCTGACATGTGGGCATCTAAAAGGCAAATATTTAATGCAAATTGCAAGCAACATGGACACGAACTTTCCCGGGTATTCTTCAGGACAAACGACTCGGAGCACGAGCGACACAAACGCGTTCGAATGCGCCGTTGGCACGATCTGGATTGAAACGTCGATTGGCGCCCAAGCCTGGAAAACTCAGATTATTTATTGGGTTGGCAAACAACAGAACTCACATTCCATGCCGTCCTGCTGTTGATCCGTAGTTCTCCGGCCGAAAAGATCGATTTCAGTACAACTAGCTCTTCATCTTGTGCCGCTTGATTGTCGGCCTCTATCGCCTTCATATTATCATCTGAAATGTTGCAGAAAAAAAATATCAAAATTTCAAAATAACGCAAAATTGCGCAACATCAGTCCACGAATGCAAGAAAATCGGATGTTCGTTCAGTGTTCAACCAAAAACGCACTTCTTGTTCGCTCCGCTGAAATGACACGATCAGATTAATGGGCGACGGGAACGGTTCGCCTGCACCCGGATCAGTCGCCCCACATTGCGGATTATCTCCGCAGTTCCTTTTTCCAATATACTTAAAACATCAAAGATCACAGGGAAGATGTGTGAAAAAGTCGAAGGGTGAAGCCAGTGCCGGCCGTAATGCGTTGCGTCACAAAGACAGTGCGGCCTGGAGAGCATCTCGGTTCCAGTCGAATAACTGTTTTATCGACAGTACGGTAGATCCGCGGTCGTCCTTGCCCTCGTATCCAAACTTCCATAGGCGTCAGTCCGAGCGTCACCAGAGGCCGGAATCCGATAACTTCATCACGACTGGGCTGGTATTCTCGTGTACGACAGACAGGTGACTTGTATCCTAAGGTCCTCTACCACCGGTCTCACCTTAAGATCGTCACGGAAATGACACAACAGACTTTTGTCAAGATGTACACTTGGGTACACTTATGTTTAACATTGGCTAAGATATGGTCCTGATACAAAATAAAGTAGCTAGGACATTTTCATAAAGCAGCTAGGATGTGGACAGTGTAGAAGATTGCGTAGCAATGACATTTTCATTCGGATAATTGTAGTCGGAAGAAAAACAGAACTTCCGTTCTTTCCATAACAAACAATTATTTGAGAAGCGTGAATTCGCAGAATTAGGGTTATATAAATGGGCTCGGCTGAAGGCATCTGAGAATAGAATGATCTGTTGGGGGAATGATTTAAGTTAACTTCGTGAAATAGGTGCTTGCAGTACCTATAAAGTAACCACCGAAAATCAGAAACAACATACTGGAAGCAAGGTTTCAATCAAAAATTACTTTATTTTTAGCACATTCCCTTTCATCTCCGAATGGATTCAGCTGCTGGTTGACCGATCAAAATGTTTACTTTCAAATATCCTTCTAAATACACAGCGTTTAAGTCTCTTGTCGAATTATCATGGGTGGTGCATCGAAGGAATCTCTTACAATACCCAGTTTCCAGCTTCACCACTACTGTTAGGTAAACATCCATTATTACCATAATAACTCTCGATGTGATTTTGGAAACCCGTCCGTGTCTATAAGATAAACTGCGTCTTAGGTGTTTGGCAGTTGTTTTTTTCGTGGGATTCAATATTATTTAGTCCCACTATCTTCTTTGGAGCTGACTGTCAGCAGCATATTTCAGATATTCGTGCGATTGAGACATGCAAAGCGTCATTTGTAATTACACTATTTTGGGTGCGTAACGATTTGACGCGAACGATTCGCCGCGAACGATTTGCCGCGAACGATTTGCCGCGAACGATTCGCCGCGAACGATTTGCCGCGAACGATTTGCCGCGAACGATTTGACGCGGGGACAAATCTACTTGCCGCGCCAGGCAATTCGTTCCGGGACCATTCTGTCGCCTTAGTTTCACCAATTTTCGACCTCTTTTTCGCTTTTTTCTTCGATTATCAAGCTGTTTGCTCCGTGTACGGCAGTACTAAGATATCAGCGAAGCTGTTAAGACAACAGGCTCGCCCTTCGGGCTCGCTTTAAATCAATAGGCATAGTCCTAAGCCGGAGCCTAAGCCAAGCCGGGGTTTGCCTAAGCCAAGCCAAAAATGAATACAGGGCTCGCTTCGCTTGCTCGCAGCCTAAGTTTGTAGGCTGTTATCTTGTTAGTTATACTGGAAATCCGACAGAAACAGCTCGATAATCGAAGAAAAAAGCGAAAAAGAGGTCGAAAATTGGTGAAACTAAGGCGACAGAATGGTCCCGGAACGAATTGCCTGGCGCGGCAAGTAGATTTGTCCCCGCGTCAAATCGTTCGCGGCAAATCGTTCGCGGCAAATCGTTCGCGGCGAATCGTTCGCGGCAAATCGTTCGCGGCAAATCGTTCGCGGCGAATCGTTCGCGGCAAATCGTTCGCGGCAAATCGTTCGCGGCAAATCGTTCGCGGCGAATCGTTCGCGTCAAATCGTTCGCGGCAAATCGTTACTGCGGCAAATCGTTCGCGTCAAATCGTTCTGCTCCCCACTATTTTTAACTTAAAGTGATAAGTGATAAATGAGTGACATCGTTTTTACGAGTACGTCGGAAAATTGGAACAGAAAATTAGAGAGGGCCTCTGGCGGCTAGTAGACTTGGCCTGACGGGGCCGCTGACAAAACATGTTGTAACAGTGATACTTGCTGAAGCATAATTTGTCAATTTCGAAAAAAAAAAGAAATTTCTTTCGCGTGTGTTTGTCTCAGGTCATCGTTGTTGAAGTGGAAGAGACACTTCTGCAAAGATTATGTATTGCCTGCTGAACAAACGTCGTTGTTTTGTGCGAGTGTGTAGCAAACCTTCACTTTGAAATCGCAGGGGGCGGTTCAGATCTCAGGGGGACGGCCGAAATCTCAGGGGGGACGGTTGAAATCAAGGGGGACGGTTGAAACGGATTTATGCCTTTTGGGTCATCACCATTCCGGTCGAAGTGTCCGTCAATTGATGTTCATTCTCAAAGGTAATATACTCAAAGGTTTAAAACTTTGTATTAACTTTCTATTAATTTGTGTTAATATGTAGAGCTCTACAGGTCTACGGCGTGCATCTTGGGATGCTTCTTACAATTTGCTGATGGCACTCGTGGTGAGGAATGATTCACTGGCTTGAAATGCTTTTAATTTTCAAGATGACGGCTAACTTTAGAGTTTTCTGGGTTGTTGCTAATGTTCTTTGTGCTCTAAACCTGTAAATGAATGTTGTCGTACTGTATTTGCCAACATAAGATCAGTTCACGTTGGTAGCGATTGGTCATTTGGTGTTCGCTCTGTCAGAAATGAGTTGAGTGGTTTTTGCTAAGAATGGGAGCCGGGCTGTCATTGCGGAAAGCATGAAAGGACACAGTAAATTCAAGGCCTGGAACACCAGCGAACAGTGGTGCCAACTTTTTGCCAAGAACATCTTCGTCACCATCTAAGCATTCCGAGGTCCCGATGCAACTTCGAAGTCCGCGGTACCAGTCGAACCGAAGAGGATTCCACATTGTTGGCCGAGCTCCACCGTATGCGCCTCTACAAGAATCTTCGTTTCTCCAACGCAAACGACGGGGTCACCGCGTTCGACGTTGATGCTGTGCCTTGTACCGAAGACAGAAAAACGCCGTCGACTACGGTCTGACGCAGTGCCTTTTTGTACTCATAAGAGGTCCGGCGCGGCGTACTGTCGTTGATTCAAGAAGATAAACCGTACAAACGGTAAATCAGTAAAAGGATAAAACATCACCATCAAAGTCAACCCGATAAGTAGACTTCATTAATTAGCACGATGTGATTAATGAGTAGCTCCCTTATTTATAGCCGTGACTTCCGGCTCCACATTTTCGCGCCGCATCGCATCGCCCGTAAACCTTTTTGACGTCATCGTTTTCCACTCAGCTCGGACCTCCTGTCCCCGACCCTAAAATGAATCAACGGCGAGGTCATAATGAACACAGAACAATCAGGGAAACCCTCCAGCAACGACAGACTCTACTTGACGTCAAAGGGAAGGTTGTAGTAAACACAGTCGCCACATGGTCCGAGGTGACGTGCAAAGCGGTTTCCACCCGGGTTATACCGAGGTGCGAGCCCCAGAGGTCGTCATCGCGTCGACGTCGTCGTCGCCGATGTATTCGGGCAACAGCTGACTTGTGTTGATTTTTCTACCATCATCATTGGCGCGACGATGGACCGCCGGGCGCGGCGGCTCGCTTTAGCACCCTTCTTCGCCGCCCCGGGAGTGTGCCGGACCGCTATTGTCCGCCACCGCCACGAGACCACAGCGCCCCGGTGTGGTCATAGGCGCGTCGTTGTTGTTATGGTACAGGCCCGCAGCAGTGCCGGCCACTGGCCCACGGCTTGCCCACCGGGACACTTGCTGCGCTTCTCCCGGAGACTCACTCTGTCATCGTTCGGGGCGGAGCACCGTGCACGGACTCTGGCCTCCTCGGCCTCGGTCGTGGAGGCGAAGCTCCACACCACCACTTGCCTGGCGCTTGAAGATGACTTTATTGATTTATGAAAGACGGTATTCTATCCCATAGTCCGTGTTTTATATAGCCAGTTTTGGTGCTACTCAAGATGTTCACCATCACTAGATTAGCCGCGAATTTACATTGAAATGCTAAAAAAGCAACATGAACTTGTTTACACTCGGTTTAACAAGGAAGAGGGAAGCTCTTACTCATATTTTACCGATCTAATAAATATTTGTTTTTGGGGACATCACTGACACCATTTCCCGAACGAACTGTATCCGACTTTATGAGATTTAGCATCAATCTATACTTCTAGACTTAAAGACTTAACTATCACCGAATCACCTTTTATTGGTTCAAGGCAAAACCTTACCGGTTATATGCCCTCTATGATAATGTATCGATCCTTTTTTTGTGTTCATGTCGTTCGGAAACAAAAGTGCGTACGCTTTTTAAGGATTATATAGCGTGTTGAAGACACCTTAAAAATCTGAAATTAAACATACTGCGTATTTACAACTACAACTTACATTTTCAAAAGGGACTATAGATTTACAATAATTCGTCACTAATGTGGTTTTAAAACAAAAAATCGATGCTAAACACGAACAACTGTTGGGGCGCGAGCCTTTGAAATGCGATATGGCTTGTAATCGTGATTTTAACGGCTAACCTAAGATCGCGACTTTCTTGACCTTCAAATAATTTTTTGATGTTTGTGAAACGATATTCATGCTGTTCGTTTATTTCGTGATATATGACCAACGATGACCAAAAAACGACACTTAGAGGTCTGGGAAGTTAGTCATTCGGAAAATCAGACTGTCGAGACCGGTTGCTTTTTGTCATCTATCGCTTCTCTTTTTCATGTTCCGACTTATCTCACGCTTGGATAGTCACAAAAATGCCTAGACGCCCTCTTTTTGGACCACTCTATATTTTGGAGAAACTGACGACTCGCCCACCATAAATATTTACATCGATAAAGGGTTGATCGATATCGATGACCGGTCATTAGTGTAATACGCCTCAAGTGAGGTAGAATGCGATGAGCTCTCTGGTCTTTCGTGCTTGATTTATTTAACATATTGACGATATATTGTATAACGTTGAATGTAGACACTAAAAATGCTTTATTCAATGATCACATGGCTTTCGTGTGCATGAACTCAGCAGTATTGTATTCGAAATCTTTCTGCGCCTTATCCGCCGTTTATCGTGGTGGTTACGTGCCCGTGTAGCTATTTTTCAACACGATGGGCGTATCGTGGTGTACAGTCGACTTGCTTTGGCCTAAGCCTGAAAACAATTTTCAATGTTAGCTGTCAATCTATGTCTTTCATTTAGATTGGTCTGTAACCTACATTTTCATATATTTAACTGGTAAACATGTACAAAAGGATAAAATAGGAATCGTTCCGATCTCCCATAGAATTACTTTTGCGTACTGCCAAATGAGCCAATTTTCCTATGATTTCTTAAGCTCTGTCGTACTATAATTTATCACCGGTTTTCTAGGAGTACCGAAGAAACAGAGCCCTTTTGCAATTGGGATCATCGCTGTCATCATTTCGTATCATATGTTTATAGTGTGTGATGAATGTTTGCTGTTGACTTATGTTACTTTTTTTCTTTAGTCTCTGGCCCAACCCATTCCGGAAGGCCTTATCTCGTGTTTACCACGTTTCTCCGCTCAGATCACTCATTTATCCTCCCCAATGTCAAATGACATTCGAGATTTTTTTTCTCCGGACTCCAATTATCTTGTTCAGATCAATGCCACTACCCAGAGAGATTTGTTAACGCAGCTCTTTTCTGCAATCAACAGATTTGTCTTGCTTGTACAAGACGATAAATCATGCCCGCAGGCCATCTGTCCGCACGCTGAATTCTGGCGTTCTCCACGACGGAGGCGTTCTCCGAACGCGCCCAGCGATGCACTCAAATGACCCCTCGAGGAAGTGTCGTCCTTCGCTGATTAGCTCAAACTGCTTATCGCCGCATATTTGTCAAAAAGGGACGACGCATAGCGAGCCGTTTCTCAACTCTTCTCGCTTGTTGTGATAATTTATTAGTTTTCCGGTTATAAGCATCTCTTCCTCGTGCACTGTCTTTACCGATATATTTTCGATGTTTACCGCTAATATGTGTTATTGATTAGTTTTCGGGAGTTCGCCTTTTAGTCACCTTCATCAGTAATTGCGCTTTCAAAAATGTGATTGCTTGCTTTGATTTTGAGAGACTTTTGTACTGCAATAAGGTGAACATAAAATTTTGATAATCGGCTGAGGTGGGCCATGTAAACAGGCCAGTGTGTACTTAATGAGCATAAGATAGTCACGTCTATCGGGCCATTATCCGGGAGTATGTATGAAAACTTTACAATAAAAACACGTAAAGTAACAAATCGTTGCGGTTGGGGTCAGTTTGAAAATCTGTTGTCTGCCGTGGTCATTTAAAACATGCATCTAATGTATTCACATGCATCCAAATATTCAATCAATCTGTTGTAGAACCTTGTTGTTTTGAGTAATTATCGGAAATATCAACGTTCATAGTTAGCTTATGCATGTGCATATCGATTTAGTTTAGATTTTTGCACTTTTCGCAAGTCGGCTTTCCCAACGTTTGAAAAGACATTTTTCATTTCTGAAAAGTCTCCATAGTAACTCCATTTTAAAAGGGAAGACCGACTTGTCGTCTGAATGGTGAACTATGCATCCTGGAAATTTTTCCGAAAAGTGCTGTTATCCGCTGTTACTCATCTGCTGTAGAACACAACAGTTGATGAAGTAGTGTTGATCCAGCGAAATTATTGGAATGAAGATGTTTTTCACATTTTCCGCGGTCCTGTCGATCGGCGTCCGCGCTACCGATCGATTCCAAGAGTCTGGCCTGGGGAACGGACACCTGACGACTTTAATAAAATCGCCTCCAGAGCTCGAGCAGCGTTTTTCGCTTTTGGGTTTTCGCATTTCACCGTCTTCTTCTCAAACACTGCGTTTCCGGAACAGTTTAATGTGTTGATTGTTGCGAAGAGTGAAAGGTGTGAAATGTGTCGGAATTTTAAGCCTGTGCCGTCGATTTCCACTTATTTACAATGTATTCCGAAGTTGTCGTATACCTGACATCGGAACTGAACTGCAGCAAAAACTATGCCTCGTTAACGAGTGCCGTTTACTGAAGCCAATTTCCCTTATTTTCCCTTATTACTTGCATAAAAGTTGTGACGTAACCTGCCCATGAGAAACGCTGTCCATGTGCTCTAGAATGGATTCGAACCTGCGATCCATCACAGGTTGCCGTGGTATTAAATTTTAGTCGACCACAATTTTCAAACCATCAAGAATCTTTTGACTCTGTATAGTGAACGTCCTCGAATGCGATACAATCATGAAGCAATTCCTTATGTCGACTATGTCTAAACTATGTCGAAAAAAGCGCTATACTTGGCGTCTTTTTAGAACAGCTCTCGTACGCACCATTTTTTTCGTGTACTAACGTGCGTTTCTTAAAATGGCGATGAAATGTTTTTTTCTTTTCCTTCGATAGCTTCAATAGCAATAGGTTTACTCGTTTTTGGGCTGTTTTCCGATTCTTTCCGTTTGAGGCTTTTGTGTTTTGTGAGACACTCGATCATTTTTATAGCATATGCCGCTTAAGACGCATGGGGAACTCCTGGTAGATATTATGATGGTTTATTCACAGGACACTCTCAACCCGGGACAGTTGCATTGTGCTTGGTGTCGCGATGAGTTTGTTTTGGAAGATTCCAATTTGTATAAATTTGCTTATTTGCTGTTGTGGTCCACATGGATGTCATTAATGATAAGCTGCTGCGCCGTAACATTTGGCATCTAGATTTTTTTTTCGTAGGCTGCTACGTATGCTAATTTTCTGAAAACTTCATGTATAATATTCTTGTTTTTCTCTGTAATGGTGAGGTAAACCACTTTCTCTTACTGGACTCTTTTCCTCGACTTACAGAGCGCCTTAAAAGTGCGGAATTTTAAGATGTACTTAAGCTTTAAGGCTCTTGTACCCAACATTCCGTGTTTCTTTTCATGTTCCATTTGCCATCCTCGTCCTCCCTTAAGTGCACTTCATTCACTTCCAACTGCGTCCTACAGCAGCGCCTCCTCATAATTAACTCGAACAAGCTCCGGCCAAATTAAATAAGTTACGCGTCTGCTCTGCACTCTCGCCTGAATTCTCTTCAAATCATAATTTCGCACGCGAAATCTCCTTGATTTCATTACCATAATGCGCGCTTCTTCCCAGTGGCTACGTGCGCCGTCGCCCGCGATTAGCTTCAGACGACGAAGTTGTTGCTATTTGCCAGCTTTCCAACAGTGGAACGGGAGGCGGGCGGTCCTTGATTATTAGATTAGGCGGCTCCCCAGCGCCTCTTCGTCGTCGGCCAGAAGCCAGCGAACAACGAAGTCCCATTGCTGCTGTCCGACTAAATAAAAATTGGTTTTTAGGCGGCCACTTGACGTTTCCAGTTTTGCGTGACTTGGGAATTGTCACTCAGTTAATTATTTCCTCAAAGTCGACCATCGGTAAAACTTGTCAGCGCGCGAGCAGCCATTTTAAGGGTGGAGTGGGATGTATGCATGCCTGGCATCCATTGAACTCGTCCATCTCATACGCTTAAGTAAGACGTTTATTTAATTTAACGTTGATTGAATGGGCCAAGTGCTTATTTTTATGTTCAATTGTAAGTAGTAAGGATTCGTTTCGATGGGATTTCCTTGCTAGATTTCGCTTCCCTTCCAATGAGAATGAAACCGCTGAGATTGAGTGCATCATTCTGACCGAACTGTCGTTTATGACATACATACACGTGTATGTCCCTGTTTAGCGTAACATTGGTCAACTTTGGGTAACGGATCTTTGAAGGTGAGCGTCGTCATTCTTTTTTAAACAGCAACGTTTCGGAGCGACAAATAAAAACACATCTAATCCAATTAGTTATAATCTTATGCCGCAGAAAAGGTCTTCTATGGTAATCCTTTGTTAGTGCTTCTCGTATCGAATAACGTTCTACGTGGGCACAACGTGTTGAAATCTTCACAACGGATTTCTTCCGGCCAACTGTGTACGCGTCTTTGTGATTCACTCATTCCTAGAGAAAGTTGCCAGACCATAGTCTAGAAAAAGGCGTCGTCTGCAAAGATAACGACCTCATTAGAACCGCATTAATGAGGGAAAGGCGAGTGACTGACAATAATTAGTTTCTTTTGACAGGTTTATGACGCGTCTTGGGCGGCTAGTGCGGCGAAGTTCCACAACGACAATGCCTTCTGCATTTTGTTTTGTGTTCAAAAATGCACAATCTTGTACCCATGATCGCATAATGACTAGCGCTAAATCGCGTCTTTCAGGTTCTGTGCTCAATTCTTTTTTTTCAATTCTGTGCTCAAGATCAATTTTTAGTAGAATCTTGTATGCATATGCGAAATCGAAAGTTTTCGCACATTCGCATCTGTGGCGTATCAAGTAGAAGTTGATTACCCTCCTACAAAGTCACCTGACCAGCGTTTAAGCAAGAGCAATTTTAACTTATGACCATTGAGCAGGATTGAACTGAAAAAAATTTAAACATAGGTTCTTGAGGGAAAGGCTATTGTGACGTTCCGAATTGAAGATATTATATGCGAACATGTAACAGGCTTCCATACATCGAGTACAGGTTGTAAACAAACTTACTTATATCATTGCTTAGTATATTCCATTTTCATCGTACAGGAACCGATTCGAATTCGGAGTTCAGTCTTCATTATTGCTGCCAAATCATTATCTATTCACTCGCGTCACTCATCCCACCGCCACGTTTCGCCTGACCGAGTCACGCTCATTAGCGCGCCAATAAAATGATAAACGAGCGCGATGGGCAGCGGCTCTAAGCCTTCCTCATGGACCCACATTTCGCTAATTTTTGACACTTTTCAGAAACGAACCCACCGGCGCCGCCAGATCGGCACCTGCACTAGGCGCATCTCGCACACACCGAGAGAGAGAGAGCTCACAACTGTCGCTGATGGGCCGAGCAGGCTCGCACCATTCGATGATCTCCGTTTGCCGCTTTTGATGTGAGTATTTATTAATCCAAAGGGCGTCTGTCCATCTCCCTTTTCCCCGGCGTCGTGTTTTCCCGCGAGGACGACGAATTCAATTTTGTAGCTGTCAGCAGCGCGCCACGGCAGGCATCGTATTGCGACAGATTGCGACCATTGCCACTGGAGTCGATGATGTTGCATATTTATTTGGTGAGTCATTTTTATACATTTTTAATCATTTTTATAAATTGGCTGAAAAAGCATTTGCAAACAAAAAACTGTGCGAAGTAGGACGGTATTTCTCAACAGAAATTTAAGTGCAAAGATAGGGCCCTTTATATACTAAACAGTGTATTCATATCCACAGAAATCCCATGCTAATCAGTATTGAAAGGAAAAGACTAACACTGAAATCTACCTTTAGCTTTGTCGCTTGCGTCCGCTACGATCTTAGCTGAGTTATCACTGTTTCTCAATATAAAGAAGTGCCACCGGACGCAATGAAAAAAATCTATTATTTGTAGTGCATCTCGAACAGAACCTAAAAAACTGCCATAGCTGTTGCATAGTCGTATGAAAAATGATTATCTACAGAACTTATGACAGCAGTAGTTCCGATGTGGTTCTTAACAATCACAAGTTAACTGAAACTATAATTGTGAGAGAATCAGCGTTGATGCCCCAAATTAGTTCGTTTTGTCAATAACACGTTCGTTACAAAATAACACGTGCAAATAACTTGACCAGGTTTTTATATGAATATTTTTGCGAAGTTTTGCGACTTATTCCTTTTTATGGCAATTACCATGCTAAGTGCTTTGAAAAGCACCAACTACTGTCCATATGTCCAAAAAAAAGATATTTTGTTAATTGTTCGCAAATAGCATAAGTAATTTTTTAGATATATCGATCAAGTTTTTTTTTGGCTCACTAGATGTGCATTTCTTCGAGTGGAGTTCTCAAATGTCAGGTCGGCACCAGTTTACATTTCATAACTTTTAACTATTCATGCTGTTTCTTTTGGAAAGTCTTTAAAATTTTGTCTTTTCATAGGCGTGGGCGCCTTTTCGCATTTTGCGTCTGCTCTGCCTCACTCTCACAAATGAGACTTTCGGAAACCTCATTTGCAATTTCTGCAGAATACGTCATAATCCCGTTAGCTCGGACTAAGTCCGCTTCTACTTCATTCGTCACTTTTGACCATGTTTACTACGTGGCTTTCATAGCCAAAAACAACCAGCAAGTAGGTGACACTATATGTTCGCTTTTGTTTTTAAATTACTTCCAAATACATAGCAAATGATCAAGAAATCAATTATTTTCTGCTCTGGTGACCACGGGTTTTTCAAAGACTGCGGACTATCACAATTTTTTAAACATGCTTTAGTCAACAGAGGATATATCAAAATTCAAGACAAAACTTTCATATTGTTACGCCAGACCAAATTCGCCATCTTCGTCAATTGCTACTTCCTATTTGCCTGGCAGCCGGTCGATGCCGTGAGCGAAGAAATTACTGTTCTTAGAGGCGATCCACTGCTTCACTTCGGCCATTAATTCATCTAAGTCGTCGTAAACTGTGTTCGTGAGCCAATTGTGAGCTAACGTGAGCCGATTAACGCAATAGTCCGTATGCGCTTCAGTGGGAGAAAACGGTGGGTGAGGAAGTGATTCCCAGCCCTTCGACTTGACTTTTGCTAACTGTTCCTTCGCTTAAGAATCCTTTGAGAGTGCGAAGCTACAGCACTGCGTTCTGACCGTTCTCAAAGTGGTAGAGCATGATATGGCGAATATGGAGTTCCATATCGGCCCGCATCTTTACTGTACGAGGATAAAGGTTCGCCTCATCCGCTTATTGTTTCACTGCGGCAGCGTATTGCATCTGTAAATTCTCGCACGAGCACTTCTGATCTTAGGACAGTTCAGTTTTAGAGGCTATAACTAATGGATTACCTAGTTTTCTTGAAAGGAGATGAGGAAATGATGACAAACACACCATGGATCGGAACAGAATCCTTGGGATTTTTGCTGATGCTTGAGTGACATTTCCACAGATCAGTAACAATTTGTTAACATCTTTTAGGCACATAAGCATAAAAAACACTCAATTTCAGCTTTTCCTAATAAATTCATTGATTAGGAGGCGCAATAAGAAGTTCTTACTCCTGCATTTCCAGATAAAGTAGAAAATGCCCGGCAAGAAGCGTCATGGTCCGTACGATATTATTGCCGAGGACATTTACGACTGTCGCGTCCCCTTGCACAACGAGGTCGCCTACCAACATGGAATCCACTTCGAAGCCAAGGTGAGCGCCGTCGGCGCAGACATTAATCATTGCTAGAGAAACATTGCAGTACATCGGCAGTATGGAGATCCTGCGGCCCGGCACCCGTATAGAGATCGTCGCCGCAATGCGGCGCGTTCGAGTAGGCGATCGATCTTCTTGATTAATGACGTTATGCGCACCGTCGCGTCTCTTTCAGTACGAGTTCAAGGCGAGAAATGTGCCGAAGCGTCCCGTGGACATTACCGTTTCCGTCGATGGCGTGAAGGTTGTGGCGAAGCGAAGCAAAGTGAGTTTATGCCTGTGGCGTAATAATGCATTTGTTAAATAAGGAATTCGATTAGACTCTAAGAAAGGAAAACCCCTAAGGGATTTTGGGAGGTTTTATTTTTTTCAGGAAATTTCACTATGTGACACTTGACGTTGGGAATTTCATATATTAGCTTCATACGTGCCAAATATTGCAAGATACGGGGGCAAGTTACTACTACACTAAGCAGAGGCTCATAGCCTTTTACCGGACACATTGAATTTTTGCCGGAATGTCACTTAAAAGTGTTCGAAATGGTTTCGATTTGCATATAGGCGTTGCCTGGGCATTATTATTACAAAATTTTCCACTTTTTCACCAGTTACCTTTCCGAATCAGTGACATTGAAGCCTGCAGGAAGTCGTATTTGAACCAAAAGGTGCTATTACGCCGTTGATGTTCATCTTTATTTTGCTTCGGTTGGAGACTGCATCCGAGTAGAACGGTTAGCAGTCTTATTTGTGTACGCGGGCATCGGAGAGGTACGACGGACGAAGTGGGGAATACCAGCACTGGTGACCGCAAACTTTGGAGTTTCACGCTGCGGTGCTGTGGAGTCGAGTGGTAGGGAAGGCCTTCCTGATGCGGCGTTGAAACGACGCTGACTTTGTGATCCACGCCATCTAGAAAACAAGGCGGTCATTGCACTAAGTACAACCGCCCATTGAACTCATTTCTTATCGAGCTAACGGATGACCTGGCCAACCACTGCCGAAATAAATGAACGACCCCGCAAGATGTTATAAACGAAAATGCACTGATCACCCTTTCCAACTTGTTCTTAAGGACACAAGTGAATCAGCGTGGTTAGCTCAGTGGATACTGCCGTCTCTGGTGTGATTTAAAGTCACATCAGATCACGGTTTTCACTTTCCTCTGGCAATATAACACATTAACGATTGTGTTTGTCACAGAAAGCACATAAAATTGAAAGAACAAAAATCCCAAAATCATAAAACATCACAAAAAGTGAACAAATTTATTAATATGTTTACGTAAACAACAGTGTATTCCCCGTGCAACGTGTACTCTTTGAAAATACGGACGTCAATAATGCGTTGTCAGGTGCTGCCCGCGGTATGTGCGAACCATCAAAACTATTGGGTTGATGCATTGAAAATGAGCCCCTTGGTAAACATCCTTTATTTTTACAATATTTACTCCTGGGGTATAATTGATTGGTGCGTTGTTGAGTACATTTAGCTCTCACTCTACATCATCATTGGCGGCTTGTCCGTTACATTCCTCTTGATGTTGGGGGTCTATTTTGTTTTTATGATCATTTTTTGGCACCTCGAGATGGCGAAATACGAAGTGATGTATGGACTTCCTATGGTAGCATTTGTGTGATGGACGGTGACTGCCTTCTACCACGTACATCCTTGGTTCTTGCCTATTGAATGCACCTACCGCTGCGGTCGTCGTATATCACAGCATGGGCTAACTCAAAAAGATGGCCGTTTCGGATCACCATGTTACATCAACTCCAATGTTTCCAAATGGTTAAGTACTATAACAGGGAACGGGGACATGCAGCAGATAGCCATCGCTCACAGCTATCATGCCCACATAGTGACTTCACGAGCTCATTTCTACTTTAAGGAAAAAGAGGCCAAATGTAGAAAAAATGGCCCTTGTATTCCTAAAAAATACGACTCTCCGAGGCCGTGTATTTTCAAGTTGACCCCCACAAAGGCTCTCCACTTTGAGCTGTGAGACTCATGTTCGTTGTTCGTATAGAGCTCTGTTAGCTCTATCTTACTGTCATCTGTACCGTCCGTAAATGAAGATATCAGAGAAAGCCACTGAGAATAAGGTGAAGAGGTCGAAAATTTGACCAAAACCATTTTTCGATTTTAAACCTCGGGTACTCTACGAACGAGGAATCCGAATGCGGGCCATAAAGTGGGCTGAAGTTGCTGATGCTAGCGGCAAATACCTTGATTAGATTGTGTGCCTTTTTGGTAATAAATATCTACTTTCAAAAAGGCTCATTTATTATGCATCAACCCAATAAATTTGTGACGTATTTTCGCACATTAGCGAAGGGATGCGTTGTAAAGAGCGTTGATGCGAGTGTCGGTGAAATGAAACCGGGTAGTCTTCGTAAAGTTCTTACCACCGTTTGATGTTGTTGTGGAAATCTCAAAAGCATAAAGATCGAAATACGTAAAAAAATTTGTCGATTATTCATAGTTTACACGGTTTATCTTTCCGAACCAACGGCATTATATCGCACAGGACGTCCGATGTTTTTCTGCTTTTGGATTAGCACACGGCATCAAGGTCGGAGCTCCATCGTTCGGCTGGTGGTGCAGACTTGAGAGTTTCAGCGAGAGTTCGACTTCTCGTAACGGTGCGGGTGGTTGGGCAGCGGTGATTGCCTCCTCACAGGAAAGTTTTTAGGCAGCCCTGTATGTAATGGTACCGGACAAATACACAGTTCAACTTCCAGTAGAAGGCTTTCCTTTAAAACAATTCCACTTTTCCATCGGTTCTATCTCAAAAGTGTCGAGCGATCTGACGTCAGTCGTCGCAACAAAAATTGATCGGTGCTATCGGCACTCAGTAATCGGATACTTTGACAAACGACAAGACGTTCCTGCTCATTAGCGGTCGGTGACACTGTAAGCGCATGCTCTGAATACACATAATTGCAAAAAAAAAAGTTGTGCCATATACAAAAAAAGTGTTCTTTGATGTTGCATATTTGTCTTATGACCACGCATGAAATAATGGATACTCAATTTTTGCACACCTTTAACTTCATATTGCTTTTACAGGAGTGTATATTGTTGCAAACAAGCTTATTATAATCGTCGTACATCATATGATTTGAGTAAACCCTTGACAGCCACTTGAGTTGATTAAAGTCATGCACACATTTTCTAATTATTTCTCATTTAGAAACAAATGAAAGAACAGACATGGGACGAAAGCAAACTTCTTGTCATGCATCACCCTATTTATAGGTACCACAGTGCTATTATTTCACACATTTCGTAAAGATAAATTGCAGAATCTTCTACGTATCTCATGACTCCCAGGATCTTAAAATCTTCTCGTACATTGCTCGCGACGGGCCGTCGAACTCCTTCAAGTGCAATGTCTACAAGTGCTCAAAGAAAGTGAGTTTTTGACTTTATGCCGGCGAGATTGATCGTGCTTCACACGTTTGCCTGCTACAAGCTGTTTACGGGACAAATGGGGGCAAATGAGGCGGGCGGGGTTGATTGATTGAGTCCGATATCGATTTCATCGAATTGCGATTTATTGATTTTGCAGAAACTTTTCGCTCTGTCGGCGTTCTGAGGTTCAATAGTGCTAGAGGAGGAAATGGGCCCATGTTTTTGCAAAAGGAAAAGCAGTTGTTGCTAAGGGCCACATAAACTAAAACAATGTGAACATGTCTCGCAGGAGATTAGCATTCCGAATAGCCTGTCGTGCTATGGCACTAGAAGAATGGAAAGCACTCAGAATCTAGTGCAAGTGTTGGGATGGATTAGGTAACATATATTTTATATTGTATTATAAAATGGCTCTGTACAGATTGTGAACACATCATAAAATTTACACAATGGTGGTATTAAATATGTCAACATATGTCCGGCCGGAAGACAGATAACCACAAGAACAAGATAAAAACAAGTGTGATCCTGTTACAGCATCTTGGATAAACGACGTCACATCAACAAAAACAGGACGCACAGCCATGGTGATCTTAGGTCAGTAAATGATCGCTGAATATAAGGTTGCTACAAATCCCATGCCTTTGAATTCGTATTTTATTTGCATTTGTACACTTTAACATCTATAGAGCTGTTAGCCTAACTTGTGCATTATGTCCATGGAACTGATGTCAGTTGTATTGTCAAGGTAATATCTGATCATATTTTTATCATATTTCACATTGTCTGTAACTCTCATATTGCCTACCGCAAATGGGAACGAAAATGTTTCAAAACTTGCAACCATTTTTGAACAAGTGAAGGTCCCAAGCGATCTTCATGTACCATTTTTAACCCCGTCTACAAAGAGAGTTCTCAACAGTGATCGTGAGTGATTCGTCCCACCTAAATCTACTTCATTATAACTAGGCTTCTACAGCTGTACGACGTTTCGCATTATAGGAGCTGGAGCAGGCTTGGGTGTAGAGGCCGAGGCACCAACGATATGACTGTACTGGGCTATCTTTGCCTTGAGCCCAGTTCTCCTAAAATGCTCAAATTCCAAAGATCCCCCGCATCGCGGGCAGCATCACCATTAATCTTGATAAAGGAGATAAGTTCGAAATTGACAAATGATTGTGACCGTAGCGGTCACCACCTGACGTCAACTGTTGTGCTCGCCGGGAACGAACCTGCGTTCGTGCCTTGATTTACGTCACAGCCACCCGGGCCGACCGTCTTGTTTGACTGAGCCAATTAAAGACTGTGTGCAGCAGATGTGGGGGTCGATTTGCCGTCCTCTGAAGAGGGTGGATTTATATGCCGTCGGAAGACGTCATAGACGATCATCATCATCGCCGGGACGTCCCGTTATTTTAAAACTCGTCTCTCGGCCTGCGGCAACGAAGCTAAACGGCGGTGATTCCCTGCGACGGCGTTGATTGTGTGTATGTGAGTGTGTAGAGAAACGTGAGCTCGCAATCATCTCCAAAGCGACAGTTGCTGCTCACATCGGCGAGTGAGATCGCCTGCCTGCCAGCGGGGCCCCGTGCCGCGATCTGCCTCGTGTGCGTCCGGCTGAAAGCAGCTTCGCCGTCCGCACTCCGGCGGTCGCAGTGTGTCATCGACCGTTTTTGCTTAATTCCCTATACTACATTTTATTATTTTTCTCTTTGTGTTCGTTTGTTACAGTCAAGGTGCCATAAATCCGAGGCATACCGGCATTCGTGGCTTTTCTATACATTGCGCGTGCATACAGGCATAACACCGCTGGCGCCGTATCGTTTGGCCTTTTGCCGCCCTTCGCCGCCACGACGAAGACGAACTGCTACTATATTTTGGCGTATTTTTGCTGCGACGACGACGTCCTGTGACCACGGGGTGGTGGCCGGCGAGGCGACGCTGCCCGATGGACAAGCGAGGCGGCCGTCGCTACAGTAGCTTAGAAGACCATCACCGCCAGCATGATTCGTCTGCACCACGACGAAGGCGACAGTGACGATCCAGCGGCAGGATGTTCAGAGGAGCAGCGTTTCTACTACCTGAGGCTGATGGCGAAGCCTGGCAAGAAGGACGAGCCGAGGAAGATGAAGTTCAGCCGGTGGTCCGCGCCGAAACCACAATATATGAGCGTCGACGACGACCCTGAGCTTGAGGTGCAGAACTTTGTGTTTTTTTGCCTTCTCTCTGAATGACTAGATGTCTGGGCCCATTCTGTGATCCTTGAAGCGATATTGACAGTTTTAGTCACGGTGGCCAAACGAAAACTTGATGAAAACGTGGGCGAATTGCAAGGTTTTGGTCTAGTAGTAAGGAATTTTAATTAGTGGAGAGAAACCTGTCCAAAATGGAGGCATGTACCAATTTTGCGTGGTCCTCGTGGTCGTATTTGATCTTGATGAGAATTGAACAATTTAGACTATTTGATTAAAATCTATGCTGCTTTGAGCAGATATGGTCGGCATTCGATCTGAAACTGTTTTATCTCTGCTTTATCTCCAACACGTTTTATCTCTAACATGCTCGTTTCGCGTCTTAGCTCTCGTTCCACCTAATTTTTGGAATCTATGTACTATCTCAAGGAAGGTTATATCGCTGAGGATAATGATATTTTTCGCTTTCTGGAATGGAACCAAAACCTTTGGTACAATTTGGAGTATTCGAGGAATAGCGCCCACCCCGTTGCCACTAATTTGTCAAGAGGTGTTTGGTGCTATTGACGCCCATCGAAAATAAGAGCTCAACAGGAGTCACAAAGGTTATATATCGAATAGCACTTTCGAATTGCGAAAGAAATTTTAATCGTCCGCGATTTCTGTTTGAACTGCTTGTTTTTCACGCTAATACCAAAAATGCTCAAGAGATAAGCATGGTGTGGTAGCGCAGTCTGTCTTGCTTTCTTATGCTGGTGAAAATTATAACGATGTGCAGAAACCTCGTTTGAAGGTCTTTTTATTCTTGACAACGATTTAAGAAATCGGCCCTTTATATTGAACGATATCCTATAAAGTCATGCATGATTTTTCAGCCACATTGTCCCATGCAGATTCGGCGACATTCGGGCCGGGTTTCTGCTAATGGCTGCCCTTTATTTAGTACGCGTGCACATTATCGTCTAATTTGAAAACGTTCGATGTGTTCCGTTTTTATGGTGCGAAAATTTGAAATTCGAAACATCCGAAAAATCTCAATCTCAAAAAAAAAATCTCCGCTCTTCTCTCCGCTAGAATATATGGTCGTTTGAACGTATATTCACAGCTGTCAGGTGTAGCTTATGTTCCATCCGTCCATCAAGGTGGAACCCTACTTATGTATTGATTTTTTGACAGGTTGTCCGTTCGGACATAACTCGGTGATGATCTACGAAGGGCACAATGCTTCTTCTTCTTGTTTTCGCCAAAAAACAAGCGACACAAAACTAACATTATGCAATAATAAATCTTATACTGAAGAGCCCATTAATTCGCCTAATTTGTTTTGTCGCAAAATGATTTGTACGCCCGTTTAGAGTCAAGCGATGCGGGTCGTCAGGACGATAGGACAGGCGTTCGAGGTGTGCCACAAGCTGTCCCAAGAGCAGATGCAGGAAAAGCTTCAAGATGAAGCCGAACTTGGACCAAGTACGCCATTGAGAGCGAAGGGTAAGTGTACATGCAGCGATTCACTAAAAAGAGATGTAGTGTACTGCAGCAATACTTTATTATCATGGTGTAGGCTGTTGTAGTAATTGGATTTGTCGAACGCACTGACCTCGTCGTTTTTCCTCTCCTCTAAGCTTTTTTGACAGATTCGTCGTTTTTCCTCTCCTCCAAGCTTTTCGCTCCTCTCGATTTGTAACGATGGATCAGTCTTCTGCTATGATTGTCGCGTTGCGCAGAGCTTCATGATCCAGTTTGTTCCATACGAATATGTTTACAGCAAGTATACGGTGGTGTGCAAGCGAAAAACGGCCAATGTCGTCAAAAACTCAAACTTTAGTTGATGAAAGCTTTGAAATTCAGCTAGAAACTAGTTATCCCCGTGTACGAATGTAAGCCGGTGTTTTTGACACACCACTAGTCAAAGCCCTGCGATTTTTATTGCCATTTTCGATGTGTGTTTTCACTTACAGTCAACCTATGCCAACTGTACTGTGTAGACTTTTGTAATGATCGTATGTAGGCTTAGCATAGTGAGGGTCACGTCGGAGTTGCTGTTAGCGAAAAGCTGGAAGTCTTGATATGTCACGTGGTTTGATGATAGGACAATTTCGGGTTCCCAGGCGTTTTTAACTGCTTAGCGACGCTGGACGCTTGTTAGCAGACATTTGTCACTGAGGCTATCAAAACAACTAATTGATTGCTATGGAATTCGTCCGGGTAGGGGCCGCCAGGCAGCCAGCCAGCACCCTCATGATCATCCGCACTCACTCTGTCATTGCGAGCGGCTCGCCATCACTCTCGGTGAACGTTTTTTTTCCCGTCTGCTAACCACTATGCTCTTATGCAACCGTTCTTCACTGCGACGAAGAGGGAGCTGTCCTCCGTCCGCCGATCCAGAAGCGCTCCCCGGTGATCTGAGGCGACGCAAAATGACCCACTGTGTCTTCCCTATGGGCCTCGTTCCGCACACCGTCAATATGCTGAATTCAGTCTCTGGTTCGATGATCAGCGAAGAAGATGCGGAGCAGCTGGAAGCCGAAGAGAAGTTATCGGCAGTAGAAGAAGTGTCAAGAACCCCAAGTCCGGTGAGGCAACCTTCTCAACAACCCTCGTCGTCGACGGCTTTCACGGGAAAACGCCATTCAATAGTAGGTTCTGCATACACTATTCAAACAAAACACGCGATGGTTTAGTTCATGCCCCGGAAGGTCAGCTCGGACGTGTCCTCTAGTCAGAGTACAGCAATCGAAAATGCTCCGCAGACGTCTGGACAAGGACCCAATCCCCAGCCGACTACGTCGAGGGTAGATTCTCAAGGAAAGGCAATCCCTGCTCAAACCTCTCAGCCTCAGCCTACTCAACCGTAAGTGTTCCTGAATTCAATACCAAAAAAGAACGCCAATGCTGAAGGAACCATGTCGCCATCATTCTTCGAGGTCTTGCAAAATATCCTCAAAAAGAGATATACAACAGGCAGTAGAATTCGCGTGTAGAAAGTATACATATGTTTGTCACCGTTCATAGCCTATGTTCACAGCTTTTCCATGTTGTTTTCTTGCTCTGAAATTCAAACAACCTTGGGTGATATCGAAAGAATGGAGACCCACTTTTTTTCTGCAGCGTTATTTTGTGCTGCAGCTCCTCTTTAAACCACTTTTTGATCAACGAACTTGTGGAGCTGTGTGTTTTGACTGCGGAAGAAGTATGGATCCGACATTGCCTTGGTCGTGTTCAGATAAAAACAAACAAGCCGAAAAATGGATTAGACAGAGGGAAGTCGATCGACAATTGACGTAATCGTAACACATGGAAGCCCAAAAGCTTTCACCAGCTGTTTCATTTGGAAAGAAAAACATCCTGTCACACGACAACACATCAATTATGAACGAAAAAGAGGTGTGAAGGCGCGACCGTGGTCGGTGATCAATCAATTTCAGGAGCTACGGTATCCCGTCGGGCTCGAATACACTCCCCCATTCGCACACTTGGAATCCTCAAATTCCGATCGCCGCATTCCCGTCAGTTCAATCGTTGGACGCTAACGCTCAGCAACAGTATGCACAATACTATCCAGTAAGTTTGCACTTTGGAAGTTCAGTGAAACAATCAAGAACTCAATGACTGAAGGCTGATAGTTCATCCATATGAAAGGATAATGGGCTAGAATTTTCGAAGGACATTCACATTATTACACTTCACCACAAGCTGCTTTATCGATTCACACATTTTCCAATGCGATAATCAAGAGTACTTTTCGATCTTGATCGCGGTCAGAGGAACGACTGGGTCATGTTTCCATTTGCCTTATCACGGGGAAAAATCCTTTTGAAGGTAACAGCTCATAGCACAACCCCATATCCGTGACTTTTGAACAGTTTTCACTGCTTGATATGGAATTCAGATTAAACAAATGACAATGAACTTGGAGCTTCAAAGGACAATGATATTCTCTTTTGTTATAACATTCACACTTCAACTTAAGTTGACGAATTGTTCCCATTCTACCTGTTAAAGTATTTTATTGATGATTTTTTAAAATTGAAGGATGGGCGGTGTTCTATGAGATCAAATTGATATCGGCTTTTGTCTTCAAACCAGCCAATTCTTGTTAGTTGCGGGGCATTTACTGCTGGACAGATGATTATTGTAACAAATCATAAAGAGACGTATCTTAAAGGTGAGATAGTGGCGGTTCGATATTTGCCAACTGGGTTATCTCAGTTAGAAATTTGTGTGCTACGAAATTTTTGGTTGTTTTTTAATGGAGTAGGCTTCACGATGACGCACACCAACAGCATGCACATTAACGGGCGAAGGGCGAGCACTAGTGGTGGAGAGAATTCAGCTTTTTTACACAATGTTAAGAAACATATCGAAAAAGCTTAGATGTAGCTTTCGGTGCCTTTCTGGTTTTGTACTAGATGAATAGTTCACATCCTTTCTTTCTTCATAAATTTCGGCTCATTTCGATTTAATTCAGTTCCAAATGCCAGTTATCGGGCCGTCGACATCGATGCCTTACGGACTTAGCTCTCCCGTCATGATCAGTCCCTATGCCACACTCCAAATGCCCCATCACTCCACACTCCCAACCTCCTCGTCCGGAGGTCACACCGACCAATCTCAACAAGAAGGACCCGGAAGTAGCGACGACGCCATCCGCAGCAACGTTCCCACAGCACTCCAGCTGAGCCGGTCACTTGACCAAGTTAGTTCTGTTTTTACAAGAAATATATTTGTTTCTTTTACAGTACAACCAGCAGCTTATCAGGTCACAGCTCGATCAAGCTCAGCAGTCGGCACAAGTGGCCAGCTGTCAGGTGCAACTTCTTCGCGATCAGCTCACTTCAGAGACGACTGCGCGAATCGAGGCCCAGGTGGGGGAACACAGCTTGGGAAGAATAGTGAGAAGGTGTTTTTCAGTCGAGAACTCATCAGTTGCTCAACACGAACCGGGAACTGCTGGAACAGGTCCAGGCGCTCGTTGCGAGACTGCAGAATTTAGAGACAAAGATTACCAGCGAAATTCAGAACGAACCGGTAAGTAATATGTACTATTTTCTGTGCAGAAAGCACAAAACTAAAGTATGGGTGGATTTTGTTTAAAACTTCAACCAATTTTTTAGTATTTGCTTGTTTTAGACATATCAGTCAAGAAGTAGACAAGAAACGAGATCCTCCTGTGACAGGAGAAAGGACGATGTGAGGTTACCCGGTCCCCAACCTATCAATCCACACAAGCCATATCAAGTATGCCTATTATCATATACTCATCACTCATATCTTTTCTCTAGCTCCAAACATTAGCCGATCTACGAGCTGGCTCGCTACCTCCCAAATCTGCCGAACCCACACCCACGAGTAGAAGACGTCGTCGTGGTGCTGAAGATCCCGGCGCCCGAACCGAACCCGAATCCGCTACCGAAGATACTACTGACTATAGCAGCTCCGACCAGTATGAAGGGGCCACAGCCCTGAGAGCCCCAAAAATCCCTCTTTCCGACACAACGTACCCCAACTTGAACATCCTTATGACAAACCCTCAGGCGGCGATGAACAACGTCGCCGACTTTTTTACGACAAATCCGTTCACTGGTCAGCAGCAGCAAGTGCCACTGATAAGGCCACCGGCGATACCACAAAGGCTAATAGAAGATGACGAACAGCCAGGAACATCTCAATCGTCCCCGACATTGTCTAAGAAGAGTAGTGGGAGGATAGGTGGGGTGTTTGCCGAGAAGGACTTTTCGAGAATGTCGTTCAATCCGAAGCTTCGAGAGAGAAGGTTCACCCAAGCGGGTGGCAGCGGACAAAGTGAAGATCCTCCGATTGCTGATGTGGACACGCCAATAGCTGAAGAACAGATTGGTAAGTATTAAACAATTTATCGACTTAAACAAACCGTTGTTGACTCAACGGGAAACTTAAATACGTTATACAACTTACACTGCCGACTTAGACGGGCCACTCAACAAAAATCTGTGAATATTAAGAAATTAGGTCATGATTTCTGTGCTCTTTTTATTGCAAAATAAGCATTTTTTGAACCATCTTATGAACCAACTCAAAAAACTCAATTTGAACTATTTTATTGTATGCCCAAACAATATTCGTAAATTTCAGAAAGACGGAGGTATAGATCACCTTGTAAGTCCGGCGATCGAATATGTAGGTCTTCACATGATTATGCTGATCTAGAACGCTAAACGTACTAAGGTTCTATTTTAGTAGATAAGCTTCTTAATAATGTCTTAACAAAAATTGGCTACTAAAAAATAAATGGCCGATCTTTTGCTATGTTGTCAAATATGCGTTGTAAATTGCAGAAGCGGACCTCGCACAACAGCGAAAACTGACTGCAGAGGCAGAGAGCCCTCGGAAACGGCAGCGCGACAAAGTGGTCTACGAGGACCAACGCAGAAGTGGAAGTATTACTGGTCGACCTCCTACCGGAGTGCCCGTGGCTTCTTCATCAATCGTCACCGCCATGTATCCTCCGATCAAAGTGTCTCAGCCACTTTTGCAACAGGTACCGTAGAAGCTTTGCTCTTGGCCCCACCAAACTAATCAAATCGCTTTGAAGCCGAGCGTAGATGTGTTCCGCAAACGAACCCTTCGTGCCATGTCCATGGATCTCGAGGAGCAGCCGCTGGTGGAGGTTGTTGCCGCGGGTGGCCCTTCAAAGGCCAACGGTCCGGTACGCCCTGCCGCCACCGCTATGACAATGGACAAGCAGCTGAACAACACGTATTGGAGTCTGGTAAGACGGAAAATGACAGAAATCCCACGACTTGGACGCAACTTACAGGACCCACCCATGCAAAAGCAATCGCTGCCTGACGATTCGATCAACAACAACGATTCTCAAATACCTCCAATCACAGGTGGCGGTGGTGGCAGGGCGGCGCCTATCATGCCGGATCCGGACTCTGTGCGCAGGTCGCTAACTAATCCCCCGGCTGACTCTAACCACTTTTTGTTTCAGTCGGAACCAGCAAGTTGATCAGAAAAGACTACTTACCGACCCTGTCGTTCTGGCGAAGCTGACGAAGGGTAGTGGCGCGAATCCTCCGCTGCAGCGGATAGGCAACGGGCTACCGTAACCCAAACACAGCATTCCGTTCATTCACAACGTTCTTTCTCCGCCTTACGTAGCAAATCGATTAGAAAAGCGACCCGTATCCCGCCGCTCTGTGATCAGCATCTCACCCCTTCCCCCTCTCTCTTTAAGCGAGACACCCGATAGACGATAGAGTATTTATTGTTGTTTTTTTTATTATTTTCCGATACGCTGCTCTGTGCCAAAAAGACCAAAGTGATCACTTTGTTATTGAGTTCAATGTTGTTATAACGAAAAGCGAAAACTACCAATAATAAATTTCAAAAAGATTATTGATCCATTGAACATTTGCTCTCAGAAGGCCCGGTTCGCAATGGTGGGAATCGACCTTGTGCAAATAGACATCAACAATAGCTTTAATCTGTCTATGCAATCCAACAAGGTGATCGTCACGTTTGGAAAGAATATGTATCAAAACAAATGGTCGCGTGTATTGTCGAAGTGTTATGTTGAAATAAAGATGATATGGTAGTGAATGTGTTATGTGGAGAATAGAATAATTTGCTTTATACCATAAACCCCAACAAGGCAACGGAGACTGCAAGGTTAAAGAAAGGCCGATGACTAGTAACCGAAAATAAATAAAATAACACAGGTAGAATGTTGACGGTGCATCAGATGTGTGTATTGGCGCATGTGGAATGTTCCGGAAATGCTGGGAGAGAAGAGATCAAGAATGGTTTGTTTGGTTGAAGAAGAGTGGAAGGAGGGAGCCAGGAATATCGAAGAGGCCAGTACCCATCACTTCGCATTCGATTCTCATCATTGTGATCTGAACATTGACGCTTCACTGAGTAACTGCCGGATAACGCTACCTGGCCTTGGTGAGCTCCACCATTCATAGATAGTGCTGGAAGAATGAGTGACATTCTTGGCCGCGAAGTTGAGTTTCTTTGGGTTGGTGGGAGTAAGAAGTAGTCCTGAAAGAGTATATTAACGGAAAGTACTCGAAATTTATTATATTCCAAAAGAGATCTATCTCGGACATGAATACGGAGAAATTGCTAATAAGGAACAGTGTAATCGAGGATAAGATGCACTGAGGGGATATAGCTTGCCAATGATAGAGCGATGGCTTACCATAAAAGAAGTACCATGAATGAACTACCTTTGATTTTATGTTATGTAATCGTTTCCTTACCTTCATGGCCACTAAATACAACGTGTCAGATCTCTGCTTCAGGGCTGCCACAAGTTGTCTGTACTGCCTTTCAGTATCAGACGGAAGTTGAAGTTCATAGTTGTGAGCCTGTGTTCCATTGGTCTCCGGACGGTGTTCCACGGTCATATTTTCCTCCTTCCTTATGTTGGTCTTTACGGTGTAGTTCTTAACAACCTTTTCATGACTGCTTAAAAGGTTCAGGTGTTTCCATGCGCGTTCGCGGTGTCGAGCATCGTTTCGAGTTTGCCTAAAAATTGTCCATATTTTTCACTAGAAAATTTAATAAATCTGCACCTATTTTCATTGGTTTTGTTCACAACTGTGCTCAGTGATGACTTCTTCTCAATTTCATCGTCCTTCTTGAATATTTTCTTCAGCGGATTCTTGCTATGGTGGATTTTGTAATCATCCAGAAGCTCGTGCCGGCTGACCCATTGGCTAAGGTCGTCATTCAACCTTATGGCTTCAGTCGTATTCATGGCTTTTGTGCCATTTTTGCAAGCGTCCAAAGAAGGTACACTTGAATTACGATATGAATCACCAGCTATATCACCGTTCTAAAATTGGCATATACGAGGTTGAGGAGAGAAAAGAATGTCACTCACATCAGAGGCACTGAGTAAAGGCAGAGAACGACCAGCGTATTCTACATTTCCGTCGTCAGGAAGGTCTACGTCTGGTCCTAAATCGATTTGACGGAAGAAAGGAGCGCCATGGAAAGTGACGATTAGGGCGAAGACAAAAAGAAGCACTCCAGCTCTTTTCGTGGTGACTCCATTGGACGAAGTGGGAAAAAACCCTCGATTCTGAAGGTTTGCTTTGAGAATGTTGTTCTGAAATGAATTTGCAAGTTTACAAGAATGTAGTGATTGAAATCGATTTGCACGGTGTTCAATACAGTTAAAAACACTTAATGCTATTAATGAAATGAAGAAATTCTCGCCATTGTGTCTGCCAGTCAGGAATGTAAAAACGGTCGTTGACCATCGTAAGAGAACTTCCCTCGCTTCTTTGTTGAAAAGTACTTTACATGTGATAACGTACTCTCTGTTTCAGACATGGGCTCCACTTTCCAACTTCCATGACGTCTTTAACCCACGGTTATATGAATCTGATAAAGAGGCATCCACTTACTGATAACAAACGTGATCACCGACAAAGACTCCGAAACAAAGGGAAATGAAAAATGGTTGACAACGTTTTGCATGATATACTTTTTCTAATTTCGATCTCAGAAAAATGCAAAGATGGACTGTTCCTGTTCTGAGAAATTCAAGTCTGATTTGAATTAATGAGTATCGAACATATCGGTATATTGCCTCAGATATGGCAAACGAAGCTCCCAGTCTCTCTTTGTTCACCGAGAGTAGCGAAGACAGTCTTATGGGTGTGTTCTCGCAAAGCTATGAAAACGATACCCTACCTCATTTTCCAAAACGGATATTCTCTTCTGCAACTTGTGATTCGTCTCCACAAGTTGTCTGTTCTCGTCCTCCATGACTTTCAGTTTCTTCTGCATATTCTCCACTTCTTCTCTCTTCCTCTGCCTGGACAACTGAGCGGCTGCCCTATTCCTGAGTTTCCTGTCTTCCTTCTTTTTTGCGAAATCCTAAGATTACACTTAAGTTTTCATCGACAAGTGAGTTAGACTACTTCGTAGCCACTGTCAACCGCATCTTGCCTTTTCATTGGAATCTCAATCGATGGTGCAGATGCAGTTGTCGGCAGTGTGGCGAATGTGATTGGCGTAGTGTAGACGAAAGGCGCTGGCGTAGGCGCATTCGGAGAACTTATTTCTAGTTCTGTCTTAGGCCTTATGGCAGGCAAGGACTTCACTGTGTTCGCTTGGGTTTGCGGACTATCTACCGGAACCAAGTAAAGTACTTGCACGTCTTGGGGTTGTTGTGGCTGTTGAACGGGTGTCTGAAATGGGTGATTCGTGACCTTGACATGGTTCGAGTCGAAGGGAGAATATTAAGAAAGCGAAAGTAGGGTTGAAGGACATGAAAATGAACTGGTTTGGGTATAAATTACCATAGGATTCGCCGATAGGCTGAGAGACGACTGATTAGATGGATGCACTGGAACCTCTTGTGGCGTTACGAGGGCAAATTTGCTGTGAGCGGTTTGTGAGGACTGAGGTAGATGGTGTTCTTCAGCCATGTACCACGCATTGTCGAAGAATGTAGTTTGACTCTAGAAAGATCATTATGTTTGATAAGACTCAGGAGCTCAGGCTCAAATGATTCTAATCGAAAGTGAGCAATAAACATAATAAAGAAAACGTAAATAGACAAAGCAGTCTTTGGCCGGCCAAAACAGCATAATGGTTTGGACGGTTTTTTCCTCTTGTGTGTATTTGTATTTCAGCTGATAATAGGTCCTTTGTTACCACAATCCGACCGATGACCCGGTAGAATCTGTGTAACTTTCCACCTGACCCTCCCCCACCGTTGCTGTCCACACTTTGACCGCCCACAACAGAAGAATAAGCAGGCAAGATGGGCTAATCCTAAACAAACGCGCAACAAATTGGTCGAGAAGTGTTTAGATATCCTTTTGATTAACATGTGGATCGAAAAAATATTGCGATTTGTTTATATACAAATTTAGGACATTGGCAAGATCACAATGAAGGTTGTTCACTCATTTTTTGCCGGTTGTCAGTTACCAGTCTCACTCGTGTCGCGGTGGCGAGCGGTCGGTCCCTCCGGTCGCTCTCTGAGTGTCTGGTTTGGTCTTTCTGGCCAAGTGAAATACGTGTGTGTGCGTGGTATATCAGGATGTAACGGAGACGCATGGAAAAGAGCCCATATTTTGAATTTTGTCTTAAATGGCCGGGATTTCAGAAAGCACAGGCGCAGCTTGAATAACAACCAGGAGCACATGATTACAAATATCAATAGCCACGGAAGGAAAATGAGAACTTATGTTAGCGAGTTCAGGCATATTCCATATTTTGCCTTTTTTGAAATACAAGTGATATAAATTACCCTTCCGACCAAAAAAATGGGAAAAGTTGATAGGGGACCGCTGGAAGCTATATTTTAAACAATCCTCCCAGCCATATCTTATTCAGTGCTGTCAGCCTGATAGATCGATGCTGAGTCAATAAGTTTTACCATTTTCTTTTTTTTTCCTTTCTGGAAAAAATCGATAAACTCACCTCAGAGCCAGAGGTGGAGCTCGCCGTGGGTGAGTGATTACCAGAATCTGAAGACAAAGGCGACAATTGAATATCATTAGCAGTTTCACAATACATAAGCTCATCGATTTCCCGATTTATATCCGTATATTTCTAAATGCCTCGTTACTTTAAACCTCCAAAATCCGTACTAACCTCTACATGGCTAAGCCATTCGTCCGTATTCTCACCGGGGAAGAAATTTTCCGTGCCGGGCTGCACGAGAAAGTCGTCAAGGAGCGAATCGTTGAACGCGGTGCTGTCATAATTGCTCATTCCTGTAAGTGCGAAAAATTGGGAAAATTGTGACGAACTGCAGGTCACAGACGCGCAGCAGAGTGCTCGAAAAAAGATCGAACGCGGTGGCGGTGGTGGTGGCGATGGAGGAGAGCGTCTTTGCGAAAGGTCACTCACTCGCACCCATGGCACCCGAGGAGCACGAGGCTTCCCTAGTGCGGACATGTGATCTGGACGCTGGACGGATAGTTCGGACGTTCGGCTTTCGGAGGACCGCCCGCCATTGCTGTATAGGACTGTACACGCCGAGAGCGGTGTTTGCCCAAGGTTGGCGGGCGGTGCCGGGCACCGTCATTTCACGCGGAATTTCAAAGAGCACTCCAGCTTCTTCATGACGTGCTATTGAATAAATATGAACACCCCTTCTAAACGGTGCGGTCGGTCGGCGAAGAATTGCCGTCCACTTGAAGCTACTTAAACTGAATGAGCTGGAGGGAGTTTCGAGTCAAGTGTAAAATGGTGGTTATCGATTGAGTATTACAAGAATGATTCGATGACGGCTGGAGCTGGCGTGTTTACAATTTAAAGTGACCGATTCCTCAACCTAGTTTTCTTGAACATTTTGTCGAATACGCGCACTGAGTTTCGTTGTGTCAACAATATCCGTATGTTAATAGGATTGTATATGGTGCTCATAAAGATAGGGAGTAATGTAAAGCGGTCGTCACGTTCACATCTTCTGATACCAGAAGGTCACGCAGATATAAAAAAAATCGATTTCGTTTCGATAAGAACATATTCAAAGGAGAACGGATGCAGTGAAAGGAAACATCTCTAAGTGTGGCGACTTTCGTTATCTAATTTTCTGATCGATGAATGGTTGGAGGAGGAGCAGCTGGCCATGCATATTAGGGATTTAAAGCCGGGCCAGCAGTCTCATTCGTGAAGAGTGTGGGGGGCAAAATGGCAAAATGGCAAAATGGTTGGAGTGTCATTTCACAATCATCAGATTGTCGCAGCATGAAAAAAGGTGCTGATTGTATGCAACGATTACGAAGATTCGCGTTATAATACATATATTAAATGCTGCACATTATGAACTAATGAACCCTTCAACGTGAGCACAAATAAATCGCATCCGATTGTGAGCTACCTCCTACTACCCACGACAATTTTGATTGCGTAGAATTTGTTTTCTAGGTCATGGACGGGCGGCGTCAACAAACTACTACTGTAATTAACTGACGCACGGCACTAGCGAGATCAAAATCAGAAAGACGATCTATGTTCCACATGATCCACAACATCACAACAACAACAACTTTCATCTTGGAAAAAGATTTCGTGGTTGAATTAGATGAATAGAATAGTTAGTTAGTTTACATTCCCACTAGTAGATTGTGCGCTACATGATAGTACAGTGTTATCTTGTTTCCTGTCGAAGCCATGCTCTCCAAAACCGGGCCCTACGATTCATATTTTCCGATTGGTATAATCTGCATTTGCGCAATAACACTGCTACAGAACTCGACATTATCTGCGTTTGAATAAGCGGAATTTCGGGACCCTGTATCTTTTGAAATAACTCAAACATGTGCAAATAAAAAATGCCCAAAGTTTGCTCAAAGTTTTCGTCGAAATGTAAGCGAAACAAAACATGTAGTAAAGATTCTTGGCACACGTTATGTCAAATGAAGGATTGATCAGCGTTCTTCTATTATACAACTACTCTCATCTACGTGGAATCGAAAATAAAGTAAACGATTCCTCTGATTTTATGCACTGTACTTCGAACTCTACACAAAACATGTGATTTTCATTCCAGCAGAACGGAAATATTGACACAAACTTTCGCAATCATAAACGGTGCTATTTGGATTCCGGGGCATGTTTAGGCTGTTTGAAGGGTCAGAAAACAGTCCCACATCTACGTAAAGACTTAATATGAATAGCAACGTAGAAAGCAGCATTTTAGTGGAGGGTTGTTTACATGCCACAATTTAACAATCTTTCACATTCATTAATGTGTCTAATATCTGCGGCCCTTACAGAATACTTTTAGCAAAAGCGACTCGAGGTCGACATCTTCCGATCACACTTCCTTACTTCACATTTGCATCACACCACCATTATCATCCTTTAAATTCGCGAATCAACAGGACGTCTCGAAAGCACAAACAGACACGGCATCACATCTTCGTAATTTAAAAAGCATTCCCAATAATATACGAAAGAGAATCAGAGGACCCGGGTGCATCACATGAGCTCGGCAGCCCTGGAAACGAAATCGAACCCAGCTGGCTCGAGAAAACCCTGGAAACCCACACCACACGCCCAAATTTCCAAAAATTGGCTCTCATCCAAACGACCCCTGTGACAGGGCGATCGCGTTCGGCATTTCTAAACGAATTCGACCAGTGCGTTCAAGCCACCCTTTGGCTCCCGGCGCGCTTCGTGACCGCCTCTCTAGCAATAATGTGTAGATCGCGCGAGTGCCGATGGACTACGGTATACATAATTCAGCGTCGATTAGTTCTATACCGGCTGCCTCCATGTCCAGTTTTGCCGCCACAAGGTCACTTTCTGCATGTGTCGTCGTGTTCGGATGATGTCGTCTTCTGATTTTTTGATCTGTAGATTGTCTTCAGAACGGCATAGTTTACGATGAGTGGTGGAGGTGAATGTTATAAGTGCCATGAGGCGGGCCATTTTGCTCGTGAGTGTCCGAACGCACCAAGCGGAGGCAGCGCAGGACGTAGTAAGTTCGATTTTCGGTATTACAACTCAAAGAATTGCTATCTACCGCAATGTGAAAAGTGTCTATTCGAACATAGGAACTTTACTGACCGGCATCTGGTCTTTGGGAAATGAGTGCCTAGCGACCTATGAGGTTATCAAAACTGAAAGTCAAAGCAGCTTTCCCATTTATAATTCCGAGTCGTTCGGTAGTTAATTCCTCTTCACTTTCAGCTTGCTACAAGTGCGGTCAGCCTGGCCACATCTCACGTGACTGTCCGGAAGGCGGTCACGGAGGCGACCGTCGCGGTAAATCAGTGTGTTACCGTTGCGAGGAGACTGGACATTTCGCCCGTGAGTGCCCCAACACGCAGAATGGCCAGAAGTGCTTCAACTGCGGAAAGTACGGTCACATTTCTCGTGAGTGCACCGAGCCAACCGAAAACAACCGTCGTTGCTACGGCTGCCAGAAGACCGGCCACATCCGCAGCGAGTGTCCAGAGGCGCAGAACTAAGCGTAAAACTTTACGATGTGGATGGGCGAATGTGAAGAGCGATCTCACTTCTTACCTGTAACTAATGCTTTATGTCTTAACACTTCATGTCTTGCTTGTTCTCTCTGCTGACTCTTTGTTAGCTATTATTTTCGTTCCAGTCTCGTTTGCACCGTAACTGTCGCAAGAGTCGTTATTGGTTCACTCTTTTGTTTTTGGTGTACCCCGGTTGATCGTTTCCCTTATGAGAAAAAGAAATGAATTGCTGGATTCAAAGCTACGGTGTCTAGATAAGACATATAAAGGGTGCAAACATAACAGTGTTAATCAAAAGCTGATTATTTGCGACTGAACGGCATATGACCGATGCGTCAATGATTGGCTAAACATCGAATAATTGTCAAACAGTAAATGGGTGAGGCGTTTGACATACGGAAGGAACGACTACGGTCAATGACGTCATAATCTTTGAACACTGGGAAGCTACTGCAAGCTGAAACACGCAATCCATATCTCAATGTTTGCTACTTAACACCGTCGCCAGTCAAATCAATCCATTTATGACTAAACATAAGTAAAATTAGCGTTGTTTTTGCTTTATTGGCACATCTCGCTTAATGAACATGACAAATTAGAAGAATACAATGCGAAGCATGTAAATTAGAAGACAATACGAAACATGTAATCACAAAAGTGTCCTCGAACCTTAATCAACTTCAGCGTATAGTTCGGATTCTTATCGTGATAAACAGTGTACTCGTTACCATCCAGCAGAGCTCCAAACTGTTGTTCTAGATGATCCTTGAACTTCCCTGCATAGTAAAGTTCAGCTACATTACTCCGTTTTACGCGAATCGGGAAGATATCATCTCTCCAAGAATCAAGGATGTGGTTAAGGATATCCCATTGAAGGACAATATTTTGGCGCTCTTCGGGAATAATTTTGACCGAGATACTTCGAAATTTAGTTTCTTTCATAAGGCTCACGATATTCGCCGTAAAAAGCTTTGCATCAGTCATTTGATGAACGAAAATCGTCAATTCCTGTACACCTCCTTTTTTGATAAGCTCATTAAAAAGGTCCTCCCATATATCGGATCGTATGATGAATTTCATGTTGACTTTGCACACAAACCTGATAGAGCTGAGAAGATGGTGAAGCTCACGATTGTCGGGAAGGAGTTGTACCTGGTTCAAGAAGGCAACAGGCTCGGGGTTTTGCTTTATGAGGTGATGCAGTTTATGGGCCTGCAGGGTGGTCAATGGGGTCATATCTTTGCCGTGATGGTCAATTCGAATCTCCGCACAACATAGACGCTTTTCCACATTTTCTGCATGCGTAAGTAGTTGATCGACATTGATTGTGACTGGCAGGATAGCGGCTTGTGGACCAATAACGATGGTATACTGGGGACATCGCTTCTTTGGATCGACGGATATGAAGACACTATAGTAGATAAAGGCGGGGGAAACAGGCCGAGAAACAGGTTCTTCGAAAGTAGCACGTTCCTTGTTGAATTCGAAGCGGATTGGCTCCATTGTTGTGTAGGCGAAGTAGGATCGGAAGATGTCAATGAAGAAGTGCACTTCGTGAAACTGTGATTTTGACACATTCGATTGATCTGATCGATGAAGAGGTGGGAGATCGATGGTATGGCCCTTGTATGAAGTTCATCGCCAGTAGGTCGCTAATCGTAGAGCCATATGCAGTCGCTTGTCACTAGTTTATTGATTTTTTATATATATGAAAAATTCGCGCACAACAAAATATGTCTTAACCATAGGCCCTCTTCACCGATTCCAAGCCGGCGTACACTGATAGGAGCTATTTTTGACTCCGTCGTCATTCCTTGTATCAAAGAAGGAGAAGCTGTGACTACGGTTCTTGCGCATAGATGAATACGGTAGATGGAATCAAAGATGCCGAAGGTGACCGGCTTACGAAGTGTGTGAAATCAGGATTCTTGATCGATTTCCAGTGGCATCCTATTTTATTTATTGTCTATATTTACATGCTAATTTTACCAAATCTAGAGTAATGTGTGCCATACGAGATATAATATATAACGCCTGATGGTCTCATTTTTTATTTTGTATTGCATCACTCCATAAAGACAGATTACAAACTTCGAGAGATAGACATATATGAATAGACATATGGATATATTCAATCTAGATTGCTTACATATTAACCGGTTAGCACACTTTTGATATAGAGGTGATCTTCGTCGTCGAACAGGATGCGGAACGCATAGTCACAAACACTGGCGTGACACGGCCTGATGTAAAGGAAATGCGTCATACCCTTCGGATGAACGAGATAAGGCTTGTTTCGGTCACCCGGCTGCAGAAATCTGTTGTTGAGGTCCTCGAACATGGACGGAGAGACCCAGAGCTCGGCGAAGTGACTCTTGTTCATGTAATCGACGAACTCCGAAGAGTGCCAGTAGCACAGGATGTTGAGAAAAAAGTCATCTCTGACCTTCCTGGCAGTTTCTGTCTCGCCAAACTTCACTGTAACGCCCTTGAACTTCTCGCCAGTCATCAGCTCCCCGAGGCTGTTGTGGATGTCTTCTGGATTTACCACATCCTCAAGGATAAGGTTCGCTTCGGCCATGTTTTGGCGCCAGTGGTGGCAAAAGAACGCCTCCCAGTCGATACTTTCCGGAACCAATGTCTTCACATGAAGGCAGATCTTCTCCATGGAACGAATCGAACGGATCATGTTCGTAAGGTACGAGCACATGGGCAATGTGTCGAACAACATGAAGTTCTTCAGACTCTCCGGATTATTGGCCAAGAGCATAGCCATCTTGTCAGCGTCCTCCGGCGTCAACGGAGTCATACGTCTTGAATTGACCTCAATGCGTATCTCAGCACAGCACACCTTCTTGATAGCGGTCAGATAGTCAATAGGCACCGGCTTTTCCACAATAGCAGCCATGGGTCCCAATGAGATCGTATAGTCGATGCAACACTGCTCCAGATTCAAGCCAATATAGATACTGTAGTACAGACGATCGGTGCGGTTCTCGTAAGCATAAGAGCCATATAGAGACTTTAGCTCCATTTGTTCCTGTTCCGTGTAATTTTCTTTTGCCAAGAGGCTCATGAGATTTCCGACAGATACACTATTCTGCATGGCTGAGAGCAAGGAGGCACGATCACAGCAATTTAGTGAGGAACGTGAGTGGAGGGCGTTGCCATGTGAGACCAAATTGTAGTTTACGGGAAATCTGGAATGGATAAGAGTATTATCGGCTTTCCACTTCGTCGAGATACGCGTAAATGTCGAACCACAGACGCAAATAGGACAACGACGTAAAACTGCGAAAGATTAACGTAACTATTGGCTAAAGTTAGATTCAAATTCAGATCTGGAGAATGACTTAGAAGTCGCAAATCTTGACTCTGAATACTACTAAACATCATAACTGCTTAATTCTGTTCCTTTTGTTGTGCCCAGTTTAAGAACTTAGAGACATTAGATATTCTGGAAGGGTTCATATATCCTTTGGGGACGAACATATGGAATTCACCGGATCTCTTGTTTTTGTTATATTACTTTAGCTGATAGCGGGTGTTGCTGGTCTAGACTGGTCTAGCTTACACACAACAGCGGAACACGCCCATTGCCAATGGTTGTGTTTTTTCGCGCCATTTTTACATATCCTGAAAGTAACCGATAAATATCCACAAAAACAACGCAAAGCAGAAAAGATCGAAATTAGTCCCATCTCCTTAGGAAACAGTCATAGATTACGCAATAGCTGTAGCTGCCCACCATCTTTAAAAATCTTCACAATATATAATTTGATGTATCTAGAAAGCTTAGGTCTGGCGCTAATGCTAGTGTCTTAATTGTTTTTACCAAATACGCGGAAAATTCTCGAAGTGGCTAAGGTGTAAAGCCGGCTGGCATCTATCGATTATGCACACGTAACAAGCGGATTAACGAACCAATCATATAAAGTGGACGAACGTATGATAAATAGGAGCGCTTGTTGATTTGCGTATTTGGGCAGCAACATGTTGGCGCTGTTTGTGCCCATCGTGTTCTAAGTCAAAGTGGGGAAATATTTGATTAACTGATTCCTCCGATGATTACAATAAAATATAAAATATAGGGAAATCACACGATCGAAGAAGAACAGGAACATCAGCAACCAGAGGGACGCCGTGCGCAATCGCACCTTCAGGCACGCGGCGACGAGAGCGTGGGCAAAGATGAAAAGCTGGTTCTCACGAGGAAAAGCGACTTTGAATTCTAAACGATGATGACACTGGAGGTGCGTGACACCCGAACGTCATTGGTAAGCGGGAAGAGAAGTTGTAAAACGAGAAACATGCGCCAACATGCGAGAAACATGGTCTCTTGGAATGTCGTTGAAAAAGTTGCTTTAGCACAGAACAAGATGAAATGGCGTGTATTTCTTGTGCAGATGAAAAAAACAACTTGGATAAAAGAAACTACAGATCTTTTGTGAGAATTCAACATTAAACATGACCTTAAACATATCCAGCACACTTCCACAATCTGAAAACTGTTCTTCACATGTTTTCATAACCTTCGTTGAGGTTCCATGAGTATCACATTAACATATTTTCACACAAAATTTGTTTTCTTTCCGAGACATTGAACCCGTGAGAACGCGCGTAAGAACGAACTTGTTTTTCTCCCTGATGCAGCATTTTTTTCGCAGACAACTACAGTGCGGTGAATAATGATAGACTCACCCTACTGAAGTGCTAGTTCTAGCATTTTTTTCGCAGACAATTTCGACGCTCTTTTGTTTTTCAAAACGTGAATCTTTTGAAACGTGCCTTACATCATATGAACGAGCGTCGAAAAACATGTAGACTCGTAGAAACCCCTGCGCTCAAAGTGCACTTATTAGTCTAGAGGGCCTCCGATTGTCAAAGTGCACTTATCACGTTGTAGAGCGTGTGAAGTAACCTAGTCAATATCTTCCCGTGATTTCATGACGTAACTTGTCCAAAAAGACGGTTCTTCCAAGACGCTCTTTTGTTTTTCAAAACGTAGAACCCTAGGTCGGCCATAATTCCTTCTAAGGGTTCAGGGATCAGATTTAATGCCGAAAGACACTGTAACAGGCTTTCGCGTACACTGGCCAACGTGGAAACGTTCGAAAAACTCTGAATGACCCATATTTCCGGTCATATAGGAACACCGAAATAATTCTGGTTAACCTAGGGTTCTAAGTTTTGAAGGGCAAAAAGGGTCTTCGAAAAATTGTTTTGTTTGGACAAACTGTGTCATGAAGACACTAACTACGGGTTACTTCATACGCTTTACAACGTAGTCGCATCAAAAAAAAAGACAGCAAAACCGGTTTTTTGCATCGTTTCGGGACCTATTCAAGAGTGCTAGTTAAGTTGAGGTTCTAAGCTTTGAAGGACAAAACATCTTCAAAAGCACTTGTTTCCACTTATTTCACTTTCTAGGTTATTTGCAGTGGAGAAAATGATGATTCACGGTATTTTCACGATTTATGTGGTCACTTTTCAATCAAAATCCCCAAGTTCGTAGTTGTCTGTATCTGATATCTGGTGCTCTTACAAATTTGGAGGCCCTCGGAGGACAATCGGAGGCCCTTTAGACACTTTGAGCGCGGGGGTTTCCACGAGTCTACATGTTTTTCTACGCTCTTTCAGGTGGTGTAAGCCGCGTTTCAAAAGCTTCACCAGATATTGTAGAACTAGCACTTCGGAGGGGTGAGTCTATCATTATGCACCGCACTGTATGCATAGATTCAAATATTTTTTCATTGGCCGGAAACAGATCTTATAAAAATTAAAGAAACAAAATAACACGTCAAGAGTTAAGCTTTTGGACCGAAACAGAAGAGGTGGGTCACTCAAGAAGATCTTCATTGGGGTTCGCAGTTCTCAAAATGTGCTTCAGCTTTGCTCGCTCCGATTTAGAGTGACTGGGAAGCGGTGGTGGTTCGTTAAAGCTGAAAATTGTTGGTAATATTCAATAACACGACGTTCCCCGTTTACATCGACCAAATGTGTCTTGCTACACAAGGTGTTTGCAGATAATGAAGCGTATATCGGATATTATTTTTTTACTCCTTACAAATAAATTAGCTTAACCACGGATTTCAAATTATGATTCGTGTTTGGTAGTTCACACAAAGAAGCTCCGTTTTCGGATTACGGCGGTTCCTAATTCGAATACTGATTTGGTAGGGGATCTAAAAACAGGTCTTGTGAATGGACCGTTTAGATAACTTACCGTTGCGTCGTGAACCATTCGCAAGACCTGCCGAAGCATTGGCGACGGTTCCAAAGGCACTTCAACTACTTGACGCCCCGGACGGATCGGGCAACTCAGGTTATCCTTGCACAAGTCGAGGTTGTTCCTGAACGGTGAGTTTATCAATGTTATTGAGCTGTTGCCTACAGTAATCCAAATGTAGGTACGAAGATCCAGCCACAACCCAACCATCCGCTGTAGCGCTTATAAAGGGCAATTTCTACTTCCAAGTTATCGAATCTAGAACAATCGTTTTCGGATGGGATAAGGGCACAGACCTTTTTTTGTTCTTTAAGTTTGTAACGTCAAAGAAGAAGCGGACGGTTTGGCGGAAGTCGATGGGAAATGTCTCGTCGCCGGAAGAATTGGTCACAGCTGCCTCGTTGAGGAAGAGAATCGGCTTGTTTCCTCCTATAGGATAGGAATGCGTAAATAGGACGTCTCTTGAGCAAATAAGAAAAACTAAGGGATTTGGATACAAGTTATATCCTCATCTTGAGCATATACTAGGTACAAAGGAACAAAATTGGCTTTAATTCCAAATGTCTTGATCGACTCTTGATAGTACCTACCAAAAGATGGGCAACTAAAGAAGTGCGGTTTAGCATAAGTGCCATTCGGAGACATCGAACAATCACGAGTGACCTGATCGAGGAATGGCCTATTCAGATCCATGCCATGGGCAATGGAAAACACAGCTGCGAAAAACAAAAGCGGGCACATCTTTGTGCCTTTCATCTCGTTCGAGACTCATTTATAGGACGTCAGCAATTTCTTTCTGGACTCCGCAAGGGATCCGCCCTTCTTTCACGCGGCCACGACGACCACTTGACTCGCGCGATACGTATCTCCGTGGGCGTAACCGAATTTCACACTTCTGAACCGACGTCGGTAAATAGTTCTCTAGTCGAACAGGCGAAAAAGTGAGATCGCCGCGCGCTTTGACAAAGAGGATGTGGAGTGATATTGAGCGGGCCGTTCGATGATCAGTCCTCGAAACATCTGCCACGCACTGTTGAGGGTCAGAGAAAACAGACCTGTGGAACCTTTGTTTTGCAAAAAAATGAATCATGCGTCTTTATTGGGCTTGGTTGGATTTAACCGTTAACGACTTTTTCGAATTTCACCGCAAATGAAACCGAAATGCCAGCCAGGAAGTTGATGAATGCTGTAAATCACTGTCATGTTGCGTTTCCTACTTAAATACTGCAAGTAAGCGGTGAACGGCTCCTTAAGAATCACAATTAATTATATCGTTTTGGGTAGATATCCAACTTACAAAGCCATCTGTATCGACGCGTACATTGAATTTGACCGAATCCACCGCTCTGTCCACCTCGTAGACGAACTTCACAATCTCATTTCTTACTTTAATGAAGTGTGGGCTTTTCTCTCGGAGATGCTCGAGATGACGCAGCTAAAACAGTTTTATCACTCTGTTTACATCGTAGCTTACCAAATTCGTCTCTTCGACACACCTACCGTAAACCTTTGACTTTTCAAAGATCCCCACATCAACCACCCTTTGAGCGTCCTTGGCGGAAAATGGATTTCTGAATGGTCTTATAAGTAAGCTAAACGTTACTTTTGACTTACACTGTGTAGGTACCGTAAACGCGAGCAATTCGAATGTTGTGAAGAAAACGGCGAACCATGTCTGTGGGGAAGAAAAGTGTCAGTCAATTTAAGCGAAGAAATATCCGAAGAAAGTGGTGCTAGCGTCAGATAGAACAACACGCGACTGAAAGTTGTTTTTGAATCGATGGAGCTCGCTGTTCACGTCGTTCATTGAACGCACGTGACACCGCAATAGGGTAAACAAAACTGATATCACGGTCTTGCGATCCATGCTTTCGCAAGTCGAGTCTGTAATCCACCAGAAATTAATATTCCTACCGCTGGAAACTAGTTTTCCTTTGATCTCGATCAAACGTGTATCATCTCAGTTGAAGCATGCCTACACATTTCTTCCCCAACTCGGCAACACTATAAACCAACTCCGAAACACTAAAAAACAGCGACTTTAATAAAACCTCATAATAATAATACACGCATTTAAGCACAAATAGATTTAAATAATAGGCTGTCGACGATGAAGTTAGGCGTTAATGCGAAGGTTTCGGAGACTGCAGTTAGCATAGGATAGATCACGCATCATGAGACGGAAGTCCAAATTCCCTTCAGCTGTAGTACTGGGCGCTCCGCTACCACTGCCATTCTGTGTACCACCAGGAGAACCGTTAATGCTTCCATTCTGCATTTGTTGTTGCCGGGCGGGAAGAGTGTAGTCAGTAGGTGATGCCTTAAAGACATTGAGACCGCGTTCGGCGTAGCACATCGCAATGTAAACAGGTGAAGGAAGCGACGTGGTGAGATTGACAATCTGATGGGCGAACGAGAGAGAGTAGGTGAGGTTTTCAACCTCGTCCATGGACATGTTACTGTCGTCATGCAGAACGGTATAACGCGGAGTTCGAGCAGATCCCTGAAACAGAAATTGCTATTTGAATGATCCAGTATACACCTACCTGAAGAGCAGTGTGAGCATTGAGATAGAACTCATTGTATGCAGGATGAGTCACAGCGGAGTCAACCACGGTGCCAGGTGGAACGTTCTGCGCAGGAGGTTTGTCACGAGGGTTGATGTTCTTGGGCATCAGTCGCAGGTTGTGCATCTTCTGCGAAACAATCATGGTTATTTTGGGAGCGATTCCACAGGAGTGAGTAACTGCGCGAATCATCAACAGCTCCAAATCCAGAATATCCTTATATTGTCCTTCGCTGGCGCCGTTGCGATATACGACAATCGACTTAGGCGCAGTTCCACGGTTCTCGATGAACATATTGATGAAGCTGCGAAGGAGAGGCTAAATGATAAGCGACTAGCAAATGCAGAAAAATATATAAGACGTTACCTGCATAATAGAGATCTTTTCATCACGACGCGGCTGCTGGAAAAGGCAATCACCAACGAAGTCCAGAGGGTCCGCCTTTACGTTAGCAGCGACACCGATGACACTAGGGAGAGTGCTCGGTGTTCCGGGACTACTGCGGGACTGAGGACCGGCGTGTGACGTGGAGAGACCGATGACCATACGGTCGTTTGGAAGGACATCCGTCGTGCCACTGTTGGCCTTCGGGGGGTCAAGTGAATAGTTCATTCCGCCGTTCTTCACATTCAGCTAAGGAAGACACCCATTTCATCAGAAATTTTCAAGAGAATTGGTGTACCTTGTTGACAATGTTTTCCATGGTTTGTTGTTTTCCCTTCTGAACGACGTCCAGGGCTGTGCTCAACTTCAAGTCCTGAGTGATGACTCCAAATTCGCGCTCGTATAACTTGAGGACATCTAGAACATCATAATGTATGGACAATCCTACAACCCGGACATACTGTGCAGTTCTGTAATATCGTTGTGGCTGATGAAGAACAGAAATTGAACGTTGTTGGCCTTCGCGGACTGAAACATGGTCTTAATGGCATCCGGCACGGGATCGAGATAGTCCCAAGTGCTTGGTGGGTTTATGTCCATACCACGCGCGCGACACTCCTGCACCATCGCTGTTTGGAAATTTCTACAAGTCAGTTATATGAACGCTTTACTATTGAGGAATACTTACTGGACCGCGTCCGGTGGGATAGTGTTTCTACGGTTTGGCATGACGATGACATAAAAGCCCCAGTTGCGAACTGTTGCGGGTACCAGGTACTGATTTCGCTGCACCTTCCAGGTTGCACTGGCATCGGGGAGAACGTTTCCTCGAGGATAGCGGATAACGGGGTTTGCAAGCAGACGTCCACGAGTGTTCAAAGGCTGTGAAGTGATTGTGAGACCGGCGGCTTTGTGATATTCATTGTCGCTGGTCAACTTGAACGCTGGCACGAGAGATGCGATTTGACGGATGCGTTCAGCAGGAGGGATGGCGCACTGCCGAATCATAGCTTGAATGAGTTTGGAACCTTGTTGGGCTGCGCCAACACGTTGTCCATCAGCGATGTAGACTAACTCCATGGGGTAGTAGACACTTTGCTTGTTAGAGTTCTGGACAACGATGAGCGGTGTATCGGGATGGCTGAAAAGCATGATACAAATTCTCAGGTCAATGAAACGGACTTACGCAAGCGTAATGTTGTAGGTCTGGTGGAAGTATTCAACCAATGTGACTTCAACGTTGTTTGCGTTTTTGAATTTTTTCGTGGCTGGAGTGTCCTCAGTGAAGTTGTGAATTGCACAAATTCGCGGACGACGACCATGCCGGGTCTCGATTATCAACCCCTTCATTTCACTGCGAAGCCTTCTGAGATCACCAGCTCCAGGATCTCGGTTGAGGACCATTCTCGCTTTCTCCAAAACACTTTGGTTGTAATGGAATGCGGTCTTCTTCACATCAACCACCAATGCTGGTCGCTGACCGCCACGGCCACCTGGCCCTTCGATGAAACGCACAGCCTTAGCGGCACCAACAGCAAGATACTTTCCATCACCAAGGTCAGGACAGTCACTCACACGAAAGCCATGGTTCTGAGGTTGCATAAGATACGCAGTTTTGGAGCCAAAACAGACGGCTTCCTGTCTGAAATGAAATGGTTACATTTGACGCGGTAAAAGCACTTACGGGTTGTTCAGTGCATACTGCGCAGTAAGTATCTCCAGGAACTGTTGCAGGGAATGGTCAATATTGTCCATGTTGTCACTGGCGTAGCGAGCAATATCACTCGCGTTGACCATGAACGTGCCCTCGCTGCATGGCGTGACTTCGAAGATGATATTCTTGATGCCATCAAAGAGCGGGTCACTGCGCAGGTCAGCCTCCTCCAAAACAAACTGCTTTTTCTCGGTGGCGCCAATGTCAAGCCGTGACGCGGTGAACAGGATGCTTTGTGAGTCGTACCATACGAGCTCGCGGCGCTGTTGGAAAACGTTTTGGTACTTGTTGCACACGATGTCCAGGCAGAGTCGGCACTTGGTTCTGCGTTGGAGAGTATTGATGCTGAAAAGTACTTACGTTGAATATTCTCAGAGCGGCGGAGTTGCTTACTCATCGACGCAGCGCTTTGTGAACTCAACGACGCGGTCACGATTTCCGACCTTCGCGACAACATGAACATCATAGCGGCAGACGTTGATGTCCTTCAACGTGAGGCCATAGACGTTGGTCTGAAGCAGGATTTCACCGCGGCCACCAGCCCCAGGGGGGCGTTGGTCAGCGACAATGGCCGGAGTTTCTTCCACATTCATGATTTGATGGTAGTATTCACTCTCATTGCGGCCACGGATCTGCTGGGCTTCTCGTGTTTGCAAGCCATGAACTGAATTAGCATTAGTCAAAATATAAGTGGAAGTGATATGGACACAGTTACCGTTCGCTCCATCACGGCTGGCGCTTCTGCGGCGTGGTCGTGAGGCCATGTCCAAGTTACTACTGAAAATATTTAGAGGTAACAATAGTTAAAGCACCACGAACTGGATGATGCACGATACTGATAGCAAAAAAAACATAGGAACAATGAATCAGCCCAAAAAAAAATTAAAAGTACGGGGAAGCAACGAAACTCTCGATAACAGAGATGAACCCTCAACACAAAATCCGTTTGGGGAACAAGAGCAGAAAATGCAAAATGTAGAGTGGCGGAAAAGGCGACCGAGCGCGAAATGTTCGAAATGAAAACTGAGGATGAATGGGTTGCTCCGCACCATTGTGGCTTCCCGTATTGTCTAGACAGCGACATCCAGTACCTTTCATCATCATTGCATGCAAGCAACAGAGCAATGAAAAAACGGCAGAAATAACGATGGAACACAAGGTACAAAGAACGGCTGGTGGTATTTGCAGAAACAACTGTAATTAAAAGTCAAGTAACATCACGATCTCATTCCCAGGTTTTGCAAGCATGAAAAAAAAACGCGAGTAAGAACCGAAGCCGAATAATCAATCATGAAATCAGCATTCAAAGAAGCTAGAGCGCATATAGGGAAGTGGACGAACCTCGACAGAAAAACTGTTTCGTAAATGAGATCAAGCAAGAGAAATTCGAGTGATGGAGAAGCACGAAACGGTACAACCGATCGCGATGATTCCGAAACGGAAACTGAGAGGAAATGGACCGCACCGCTCCAGTGTGATTTTAGCGTTAAGTCTAGACAGGACTTCTAGAACATTTCGCGTACAGTAGACATGAACATTTTCACATAGGCCATCTACAGAGCAATGTAAACGGAATAACAGCAGTACTAGTGAAGGAAGATGCAAAAAAATCAAACGGACACAACAGCAACGCCCTTTAAAATGCGCCACGGATCGTTCTCGACAGTTTAGGACGAAATGTTTACTGTAGCGCTTGCGCGTTGAGACCAGCAATTTCGGAGACGCTTTCTGGCAAATTTCGTACGTTCACGCAATGATTCCTTTTCTTGGTATCGGGTAAACTCCGCGGATGGGAAAATTCCGCGGATGGTAAATTCCGCGGATGGGTAAATTCCGCGGATGGTAAATTCCGCGGATGGTAAATTCCGCGGAGTGGGTAAATTGCGCGGATGGAAAATTCCGCGGGGTGGGTAAATTCCGCGGAGAGGGTAAATTCCGCGGACGAATTACGCGAAATGATTCTGGATCGCCTCAATTCTCGTGTTTCTGTCACTGTATCTCGACTGATTTTATTGTGTTTTCAGATTTAAATGAATCGAGTTGTTATCTGGGGGATCTCCGAAAGGCAGCGCCGCATTGCACTCTTCGAAAGTGTCATCCACAGTGGAGTTACCTTTGAATTCCGAAAAGACGTTGTCAACAAGGATGGATCAGCGAAGTTGAGATGTACTTCCTGCGAGAAGGCAAATCGTAACCGGAAGGCCAATGGGGACCATTTTGAACGTTGCGCACATGCGAAGACTAGCACGAATTTACCCACTCCGCGGAATTTACCATCCGCGGAATTTACCCATCCGCGGAATTTACCATCCGCGGAGTTTTCCCATCCGCGGAATTTACCATCCGCGGAATTTACCACCCGCGGAATTTACCATCCGCGGAGTTTTCCCATAATCCCTTTTCTTTCACGGCGTGCCCCGCAAGACACATGTATTAGCTGCTTTCACACTCCGCGTGCGTTTTGCCGTTTGTTCTCGAACAGCTTCTATGATGTCCGATTTGAGCTTCTCAGAAGCCATGACAACCCTGAAACGATGAAAAACTGTATGTGAAGGGCATAGCAACACCTTTCGAACGAAGATTAATCGAATTCACAAAAAAACAGCTCGAAATCCAGCTGAAAACAGTCTAGCGTAAGCTGAAGACGCAGCCGCGTCCGTTTTGACGCGCGATTTTTGCGTACGCTTTTTTCCATATCGAGCGTCTAGACGCGCGTCAAGACGCGCGGCAAGAGGACCAGATCGAAAAAATGTGGCTCTATTAGCGAACAATGGCCAAAAGTATTTTTCGAAGGCCAAAAGTAATTATGAGTGGCCAAAAGTCGGAACAGTGGCCAAAAGTATTTTTTTAAAGCCAAAAGTCGGGACAGTGGCCAAAAGTAATTTTCGATGGCCAAAAGTCGGAACAGTGGCCAAAACTATTTTTTTAAAGCCAAAACTATTTTATGCTCGAAAATTCGCTGTCTCTCAAAATAGCGACGAAAAGCGTACTCATAGAGGTGGGAGGCAAATTTTTCTGTAGATGTCCCCCGCAGGTGACGCATGTCTGATTTTATAGCACCCCAAGTCGGTACGTGACAACTCGCCGCCGCCAACTCGCCGCCGGCCGACTCGCCGCCGCCAACTCGCCGCCAGGACAACTCGCCGCCGGTCAACTCGCCGCCAGCCAAGTCGCCGCCGCCAACTCGCCGCCACGAACTTGCCGCCAGCCAACTCGCCGCCGCTAACTCGCTGCCGGCCAACTCGCCGCCAGCGGAAATATACTAGAATTGCGCCGGCTACCACTTAGAGCACATAAAAATTCCAGTGCTCGATTCTAGCCTAAGTCACGCGTACTTTCAAAGCAGATTTGCAGAGAGTTAGTGATTATCCACAGCAGCCAACTTTCCATATGATCGGTTGCTCTATGATCAACTGATACGTTCAGGATCGCTTAAAATCAACAGGGTTCAGCCTAAGCCGGAGCCTAAGCGAAGCCGGGGTTTGCCGAAGCCAGCATGACAACAGGGCTCGCTTAAAATCAATAGGCATAATCCTAAGCCTGAGCCTAAACCAAGCCTGGATGTTAGGCCACTCGCGAAATGAATATGGGGCTCGCTTCGTCCGTCCGTACCCTAAATATCGTCAGACCTTGGTCAATATTGGGTAAGGACTCGGATGAGTTGTTCTCTTTCCAGGTTTCGGCCGCTATACCGAGTTCGTAGTTAAGGCTAATATCCAGGCTTGGCTTAGACTCATGTCTATTTGTTTTAAGCGAGCTCTGTAGTCCTGGAAGCTCTGGTTAGATGTGGTCCATTATGTTCTTGACTCTTGTGGATATTCACTAGTTATCTGCAAATTTGCCTTCAAAGTGCGCGTAGATTAAACTAGAATCAAGCGCAGGAATTTGGATGTGCTCTAAGTGATAGCCGGCGCAATTCTAGTATATTTCCGCTGGCGGCGAGTTGGCCGGCGGCGAGTTAGCGGCGGCGAGTTGGCTGGCGGCGAGTTGGCGGCGGCGAGTTGGCGGCGGCGACTTGGCTGGCGGCGAGTTGGCCGGCGGCGAGTTGTCCTGGCGGCGAGTCGGCGGCGGCGAGTTGGTGGCGGCGAGTTGGCGGCGGCGAGTTGTCCTGCTTCGACCCCAAGTGGCTTCTATCCCTTGTGTGTGGACTGTCCTATCCTTTGGGTTTACAAAATTTATCCGATGGTTAACCCATCGGCGTTCGTATTCCATCTCCAGCTCCTCTATTTTTCCATAGGCAGCCCAACCGTCCGATGTGACGATGGTTCCACGCGCACAGTTATCTCGAATTATTGGCAGAAGCGTGCCCGCTGTTCTATCGCGCACCTCAAAAAGGCGAACCTCGCCAGTGCTTCGGTCTGACAAACCGAACACCCAGCCCGACTCTTTTCCAAGTTTCCGGCCTCTATGGTGCTTAGGCTTATAGAAGTACGATTCGTCGATTTCGACGACAACTCCCTCCCCCTAGTTGGTGATCGTACGACTGGCGCATTGCCCAATCACGGCAAACCCACCTGAACTTATTATAAAATTCAACCAGTGTTGAAAGCGCCCAGCCATGTTCGTGGTGAACGTTTTCAAGGCGCGTGGTAGGGTTTGTGGCCCAAAAGTGGGCCATCTTAAGGATTTCGTCCACACCCAGTTTGGAGTCGAAGAAGAACGAGTCTCGGCGCACCGACTGTCGGGTTATGGACTTCTTAACGTTGCAGCCATTGCACCGCCACTAAATAGCCTCCACTATGTATGGACACAAAGACAACAATATCCCACCTGGAATCCATCTACGACTCCCTTAGCATGTTATTGATAAAATCCTTTTAGTAACTATTCCGACTTTTGGCCATCGAGAAATACTTTTGGCCACTGTTTCGACTTTTGGCCACTCAAAAATACTTTTGGCCACTATTCCGACTTTTGGCCATTCAAAAATACTTTTGGCCACTGTTCCGACTTTTGGCCACTGTTCGCTAATAGAGCCAAAAATGTCACCAACTGTTTAATTCTGTACTCCGGACTCGGAACTCAGAAAAATTTATTTCGACAGATATTTTCATCTACAAGTGCTTGAGGAACTAGATTCATAGTAATTTAGTAATATGTTCAGCGTATTGTCCTTAAACAAGCTACGCGTAGTCGCCATCAGTAATTAAAGGACTTACAAAGTGCATGAAAATTAGATTATACGACGCCTTTTAGTGGTGTTTATGAGGGGGCAGCAGTCATTCATGTAAAACGATGCGTCCTCTCCCGGTAGCCATGGTGGTGATAGAAATGATCGGCATCTTTGGGAATGTTAACATTATTGTGGCGACTATTCGTAAGAAGCAGCTGAAGACGAAGATCCACATGATGATCTCTGTCATGGCGGTAATGAACTTGGTAAGCTCAGTTTGAGCTGACTCTTTCATCTCCCTATATGACGTAGATATCTATCGGATACGAGTGCAGCTCAGCGATTCGGATGTTCCTCCACATGGAGCAGATGTCGCGTACTGCATGTTTTCGCTTTATATGGGTGTACCTCGTCGTTTTCACCGCGGAAATGGTCGTAGCTCTAGCTGTGGCCGTAGATCGGCTCATCGCTGTGTCTTTTCCTTTGAGGTGAGTGCTGGACCATGGGAACCAATGACTATATCTTCGAATATCGAATCGAGTCGAAGATTCAGTTTTCGAAGGTTTCGAATCTAAATATCATTTGCAATATTGCGGGAATTTTTAAAATCCTGTTTAAGGCCTTCTCTAAGTAGCGCTACAGCCATTTTACCCGTTACCAGGCTTTCCAACTCGTAATTAAAATTGAGCAGAGTGTGCTTTATCGTTACCACATTCGCTGATCGCGTAAGCCAGTACTTTACTTGCCCATAGGGTTGTCGAATCGAATAATACGTGCTTAAAAGTGGAATTGAATTGATGGAAGTGGACACTGTGACTCTCTGACATCAGCGTCGCTATGAAACACGAACTAGGTTAAAGGGTGAAAAAATACCGATACATGGTTTATCAATTCTGTAGATGCATCACATGAATAGCGACTGTTTCAGTTATGAAAAAGCGTCATCTCAAACAACTCTACCCGCTATCCTTCTGGTTGCAGTTGCTATCGGCGCGGCACCAGTTATTGCTTCTGTTTTCTATCTCGACGATGAAATCCTTCCCGTATGTAATCCACCGATCGTAATTCCGTGGGAAGTGTTCTTCTACTGGAATGGCCTAGTCATCGTTGTCGCTGTTTCAATCCTCGTGACGTATGGCATTGTTCTCGTCCAAATGCATCGTTTGGGTTGGGAGGCAGCTTCTGTTTCCTTCCCTATCAGCGACTTTCAGAAAAGGCTCAAACGAACCTTCGCCAACTGCGCATCAGCAAAACTCTTACCTCGACGATAGTGGTTTTCGCGTCGACAAAGTTCACCGCGATTATTATTACGTTAATCCTACCATTTCTGTTCTGTGATTACCTAAGGGTTAGCTAATTTTACAGCTTTTTAACGCAGGGTAGTATACTTTCCAGGATACGTTGGCCACGTTCACCGTACTGCTGGTATCGGTGGAGTACGGTATCAACTACTGGCTTCTTATGTTTAGAAGGGAAGACACATACAGGAAGGCTTTCTTGGAACAGTTAAGATGGCGAAAAATTGTATTAAAGGAGGCGTGGTCCAGTGAAGGATAGATGCCTAGAATACGCCCAGAGGGCAGCAAAGAAGAGCATGTGAACGAATTAGGTAGCGGCGGTAAATTTATTTACTTTACGCAGCTGTCCCTTGGTGGATTATTTGAATTAAATAAAAAATTTTTACCTCACTAGTCTACACACATTTGTTAAGAATGAACAGGATCAAGGGACATAGATGTCTTATGCGATGGTCACAAATGAAGAATGGTATGCTTCAATGTATATCAGAAGGTTTTTTAAGAATATGCTAAATAGATGGTACACAAATTGACGAGTTTTATATAAGCTACGGCAAGTTATGCGAAATTCTTGCATCAGAACCGTACTGACGTTCTCCTTCCTTCTCGTGGAACAATCCTTGTCAATTGGCCTTCACTTGTCCAAGCTTCTTTCGGCGCAACTTTGCTCAGCCCTACTTGCTCCAGAAATGCTCTTCGATAAGTATCGTCTTTTCTCATAAGGAGAAGCCAGTAATTGATACCGTACTCAATGGAGACTAAAATAACTACGTATGTAGCAAGTGTATCCTGAAAGACATCTGTCAATTGAGAAGAGACCTTATCTCTTACTGTCACATTTATGTCATGTATAAGAAGCGGTAGGAAGAAGGTTGCAGTGACGGCAGTGAATTTTGTGAACGCATAAGCGACGATTGTTGATGCAAGAGCTTTCGTTATGCGTAGTTGTCGTATGTTCTTTCTCATTTTTTCTAAGCGTTTCACACAATTGTAAATAACAGGACAACTGTCTACCTAGCCTATGCATCTGCACAAATACGGCCGCGTAGGTGACCAGAATAGAAAGCGAAAGGAGCACGATAAGTCCATTCCAGTAGAAGTAGAGCTGGCGGGGAAATGCCAGAGGAGGATTGCATGCTGGGATGATTTCATCGTCGATTGCGAACAATGCAGCGGCTACAGGGGCAGCACCCACAATGAATGCAATTAAAAGAACAATTGGAAGGGTTGCACGAGCGGAGGTTTGGCTATATCTGGAAAGAGGAAGTTTTGGACGCATGAACCAGACGGTCTATAAATCACAGACTCGATTTTCAGAATGGAGAAAGTTAATAAACTTCATTACTAGAAGCGTTACCATAATTCCATTCGCAGAATTTCATAATAACCGAGATTGATTTATGTGTTTGTCTATGTCAAATACTATGAAACAGGCACGTAAATCAATGTGCACTATGAAAAATCCGGATATTTACGAAATTACAAGCAATGAGCGGACTTGTAAAGAAGTGAATAAGAAGGAATCGTCTTCTATCGTTCGAATCAGAATTTTAGTAAATCTAAGCTGTACACCTCACGGAACCCAAAAAAGCGGACTGCACTGCAGGCCTCAAAATAAGGACATCATTAACATCTGTGTTACCTAACAGGGAAGTGAACGGCTACAACTCGGTCAAGCGCTACAGCCAGTGCGATGACCATTTCAGCATTGTGGACCACCATATAGATCCAAAGAAAGCGAAAACATTTTTGGCGGGACATGGCCTCAACTCCGAGAAGCATGCGTATTGCAGAGCTGAATTCAAAGCCGATCGAGATCTACAACGAGTTAGAATATCTGATACATGCCGCATTGCAGACCGAATCTTACCAGATCCATCATAGACATTATACAGACCATTAAGTGGATTTTCGTTTTCAGATGCTTCTTCCGGTAGGTGGCGATGACAATGCTAACATTTCCAAACACCCCAACACTGAGGATAGTTATCAAAACGATGGCAAGCGTCAAGAATTCCATAGAACAACGATTAATAGCATACGAGGTTGCCACGACTGGAAGGGGAACTGAACTTTTTTTCGTGATACTGAGACCACGGCTAAACCAATTAACTTTGTTGCACTATGTCGGTGCCTTATGAGGTTTAAGGCACGATCACTCTTGTTATATTTGATTGCATTTGATTAATTCGTATAGAGAAATTAATCAATGCTTCCATATTTGAGAAGTAAAGATCTAACATAGACATTAATGATTTTGTTTTACGTTTGCTACGAAAATTTCACATTTCACACGTTTCACTTATTCGCTAACTTTTAGCAGACCTAGGAAACATCTGCCGCAAGGGATTTGTCGATTACTTTCTTGTATGTCCTTCCTTTTCATTGAAACGACCTGTCCTTTTTTTGTTACCGCTGTTGCTCCACTGTTCCAATACGTTAAAGGCTGTGATGTGCCTTGCTATTCTTTGGATAATGCGTCATTTGGTTTACAAATTGTAGCAACAATAGCGCTCGTGCGAAGCTAAGCGATGTCACTAATAACACGACTGATCATCCGTTTGAGCTGTTGAAATTCGGTTGCTATCGGCGTACTTGTTACGAATATTTTTGCTCAATGACCTTTTTCCACTCAGTTATTACAGCTGAATATCATTTTAATTATCCAAAGTTCCGCTGGATACATCTTTACCATTTTGCGCAACATCTTATCCTTGTCAAATCTAGCACTTCGAACAGCTAATGGAATCTGCTTCTGTCCTACTTCTGCGCTTCGATTTTCAGCAGAATAAGCTAAACCATATTCCCAGCATAAGGTTCCATTTGATTTCATCACTGCTTGCTGTAATTCAGTGTACCTCCCACGTGACTAATTTATCTAGCGTCGCCCAATCTAACCCACCAAACATCACCAAAGTTCGTCTAACTGCTCTCCCACACGTGCTCGCCTTTCGATGCGGTCGTCCTGTAACGGCGCGTGGTGGGCGTACTGTCGCGCAGACCTATTGTTTATGTTTATTCATTAGCGACGTTCGACGACCGATTGTCGACAGAGTGTGCGCCCCGGGAATTCCGCAGGTGTTCAAACGATCGATTGAGCTGGCAGCATGACGAACGAGGCAGCGTTTAAACGAAACGGCGGCAAGAAATATGAAAATCGGTGGGTCGACGCAGTAGCCGCTGTTTTTCTTATGTAATCGATGTGTATAGTCTTCGCCAAGTTGAGGAAATTCTTCACGTTGGCACGGAGCCCATCGACTACGACGAGCTTCGTGCGTCATGTAGCTATGGGATTCCGGAAGATTTGAGACCACTGGCATGGCGAATTCTGCTGAACTATTTGCCAAGAGAGCGCGAGACGTGGAAACTCCATTTAAAAGGGTTGCGCTGCACGTACGACTCGTTGATAGAGGATTTGATTATAAAGCCGATTGTGGAGAAGCAACAGGAGGTTGACGATCATGTAAGTAATATTTTAGAAATTTATTGGATTCTTGGAGAGGCTGCGATGAGTTATTCGTAAATGAATTATTCATGACTGTGCTACATTTTGAAACAGTTTTTCACCCAAACCCACATCCGAAGTTTACCACCGTCACCCGCGGAAATTTACAGAACGCACTTCTAATGCACTTCTTCTGCCATTGCTTTGCTTCCACAATTAAGAACATGCATAATTTTGATCATTTTTCGTATTTCGAGGGCTCAATTGGGAATATAAATAAGAAACCAGAAACATGGAACCATTTTATAGATGAGGCGAAAGCCGAACTACTACTAGCCCACGTAGACTCATCGCACATAACAGGCATGACCAAATGAATGAATCAATTACGCCTTCACTTTTCAGGGCAACATACTATTCGCATCTTTAGATAGAGAGATACTCGATGAAGAATGCTGACATTAACGTGTTTTAGCCTTGAATTTTATTTTGTCCCACTTCTCACTATCAGTTTCTGAAAAACATTTACAGACACCTGTGACCAAAACTTCCATTTTTAGCCGCTGAGCCAGAGCCCAGGCAGCGAATGGAACAGCTACTTCCGCGACAATGAAGTTCTTCTCCAAATCGATAAAGATGTCCGGAGACTGTATCCTGAAATAGACTTCTTCCAACGGCCAACCGTCTACCCGCACAAAGAAGCAGTGAAAGTGAAGCTCTCTCAACGAATCACGCAGGAGGGATTGAAAGCCGATGTCGTCGACCACAACAAATCCACCAGTGTAATCCAATATGCTCCAGGAACCTTTTGCCTACTGGCAAATTTCAGTTTATTGAACGAGAGCGACGGAGAAGTGCAAAGCCACATCAAGAGAATACAGATGGCTGTACCGAAACTCATTGGCAGGTGGTTGAAAGGATATTATTCATATTCTCGAAGTTGAACAAAGGGATAAAGTACATACAGGTGCCGACCGTATCCCATCGTTTGAAGGTTTCAATACATGAATTTAGGGAATGAACGAAGTAATCGGACCAATATACTATGTTTTCGCCAGTGATCAAGATAGCGAATGGGCGGCGCATGCTGAAGCCGATACTTACTACTGTTTCCAGCTACTAATGTCTGAGATTAAGGATAACTTTATCAAATCGCTTGATGATTCGCACTTCGGCATAGGTAAGCACCTTATTTTCGAGGCATTCGATACGTGTACTGTTTAACTAACCCAATGTACCTTCATATTCATGTTTTAGTCCATCCCCACCAGAAATTTTATATTAGTAGCTGCATCGTTAGGGTGCATTGTTTAGCAGGCATCTCAGCTGTAAAAGCATTATGCTTGCCACCAATCACAATTTTGTTTTTTAGACGCGGCGATGACGCGCTTCCACAATCGCCTCGCAGAAGTCGATCCTGAACTCTACGCACACATCGTTGGGAACCTTGCCATCAAGCCCCAGTTCTACGTATTCCGCTGGGTGTCGCTCATGTTGTCCCAAGAATTTCCACTACCAGGTTGGGTTGTTTGGTGTCATATCGCAGACCAGTCTGATGCTTCCAGACGTAATCACAATATGGGATGCTCTGTTCGCAGACCCAAAGAGGTTTTCTCTCCTGGATGATGTCATGCTAGCTATGATGATCTTCGAACGGAACAATATGAAGGAGGCCGACTTTGGAACTGTACTCAGGACATTGCAGGTAATGGATTAATTTATATTATCGCCGGGTAACTATTAATTCCCTGATTAACAACATATTCCTCATGATGATAGGACATCTTTTAATGAAAATATCTCGTAGCATTCCAACAGCGGAGATGAGCGGAAAGCGATGTGCTAATGAAAGGACTTCTCCCACTTTCTATAGTAACATCTTGCGAGCAGAGTAGCCACAGTCTCACCTAAATGCTATTCAGCGCCGTGTTGGACGGCTCGCTAACAAGGCTATAAAAGTACAATCTTATCTGCCCTTTAAAAACTCTACCATAACCCTTTTTTAATTGACATGGATGTTGTTATCATCTTCCTTTAGAACTATCCCGAAATCGACGTCCTCAAACTCGTCCAGCTCGCGTACAACATACGCGACGGGACGTTTACCGTAACCCGACAGCAAAGCCCCAAACTTTCGGCGCGAGAACAGTTCCAAGAAGTGAAGAACGGTGTCACCACATTGATATCCAGCAAACTCCGGTCGTTCAGCTTCAAGAAGTCATAATGTCTCTCACTTTTATGTTGCTCACAAAACTACCGCAATAGACATATTTCTATCGAGGTCTCACCGCGACGCGCATGCGTGTGCACGCCTCCCACACGACCCAATCGCTTATGACCGTCGGCGGTGGCGGGACGCGTTATCTGCGGTTGCGGGAGGACGGCGATGTCGCCGAAGCAGCAATAGCAGCTGGTTATCATTTACGAAGTATGAGATCGTCGACGCTTCGCTCCGCTGCGTCGTCCGACGACCGTCGGTCGGTACTGTCGGGTTCCAGCGGAGCCTCCACTTTAGTAGAATCGGCTTCTGTACGTTCCAGCCAGACCCTAGTATCAGCTGTTAGTCAAAAGAGAAAGTCTGTTTGGGAGTTTGGAGGGTTTCGAGGGAAAGTCGGATTTTTTCAGATTCACAGCGGCTGTCGGGAGACCTGGACAAGCGAGAGAGACTCGCGAAGCTGTCAGGCATGTGATAAGCAATGTAAATCCGGCGAGGAAGTCGCCCATCGCCCCTCCACTTGAATATGAAAAGTTCATAACGGACAAAAGTGCTCAACTGGAGAACGATCCACAGAGAGAGTTGCTTCTCTTTCCAAGGGATGATCTAACGGTTGGTTCTTGAGGTGTTTCTCTCAAAAGGGTGTATATGCTCTCCCGAAGTTTGCCCATATCTGTAAATATTTATCCTCTTTTGTTGCCTTCTGTCATAAACAAACAGATTCAATTTCGTCTATGTCTGTACTATTTTCATACAAATTTCTGTGTTTCCACTTGATGAACGTTCTTTGCAAATTTTATTGCCGTTGCATCAGGAAGCCTTGTTTTGACTTTTTCCTATCGCTCCCTGACCAGCCTCTTTCGTGACATCCGTTTCCCGATAGATTAGTAGCAAGAATAATTGTCGCTTAGGCAAATGTCTCAGTTAAGTGGTTTTAATGGGTGTTAAATGCCGAGTGGCATATGGAGAACAGTTGACCAATGTGAATACTACTTGGCACCCGCAACCAACAAACATTTCTGTAGTCCGTGCAATGAGAGCAGATTAGATCTGTTGTGACTGATCCGAGCGGTATTTATTACTGACTGCCTTTACAAAAGATCTAACACAGAGGAATGGCGGTAAACACTAACGCACCTCTCAAGGATTTGTCAATAGCATTTATTTGCCGTAAAATATTTCACTGCTCTGTTGATCTGTGCTGTTTCGATCGTAGCTTTAAGTGTTGTTCATGCGCATCAGGTGTTGAGTGGTTAGATGTTCACCTTCACAGAAATCGCTGTATATTGCTGTATCATGATGACTATTGGCCTTTCTAAAGAGCCATTATATTTCAAAATATAGTGGAAATGGCTAGCGCAAGATATTATCTCCGCCCGTCGAGCTGCGCTATCCTATGCAATAGCCTCTCTCTAGAGTTCTTAAGTTTTGAGCGAATCAAAAGTGTGCTCTCTTTCAGCAATCAATAGTTTCCAATTAGCCGCAGTTCACGAACCAGTTTTACGGTGCGATAAGATTTCTGACTGATTTATTAAGATAACAGCGTAATTTCCTGCGATCGCTAGCAATTAACATGAAGGTGAATGGGGTCAAAACTACGCACTTACTTAGAAACGGGCTTTTTTGCTGAAAACAGGTTAGTTCATCGCATCACGGACAATGTCTCATTGAGCGAACTTGATTTCATTAGGAACCATGGTTAAACGTAAAAACGCTATTTTTTTACTGCTGCTAGATTCCACATAAAAGCGATTGCAGAAACTCAATTTCAAGTTTGTCCCTTGCGGCTTTAAAAATCGTAAACATCTTTAGATGCAAATGGTGATCCATCCTTTTCTCTGGTGAAAGAGCGGCATAACAAGCAGTCTTCGCGTATAAGTGTACAATATGCCACTTTTATGCTTCGTTCTTCTTCGCTGATTAGTGAATGAGTGACATGCCAGTACGGTCCTTCATCACGTGTGCTTAATCATCTATGAAAAACAAAACATGGAGAGTTGGGTTGTCGACGTTCTTGCATTTCAGTCCAAACGTTAAATGTCGGATGTAGCATACTGAAGAACAACTTTTTACAACTTAACCGCTGGTCACTTTTTTACGCTGGAAGTCATTAATTGTCCATCGGAAGTGTGTAACATTGCCATCATCTGTCATGTGGCGCCTCCATCGGTCATTGTTTTGCCCACTGAATTGAAGTAGAACGTGTCGGGAAAGTCATTAACGGAGTTCAGTGTTGTAAGAGTCGGGTTGCGGACGGAAAACGGAAGCATCCAAATGACAGCTGATTGCAAAGCGAATGTTTCTGGTCCAGGAAAATATGGTCACACAATTTTTGCGAAATATCTTTAAAGGGAGCAGAATTCAAGCATTGATATAATCTGCGATGTTGCAACCATCTGTCATTTAACGACTAATTAGTGAGCGCGTGAACTATGCGCCACACAAGTGGTTAAGTTTATTATATCGCGTTTTAATGATTGCGCCTGGGAAGTTGAAGGAGCAGATGGCTACACTCTGGAAAGAGGGCTCGCAACACATATACATCTGTCACATTCCAATCAACAGTTACATTTTATTAATTAGTCCTCATTAATATTCCCTTTTGCATGATGGAGGAGGGACTATGTTACTATGCTAAACACCTGACAAGTTTTCTTTTGAGAGGTAGAGATATTTTCGATTGAAAATTTTGGAATCGGGCTTCAAAATTAGTCAGTTCTGCAAAAAAATGCGGATTTTCGGGTTCAACCCAAAAACAACTCTACTTGAGTTGAGATTGTGACCGTAAAATCTACGACAACTTAGGGTGGGGGATATCGTATAGCGAGAATGGTTTGCCATTTGCCAATGGTTTGCCAAACCGCCATTTCCGAAGTTTTGCCGGCTCCCAGATGCCCCGTGATGCGCGCCGTCTTCGACCGGTTTGCCATAAGCGCCACGCCAGGGATGAAGCCGGCTACAACGAGACATCCTCTGTTTGACTATTATTCGGTGTCGTGCAAGGCGTAAGCCTTTGATTCACGAAATAAACTCGTAAACTCGTAACTCGAGAATAGTTTAAGTCTTGCCTATCGGCTATTTCAAAGTTTGATTACATTACATCTTTTGAGGCTTACTTTCGCGAGGTCGACCCGTCATCCGAATTGCCAGCGTTTAATGCAACTTTTAACGTACTTTTCCCACGATCACTGCGAAAAGATTAGTTGACGGGCTTTGGCCTTTCCACAACAAGATGTCAGAAAGCGACAAACAAATGATTAATGAATTGGGCGATGAGCGACCGCCTCGGCGGCGTGTTTCTTTTTCAAGGACATCTTTTGACCTCCAGCGGGTGTGCACATTCCTGAGAGGCTTAGTGAAACGTTTGCACAGACGCTAGAAATTAGAAACTGTGCAGCTTTCTGTGACGGAATTATGGTTTCGCGTGAAGTAGCTATGATGGTTTGTCCAAGCCGCCTCATACGAATCGAACACAGACAAATGATATCCAAAAATGCAGGGTAACAGCGAACAGGCAGCTCTTCTTTACATAGTCCTGTGTTTTCTTCGTCTTATTTTTTGCGAAAACGTGAACATGCTATTTACAGCTACACTAAAGATAGAGCTCATCTGCGAACGTGGGCAGGAGCATCTCCTTTGTGGACAGGCACAAGAGAAAATAACAATTTCAAGAACCAGCGTCATTAGTTTCACCTGAACAAAAGCGAATCCTAAAATAGAAGTCCATGAATAGCTGGTGCACAGCTTATATAAAGGCATATGGTTCTTACGCTCGTCAGTTTAGCTGTCGCCTACCTTCTCCTTGACTATAGTACTACACCATCATTTATGAACTAATGCCATAAGACGTAGGCGACGCGCATAAACTAATAATTTTGCGTTGTTTTTCGCCTACCACTTCCTCTCGATCGTTAATTTCATCCACATTCCATTAGCAGTTTTGCACCACTCCACCAGAATATTTCTGAAGTGCATACATAGATGATGTATTACAGGAAGTGACTGTAGGCGATGAGCCCACCTTTTCCGTTGTTAAACCAGAAGATGCCTCGTGGCTCCTCACTCAGGAATGTCTCCGCCACTATTCCGACTGCTGCAAGTCAATTCGCTTCAATTATGCAAAATTTGCTGGAGATTACGAGTATCAACCGTAAGTTCGGTTTTCACGCACTTATTTCACTTTAGCACTAAATTTCAGGTCCATGTCAATCGATGACCTATCCACTATTGTGTTCGAGAGTGACTTAGCCGAAGATGAAAAAGCTGTAAGCTCTCAATCTGCACCTTTTCAATTGCATTTCATCTCTCTTCAGGCCGATATCAACCAAAATCAGTTAAAGGATGAAACCGTTAAGGAGGGATATTTAATGATTCTACCCAATGACGTTGGAATTCTTGATAATTTAAAGGTGGTTCTTTGCAGTATAGTAATTTTTGTCACGTTCCATTTTAGAGCATCAAGAAGAGGTATTGTACAGTGAGAAAGGATGTGGAATCGAATTTGATCCTTGACATTCAAAAGCAGGCTGGCCCAACTATTCAGGCGAATTCGTTGACAGTTCAGTCGGCCAATCTGAAAACTACCAAAAAAGGAAAGACCGTTATGGAAGTGGCCTTTTCAGCTGGGGATAGAAAGACAGCGGTTTTGGCCTCGGAAGTGGAGAACGATATAATTCAGTGGTGCGCGGAAATGAACAGATTTCTATCAGGGGCCGATAAAGGTAAGATTTACCTTAACTTCAGTGGCGCATTCAGAAGACATTACTAGCAACCTTACTTTAAGGAATTTGTTTCAGAAGACACACCCAACGACATAGAATCCTTAAAATCGGGAGCTGGGGGCGACAGTAACTGTGGGGAAACTGAAAGCCTGGCCAGCGACGATAGTTTAGGTTTGCAAACATTCCATTGAAGTAACCTTATACAATTCATCAGGAATTCCCGGTTCTGTATGGCGTGGGCGAAATGCAGCTGCCAAAGCCCTTCAACCTCCGATCGTCAAAAGGAAAAACCTGTTCAATCTGTACTGGGACCTCGACCCTCTTCCTCAGATTCCCGGAGAAGGAAGCAGTTTTTTGAATTCCCAAATTGAGTCTCCTGTGAAAAGCCGCGCTTCTGCGCCCATTGTCAGGACCACATCGATGATCTATTTCACTGTGGAGCTGGAAAAACTGAATATCACTCTGCAGAACGAGCAGGTGGAACCGTTATTCTTGAGGATGTACCTTTTCGACGCATCTGATGGCAGAAGACTGTGTGAAGAGTTCCAGTTGGACATTCCTTGCGATGGGAAAATGAAGAATGCGAAGATGATGTGTTCCGTGGACAATCCGCACAACAATCTTTTCTTGATTACGAGGGTTGAAAGGATATTGGCCGATGTATCGCCGGATATTTACATGAAGTCATCTGCGGACGTTAAAACAGTTGCAAAGTACCACAAATCTATGCAAACGGCTGCGGCGAAGCTTAGGAAGTACAGAACAGCGCTGGCTTGGTCTGTGAGGTAAGCAAGAATGTTCTGTTCAATGAGCATTCACGAACCTTTACTACTTAAACTATTTATTTTTCTAATCATTACTTCCTTAATTTAAGGCATATCTTCAAAACTCCCACCGACAGCCTCAAGGAAGCGCAGTCATGTCCTCTATACAAAGCCGATGGAAAGTTAACTGATGGCGACCTCCAGAAATTTGTCTCTGACTTGTCGAAAGCCGAGAAATCGGGAAAACTGGTCATTCTTCCAAATGCATCTATCACCCTAAAAATCAAATTTCATCCAAAAGTTGAGGACGTGCCGAAGTCGATAACTGGAATGCCAGATGCGACCAGTGAGGCAGGCGTCTTTGAAATGCAGTCCTTCACGGCGGCAGAACTAACGCCTCACAAGTCGTTTATCAACCAGCTGTACATATATCCATTAGGCCTAACATATGGAAACCAAAAGTCGTTTTCGAAGGCTAGGAATATTGCATGCACAGTTTCGTATGTACCGTCGAAGAAGAGACAAGGTTCAAATAAGGTAAATGCTCTTACTAGAGAGAATGATGTACATACGACATGGATCTAGGTGATTCTAAGACAAGACGGGTCATACGTGGAAGCGATCACTGCGGTCAGCTATCATGACCAGAACCCGAATTTCAGCGATGAAGTAAAAATGCAGCTCCCGACGGCTCTCGATTCCACTGATCATCTTCTATTTTCATTCACGCACATTTCGGTTAACACAGCCTTAGGACCAAAGACTCAACATGAGGTAACATTTAGTTTTGTGTCCGACGAAGATTTTATAATTTCCATCCACAAACCAGCTTTTCAGCCATTCGAAGTCTCCATTGGGCACGCGTGGCTTCCTCTAGTCAAAAACGATCGCTTGGTCCTTGAAAACGACACCCAAGAATTCTCCCTCTCTGTCGCCGTTTCCCTTCCGCAGGACTATATCAACTACCACGCGTTCGGATTGGGAAAGGGCCACACTGGTCCTGACATTAAGTGGGTCGAAAACGGAAGAGGACTATTCCATGTTCGATTGCGCCTCCTGTCTTCGATATTCACGTCGGATCTCCGCCTGCAAGCATTCTTCCAGTCTTGTCAGAAGTTCGAGAAGGTTGGAACAAGTGGCGATAGTGGAGAGAAGGCTCAGGTAACCATTCAATAATTTAAAAAACAGCTAGCTTCTACGCTAACACGTCCAAATCAGCTATCACACAACGGTTGCAGCGTTCTTCGTCGATTTCACCGAGCATCGGTAGCCGAGAAGCGGAGAGGCTGGTCGAAAGCACTACTGAAGCACTGTCCTGTCAGACCAAGGTTCTTTTCTTTTTCTTTTTGCTTCTTTGTCGTGCTGTGTATTACCGTACTCCCTTGTGTCGCATTTTGCGTTTCGTAGTATCCAACAGTGTGGCAAAAAATTGATGCAGGAAACCCCTACATGTAAACGGAGAACCGACGGATACACTGCTTGTATGCTTTGTTTCCTTGGGAAGACAAACAGACAAAACAGGGACACAGAGGGTGACCAAACCCAGACCAGCCGATTGCTAAGGAAACACGCTCGCAATGAGCAAAATAGGAAGTTCACATTCCGCTGCTCTACCAGCACATGCTTTTGAGTATGCTAGGCCTATTCTTCTCTTTAGCTTTCGAGTGACTATCGCGAATTTAATGAGCGTCATTCTTGCCTCTCGCAGGGCTAGATGGTATTTTCAACATCCGCCGTTTGTCATGTACCATCCAAAAAAAAATTTGAACGGGCCGAAGTGGCAGATGGTTTGGGTGTACTTACTTTTAAAAATGGCATAATGCGCAGATGTCGATGCGTGATGAGTTCAATTCCGCTATTTTATACTTTGGCCATATGTAAAAGATACTGTTGAACGCCATTTTCTGGAACAGGGAATGATCATTGGTTTGACACTAAATAACACTTTTAATTTTTTGTATGTATCTCGTGTAGCATTCATTAATCAATTTACGTAAGATTGGTTTTCATTTTCGGTTATCCAATATAACTCTTAACAACCTCTATGCACAACGTATAAAAACCAACCCGCCCTCTGTGTTGATCACCTATGTATACTTCTCTGTGATTTATTAATACTTCTAGGCACTTCTGGATATCGAAATTAGCAATCTGATCCCATTCCTGCATGTAGCCTTGAACCGATTATTCGCCCTTCTACCAACTTGTACGACAGATGAACTGTCTTTAAGTACCTTGAGGTTAGCCGACAACTCGGACTGTTGTACGGCAAATTGAAATTTCCAGTGCTATTATCGGGATCGTCGACAAAGCCACCACTTCCAAAAGAAAGGATCTTTTGAATGACTTTATAACGAAACACTTTTCGTCGAGGAATCGAAAGTTTGGAGAAGATGAGACGGTACATTCAGCACTATGCAAATACATTCCCATGCTGGTAAACCTTGTGTGTTTTTTTAGATCTAGAGTTTGCGTTTAGATGAGAAACATCAACGGGGATACAGAAGCTTTGGCTGTACTCTACAAGCAATTATGGTTCTTATTTGATGTAATATCCAAAAGTATAGCCGAGAGCGTTCTGGATAAAGGTCTATACAAGGTGCCGACCATATTCAACCAGCCAAATGTAACGTATTTTATTCTAGAGTGCAAGAAAAGACCGCTTTCCTGCGGAGCTTCTCTTTAGGATAGAGGTTTTATCTGAATCAGTTATAAGCGGTATTGTCAGCAAGCACAAGCTATTTCCAAAACAATGCCGATCGGCGAATACGGCTGTCGCGAACTTCCTACGGGTTGGTTAAAAGCGCGGGATATGAGACTGTTTGAATTTTTTCAGTGCATGTTGAGTTTCATCGATCGTGGTCTTGTGTTCAATCTAATTCACTATGCAGTGGACAAGTTCGATTTGAGCGAGGCCAGGGTGAGTATAGATGAACAGGTTCTCAAAAAGCGGCAACATATTTCCAGACGCTTCGTGACTACAAACTCGACCTTCTTCGAATCTTGTCCGGACATGAACATTATTTGGCCTTATCTTTGCCTATTCTGTGCGACAGAAGAAACATCGTTATGCGCAAGGAATCGTGTTCATCTGCATCTGAGCATTCTAATTCGAGCAGTTCGAATTTTCTATCCAAATTTTTCGCACAGGTGTTCTCGTCCAGTGCTGTGATCATTGAACTCAACGACGTCGATCAATGTAGGATGTCGTCAGTCTTGACTTTTGTAGCAATGCCACCTTTCAGATGCAAAATACAAGGACCACTTTTGGCTAAGCGATCAGTACTGCTCGACCCATTTTCCCACGGGTCTGCTTCTACAGGAACTTAACGCTGCTCTACGGGAACCGAGAGATTACCGTCGGAAAGCCATAGCTCTAATAAGAAACCTCTTGGCGAAACATTCTGTGGATAGTCGATTCTCCGATACCGGGGCGCAAAGTCGGATAGTGACGCTCTACTCTCCACTCCTGCAAATCCTCCTCAAACACTTAGAGGAGATCAAATCTACCACGAAGACCGTCATTGATACACCGGCCCTGTCACTGGGTTTACGATCTCCTCAGTTGGATGATAAGAAAAGCGCAACTTTGGTTAGCACTGGGAGCTCTAGTAAGGCTCAGGAATCAATGGCGCTGATTGAGATGCTCGACAAGGACGAAGTGCGAGATTTACTGCTATGCAATCTCTATATTCTGCATCACATTCCCAAGAAGGTCCTAGCAACTATCTGGAGTCAACAACTTACCTCTGATGCTTCATCTGTGACATGGATCATCGACCTACTTGAAGTCTCCTTGGAAATGTTCAGATATCGCGGAAGAGCTTATCATACAGCTCATACCGCGAAGAGAATTCGCGGAACAACAAGAAGCATCGTGATTCTACCACCAAGTAGTTCAGCTGTTCATCAGGAGGAGCCAGTCGGGTCCGATGAAACGGACAGTGTGGGATTAAACAGCGTAATGTTGGAAGCTCATCTTACCCAAGAGATAGCGTTAATAGTGCTGGAAACATCCCGAATATTGGCTAATCATATAGCGGCTAAAACGAAGCATCTTGACTCGGATACCACAGAAGCAGCTTTCGCGGCCCTCCTGAGGCTGCAACTGTCACTTCTGGACGAAAGCTGGCCAGAAGCGGTCAGGTTGCATGTACTAGCGGCATTGGCTGTATTCATAAATGTGGTAAGAGAGTGTGTACGTTGAATGAGTAAAGACAAAATGAGAAATTTAGTTTCGATCGAGATTCTTTCAATTTGGACCATTGGACTATGTTTCCCTCCTGATTGAGAATCTTCTGATGCAGCTGAACAGTAGAATCGAAAGTGTTCAAAATGCGGCAGCCGCTCTGTTCCAACTGATATTGAGGAGTGGTTACGACACGATTCATCCGACTTTATGTGAGTTGATTAAACGCTGAAATCCAAGGGAAATGTTTTCAAAATTTGACCTTTTTTCGTTAACGTTCTTCAAACTAGCAATGCATTTCAAATAACTTTTGCCTTATCCTCACTGTTTCAGCAACCCGTGTCGAGTGCAATACCCTACTAGAACATCTTGGCAGACCTGGCGCCCAATCCGGTGTCGCCCTCGCCACTCTCCTTGGGAACAAGAAGCCTCTCGCCAATAGTCCACGTTTCCTGAAAGGCCTCAGTCGTCTGGAATCTCTTGTAGCTAACTACAGTAACAAACATTCGGATAATCTCTTCGAACAAGCCTGCCAAGAATTGATCAAACAACTGCGAGGAGTCCTCAAAGCTACGGGTGCTCTGGCAGCCGCTGCCAATGACCCTATTAGGCTGGCTGATCTACATATCCAACTAGCTGACAGTTATAGAGGCTCTGCAGCACTGAGGTGTGCCTGGTTTGATACTCTGGCTGAGGCTCATATCGGTGACAGATGGTACTCTGAAGCAGCTGTTTGCCAAGCGCATTCTCTGGCTATCATAGGCAAGGAGCTTGAAACCAAAGGTAAGACTATTGGCTTAACTATAGTTGTTACAAGTGCTTACAGGTGTCCTACAACCGGACTGGTCCCTAATGTCTCACATCAACTCCTCTATTGCTGAAGAAGAGCGCGTTTTCGATGAGAAGGCCAGCAGCACTCAGCAAGCCGGATACACCTTGGTAAGTATTATCTTAACCTTTTGTTTCAGACAAAGTGCATACGGATGAGGCTACTGAGGATAAGACTTTGCCGGCGGGACCCAAAGTGGCTATTGTTTTAGCGACAATTTTAGGAATAAGAGATAGGATGGCGGATTGGGAATGTTTTAGGGTAAGGTTCAACTATTAGCCTTAGCATAAGTTTCAAAGCCGCTTAACAGTTTTAAAACAAAGAAATGTTTCAAAATGTAGAAACAGTTTAGAAGGGCAGTTCACTGAATTGAACGCAGCCAATTTCACCCCAAAATAACGAACAGTAACTTATGTAAGCATATTAAGATGAACTGTTTGTAAATCAGTCAGCTCTTGCATAGGATTGTGTACGAAACTGAATGTTTAAAATGTGTAAATCAAAGATCAAACGCCGGTGAGAGGGTTGTATGAAGTGGGAAGGCCGTAAGAAACAGGAACTACTGTAAGCTTCAAATACTCATAAATACATATTAGTAGTGAATTAGTACGCCTAATGCGTCAAAGAAAATCCTTTGAAACCTTTGAAAACAGGAAACGGAGGAGATGCGACCATAGTGACTCATATCTACAGGGGATGTGCTAAATAAGGATCCAAGAGGTGCAAATTTGCTTAGCTTGGGAAAAGCTGCTCGCTTTGGACAACAAAACTTCAACAGTAAGAAGTAAAAACAAAAGATTAAATACCCAAATTAAACGAATAGTAGCGGGTAGTTAATGTTGTGCGACAATGTATTTATTTGGAAATTATACGACAGTGTGTTGTTCCACCAGATAGGCGGTGATTGACCTGCTGTATTTTATGAGCTGGTTACTTTGAAGGAAGGTTATGCTTTTTTCTGCCTAATTACAATGTATGCTGGTAATAGGTATTCATTTATCAATCGATAGATGCCCGTCCCCACCAACTCACACCCTCAATGTTTCAACGTAGGACGTAAGAGAAATCCCGGCGTCGCTTCGGGAGACCGGAAGTCCGGCGCTCGGGCGGCAGCGCTATTGAGCTCGCCGTAGTGCGAAAGTTATGCCTTAACAGCGTCTGTCCAGTACAGGCGCTCTTCATTAGGCCGCGGGAAAACATGTTGCGTAGCGGAAAGCGATGCATTAGATCAGAAGATAGGTCATAGAACGGAAGTTGTAATAGGGTGCAGTCCTTCTAAATCGTAGAAGCTTGTTTCAGATGTAAACAAATATTCATGGGAAACACGTAAACAGAGAAACTTCTAAGATTTTCCATCCATTTTTCGATTTTCTTCAGCAGACATGTTAGATTGAATTGGTGCATAAGTATAGTTAGCTTATTTTTTAAATACTTCAATATTGCGTATAGAGCGTACTGTTATAGATACACCGGCCCTGTCACAGGGTTCTCGATCTCTTTAGTTGTATGATAAGAAACGTGCAACTGTGGCTAGTGCTGGGAGCTCTAGTAAGGCTCAGGAATCCATGGAGCTGATTGAGGTGCTGGACAATAACGAAGTGCGAGATTTATTTTACCTCGATTCTTGACATTTTTGATTTTATTGATGCTCAAGAAAACTGGGGTAGAATTTTATCAGTTTAACAATCAATGGAATCCGTTGACAAATGGGAGATTGGTAGTAATCGATCACAAACTTTGACCACAAGATACAGCTTAATGATCATCCTGGTCCATATCAGTTAGGGATCTCTGAATTTCTGCTTAACACGTGTTTTTAGATTGTCTATACTCGTGTGGATGATTTTCCACATAGCTAATATAAATGCATAAGTATGTTTTCGAGGCTTGGGAAAGCTATTATTGTCGCGAAATTTATGACATCGTTATGACGTTAATATTGACAGCAGTCTTGCTTAATCTCCAGAGAAGGGCAGTACAGTGAAAATAGGAAGGAAGCGGTGATGTCAGGAAATCTCGTAAGATAGATCAGGAACGCATAAGATTTATTTACTGTAAAGAGAATTACTGAACAGCTTGTACATTTTTTATTGCCCACATGAGGGCTGCTTTAATAATTGTGATTAACAACAGCAGTTGTGTTCAGATCCCAGTGCGACCCTCAGTCTGTAATTCAGCCTATTTTGTATTGTTTCAATGATTCCTTAAGGTAGTCGAATCACGTGCTTATTCATTATCGCTATAAACACTGATTCCACCAACACCTCTTACAATAAGGCAAATAAGCTCATGTAGCGATGGTAATCAATGGCAGTGCGCTAGCCCTTCTGTTTCAAGGCAGAGAAAACCGTTCTATTTTTAAGTAAAAGGAACGTGAGTTTATAATGTGGGCAAGGAAATGCACGCTACGGTGAAACTTTGTGTTCCTGGACCAGCTTTGGCGGATGTCCGTTTCCTTTATTTTTCTGCATATCGTATAGGTCGTATTTCATCGACATATGTTTCCTTTGTTTTGTACAACACATGATTCAAGTCTGCTGCTGAGCTGTAGGAATCAAGCCTCTTTGATGCGCTACCCGTGAGGTGAATGGTGAATCAGATTTATTGCAAAATGATAGAATTCTCATAAATAATCTCTGGCTATCTACACGTACTTTCTAGAAAACTACATAACAATAATATTATTATATTAGATGTCCATAATACACATTAAACTTCCAACTCTTGCATCGCCAAGCTCGAAGCGATTGAGAAAGCATCGCTGGCCTTCTTTTGCGCCTGATACCTCTTGCGCTCCTCTTCGTATAAATGCGAGTAAGCCTTCTTCTTGGAGACATGTCCAAGACCAGTGGCCGTTCTTAGATAGTCAGCCAGCTTGTTGTACAGGTCCTGCACTTCCTCGTAGCTCATCTTGCTGGGGTCGATCTCCTTAGGCTGAGGAAGGAGGCTCGGCTGAACTGCGTGGCTGCGCTTGTGCACGTGACGGTGCCGATGTGGGCGGGCGTTGAGGGCCAAGGCCAAGGATAGGATACAAATCAGAGTCAGGGTGGTTTGCATGGTGGAACTTGTGGAGGGCTGGAAATGACCGTGAAGCAGCAGGCTTATATGGATTCCGCCAGGTGGTCGGAGCTTCGTTGCCGCTCATCCCGGGATGTGCCCAAGGAGGCGGGGCTTCGTACATTTTAAGAGCCTTTCGCTTCCCTCCTCGAAGATATATCCACATAAACATTTACAATTTTTAATAAGCAGCGGATTAACACAAGGGAAACAATGAGTGTCTGGATTAAAATGTTCTCAATCACAAAAAATGAACATTTGACATTTTTTCATTTCAGGATAATTTCACGGCAAAAGTGGAACAACTGGTGCAAACTCTGGTCTTGAGCGAAAGATTCGAGGCAGTTGGCCCTGTGTGCCGGATGGCAATTCCGGTCTACGAAGCAAAAATGGATTACAAGGTAACGGCTTTGGGTTGAAAACAAAAGGTCAGCAATGAATAATCCTCTCGAGCCTAAGCCCGGGTAAGACGCTCCTAAGCCCGCAGCGATTTTTTGGCCGGATTAAAGCAGTAATCTCTGACCGAATGTTTGGGTAAGGGCACTCAACATTTAATTGAACAATTCAATCCGACATTTTCAAACATTTCTGTACAAGATTGTGACTACTCTGAGTATGTGGTAAGCACCATATACCAAGAAAGCGTAAATGATGAACAGATATCGTTTAATTTCACTAATACAAAAGAAGCCATTTACTTGTTCCCGACGGACGATCTTTCATTCATTTTCAACATGCTTCTCAATTGCAGTTCTGTGAAAACTACCCCTTATTTCTTTAAAAATGTCCCTGCAGTCGTTTGTGTGAAGGCCTGAGACGCACCCTAAATAGTGATTAGAATAACCCTCAATTCGTGCCAAAAATGTGAGATAATACTATACGCCAAAGTTCCAAACACTCAGCAGTGTAAGCCAGTAATGCTCTGCACGTGGAGCATAATCGTGGAGAGAAAAAGCATTGGGTTTATAACGGAATCTATTGAGTAATATAAAAAAATCCAAACAAAAAGGTAATTTTCACACTGCATAACATTTTATTTGCTAAAATAAGATCTGTTTCCGAGATTTCCATGTTAGATTTATGTTGTCGAAAAAAGCGACAACCTTCAGTGCACGAAATGCGATTATCATAACGTCAATGTTTATTCTGCAATGCACAAATTTAACTTTGTTATCTTATCCGTGCTGAGACTGTTGAGACGATTATGTGGTCAATAATTTGGCGAATGCTATATGTCCTTCACATCCAATGGAAGCCTCATTCCCTGTGCGAACTTTGAAATCCCTAACTCATCTAACACTTTGTGGTGAAATTGGTTGCGTTTACCATATAACCAGGAAAGGCAAATAATTGTAGGTTAAGGCCAAACGTTTCGAAGAACGAAGGAGTAAATCGTGACTTTTCATGTAATTGACATTCATTACTACATTTATGTGACTATTTAACAGCTAATGCACAAGACAGTCGTTGTTTCCGGAAACCTCTGAATAGTGTTAATTAGGCGTAGTCATGTGCCTCGAAGTGCAGTGTGAAAGACCAGCCGGATATGCATCGAAATGGGAAAGCAAAACGAAAATTTTACTTTTGCAGAAAATAGCCCCATATATTAATTAGGCAACATTTCTAGATGTGGTGGGTAACTCACCAGTCTTTACCACTAATCTAAATGCTAGTAAGCGTCACAGTGTGTGTGTAATGAGCAACGCTGGAATCCAGGCGAACTATATAATCAATGAACGTGTCTCTCTAAACTTATATGAAAGAAATGAAACACAACTACAAAGAGCTGCAATGTAAGAATAAGAAAATGAGAAACAGAAACAGAAACAACGTAAGATGAATGATTTCTATAAGAAAAACATGATAAGAGAAACTGATCTAAACACTTGAACCGCACCACCTTCTGAGTTGCCATTGTGAGTATTTCCGACATCGTCCATTTGTACAAACGTTACTCAAAATATTTTCCTAAAAGCCGTCTTTTTTATTTGGACTTTTCTTCCGATGGTGGTTAATTGGCTCTAATGAGCTCTGAAAACAAATTCAGGCTACGAAAGCAATGTTTTCGTGTGCTGCAGCACCGATCGAGTATAGCCATAACCAATCAGAATTAAGCAAATCTACTAAACTCTAGAAGGAACTTAGTCAAGGAAGTGCCCTGATCTTTGCTTGTCCACCTACGGATGTTCATATGCACATACATAATCCTTTGACCTCCGCACTCTTCCATAGATCTGAGCAAATTGATTTTGTAAATTTCGAGTATGGCGAAAAACAGTTGTAGTAGAGTTAAGTTTTGTTTCCACTGAAGGATGAACCACTCTACTGTTGTGTAAACGTCATACGCATGATGCCGATAAACAATGCATGACCACACAGCAACGACGGGGACTTCGATGACGAGAGCCTGGGAACGAGGACATAAATTTGGGTCAACATGACGTTGCCTTCACCACGTGTACTTTCTGGAATACTACTTCCTTTGATGCACATTTTGACAATAAACCATGAAAGCTATGTTTAGTGCAGTTTTACGGCATGGTCAGCAATGCCTTTTTGAACTTTGGTGAAGTGACAATTGAGTACAGAACGGGACCAAGGTTGTGTAAACGGGAGTTATACAGATGATTAAAAAAGAAACTTTAGAGACTAACGCTGCAATGTCGAGCCAAGTTCAGTCGATATTTGTTTCAGGCCCTTGTTAGCATGTACGCTGAACTGCAGCAAGCTTACAGCAGAGCCGGAGAAGTGAAGACCTACGGAAAGCGTCATTTAGGCGCGTACTTCAGGGTTGTCTTCTATGGTAGACTCCATTTTAAGTAAATCTTAAAGCACAAAATTTTTTCCTACTACAGCTTTCATTCAGAGAAGATGACAACTCAGAATGGATCTATCGAGAACATGGCTTAACATCACTTGCAGAAGCATGTGAAAGACTGGCCGAATTAGTGAAGAACTCCTTGGGCCATGATCATGTGGAAGTTGTCGGCGAAACTGATGTAATTGCTAAAACCATAACAGCGAATACGGTGCTTTTCAGTTCAACATCAACGAAGTCAAGCCATCAGTTGCCTACCTGCAAGTGACTCATGTTAAGCCGTGGCTTCATGAAGAGCAAGAAAACAATACGAACTACACCGCGCATACGAACATTAAGAAATTCTTTTACGAATCGCCGACTATAGATCAAAGTGTGGACGAGACAGCTGCAGTAGTTGCCAGACAGGCCCTGAGGAGGATCTACTTGACGAGTAAGTTGGGTTGAGAAGCAAAGACGATCCTAATCGTCGGCTAGTTTAACAACAAGAAAAGAACGATAATTTTTGGTGTAGATGGGAAAATCTCTAGAGCAGTTTGAAAACAAAGCACATCAGAAAGGGATACCCTTGCTACCTTTACCTTTACAAGCCTTCCCTTCAGCCGAAAGCTCATTTCCAAATACGAATCGTCGCCAACGGATATCGCACAAGGAAGAAAAATACATGAGCCCTCTTGAATTCGCTTGCGATCAGTTGCAGTGCAAAACCATCGAAATCCGAAGGATTCTGGCCGCTGCTCACCAGTCCAACGGCACAGAGCTCGTCGTCGATCAGTCATCGGCTAAGAAGGTGGACATCAAGCGGCTACAGCTAATGCTTCAAGGCGCCGTGCAGCCAACGGTGAGTAATACCTCAGTTTTATAGTTCGATGAAACGTTGAATTTGATTTTATGTATTCTACGCTTTACTACTTTACTGTTTAGTTTTTGATCTTTGAGAATGGTGTGTAAATAGGTAGTAATATCGCTGGGTTCTGTGGGATTAGAGGCAATATTAAAATGTTTCATTGTTTATGTGCCTTCAAATTCCGATAAAAACAAGTGACAGAATGGGGAAATAACGGGAAGGTGAGATTAAATGAATCACAAATAATAATGCAAGATTAGCTGAGGGATTAAAAATGAAATGAAAAGGTTATTTTTTGTGGTTCAGTAAAGGGAAAAGTGACTAAGCAGCGGGCCTTCACTGCGCGCAACTACAATAGAGGGGCGAAAAGTGATTGTGTAAGGAGTGCACAATGAAAACTGGCAATAAACTAACAAACTGGTTGACCAATATTATAAAACGTCGAACAATATGTTTGACAAAAAATTATTTTAGACCGTCTTTAGCCATCCGGTTCGGCTTTGGATGTAGGGAGTACAGCCATAATTTCCGAAAACGATGTCTTGTTGCCTGGTCACCGCAGAAAATCGAAGTGATTTTTCAAAAAACAATTTGCGAATATAGGTATATGATCACTGAAAACGCACCGTTTGCACCTCTAATCTCCGAATAACGCATTCCACACTGACGCATAAGTGTAAAATTATAGCAGAAAATCGATTAGCTCGCCGCATCAGCGATGCGTGTGTGATCTTTGATAATCGTCTATTTTTGGGGAGTGCATGATGTTTTATAGTTTGACACTCTTGTGCCATGAACTTAAGTGACGTCATAATAAATCGCAAAACGAACATGGAATCTTCGGTCTGAGGTCTATTGTCTGCACTTTTCCAAAATTCCTATGTCATAGAATGGGAGATGAACGGTCTAGAGCGTAGTCTGCTCGTCATTTGTGTACTTATAGAACTAAGGGATATTATTCTAGATCATTTCATTGCTTGTGACTATAAGGGGATATCGTATACATATAGGCTGTACCGTTTCAGATTTAATTTTTTTTCCAGGGCGAGCTACATTGGACAGACCATTATGAGGTCCAGTTTTCGGGCCATATCTTACTTTAACGAATTTATAAACGGGCATGTTTCAGTAATCCCTCGTTGTTTTGAATGTGGCCTTCAGTCAAAACATTAGACCTTAAGCCATCCGGCTTAGACAAGACATTTCGATGAAGTAAACCATGTTCATTTTAGGTCAATGCCGGGCCGTTGGCATTTGCCGAGGCATTCACGTCGGTCTCGCAGAAAGAAAAATACGGCGAGGAAGGGCTTAAGAAGCTCACAAATGCATTTCAAGAGATGGCCGTGGCTTGCTCGGACGCCCTTAAGATAAACGAAATCGCAATCGGACAAGATCAAACCGAATATCATGCTATGCTCAAGAACGCTTTTGCAGCCATGCTCGAAAGGCTGCAGCAGTTCTTTGGAAATGAAATTGTATGAGAAAAACTATTATTGATGTGCAGCTGAAACAATCGTTTAGGTTGATGAAATTCGCGACTCCCTCGGGATGCCCCAGAACGATTCGAACGATAACGTGAAAGATTCTTTCAGCCGCAACCACAATTCTCTTCATATTTTCGACTCCATTGGCGGAGTCACTGCCTGATCTCTTTGATAGCTTTACGGTATAGGCTGTGTACCAATTTGCTCATTTTGTCCTTCGCTGCATGACGCGATTCGCACGATATATGTAGATAAATGGAATTTATTGGAATAGGAAGATCCAACCATGAGGTGTCTAATGGGAAAGGTCTACAAAATGCATCTGTCGAACATGAAACTTTTGCTTGTTCATTCATGGAGCATTTTTGCCCGTTCAACTCTAACCAGACCGTCCGCAGACCATAGCATCCACTGCGACCATAGAACCAGTGCGAGAGAACTATTGTCAACATTTGCTCTATATTGCCCATGTTTTCACGCCACTTAATGCAAGTGCCCAGACAGATGCTTTTAAGACAACTATCAGAGCACATGTGCCATCTATCTAAGCAGCTCAAACCGGCCCGGTTATGCGTCGGAATTCCGGCACTTCTTCAGAAACGTGTCTAGACTCTGTTTACACATGTTTCAAGTCCAGGCAGGTCATTCAGGAAAAGTTTTGATGGATATAAGAGTTTTGTTGTGGGGATGGCAGAACTGAAAATCACAAAAGAAGCGGAAAGCGATCTTGTTCAGAGAGCAGTGATCAATGTGCATGCTTCTAAAAATACCGACTTAGCGCAGAATCTATCTTGCACTTAATTTCGTTTTTTGTTGGTTCCGTCTTGTTGGTTTCTCGCTGTGTTTTCAACTCGGAGTACACCTTCTAGCCGAGTTTTTTTTACATCCGCAACGTAACATTTCCGCTGCGTAGCGGATCCTTGAGTCTGATATGTTTAGGATAAACTGTACTTTGCCACATCGCTCAAATGCCAATTTATTCGGAAAAGCAGCGAAATAGATTTTTGAAGAGAGTGAGACTAGTTGCCAATAAGTTCGGCGATTAGCGTTTGGGTTAAGTTGGAGGATAATATTGAATAGACCTTGTAATATAACTGCGATGCCGGTACGGAACCGCCAAGGATAGCCAATGTTTACAAAAAGTAATTTTTTTTACAACTCAAATCTTCTCCAGGAACTGGGTTATCATACGGTAAACATGGACGGATACTTTCTCAAATTATCATTTATCATTTAGACTGAATCTTGCACTAAACTTTTTTTTTACAATTCTCTTATTTTTCTCAGTTGTCCCTTAGGAGGGCAGTTTCATCAAATTTTCCTGTTTCCGCAACGCTTCCGATGCGGAACTGATCCGCTTCTCCAACAAATTTTTTACTTTCCTGTGTCCTTCTTAAAAGCAGATCAGAAATGTGAGATACCGGAAAACAAAAATGCCGTTTCCGGAAAATATATGGCGAAAAGGGCAATGCGATAACAAAAAATACATAAACACAAAGTATCCAAAAAGTATCGATGATCAACTACATGTATGCGGAGAATGTGTGAACATCCGTAAACGCATGGTCGGTTTCAGATAATGGCGATGGCAAAATTGGGAACCGGAGATAAATTTGGATCGGCTTCGATCGATTGCAGATGACCCAAGATGGCAATGAACAGACATGCGACTACACTTTCTTTGATTTGTTGTTCGCGGTTTTCTCCTTAAAGATTCTGGATTTCATTTATTTAAGCGGAAATCTTGTAAATATGGGATGAAATTGAACGAATCAGTTGAGATGGAATAGGAACGACGATAGTATGATTCTGAGTGGTGGAAATACGCGCGAGAGTTTGAAGATACCGTAGCTGGAGAGCCGCTGGGGAAGACGCAATCGAATCCGCTGCTTCTTTTAGTGCCATAGAAGCCTAGGGTAGCTCTCGAATTTGATTCGTGAACGTGTGCGTTTACCTTTAACTCCCCATTGGCGGAGACTACCTTGGCATCCGCTTCACGGCTTGCCTCTGCTTCAGCGGCCAAAACTCGACAAAGCTCCCGTGGCAGGCGTATGTCCTTCACTTCGACGCGTTCAACTTTGATTCCCCATGGGTGGGTGCCTTCGTCGAGCATGGACTGCGCCTGCAGGGCGATTCCCTCTCTGTCACTCATAATTTCAGAAAGTGTTCGCGTGCCGAGTACATTGCGTAGGGTTGTTTGAGCCAGTTGTCGAGTGCTGACCCGGGCGTCACGATTGCTTGAGATTGTGGCAACTGGATCGCTTAAAATTTAAGTTTTGTGGATTCGATTTGAATGTGATCTGTTCTGGTTTGGAGCTCAATCAAGATATCTACGAGGAAGTGAAAAAGAATTGACTCATCTTGACGTGAATTTCGCACAACATGTTTTTTTGGTCATTATCTATAGCTATGGGAGCACACAATACATAGACATCTGAAACTGTGTCTCGTCCAAATGCGTCCAAATATGAAAGGTGACTAATGAGCTAAAGAGAAGTGATGCCTTCAGCGTGGTGGAATCAGACCGAAAACAATATTGTCGCCTATCTTCGTCAATATGTTAGGTAAAGAACAGCCGCTATTTAGCCGGCATGACGCTGGTATGGTACACTTACCATGTTCGGAAATAAACTGCCGCATCGACTGACACCGTAACCGAGTCCTTGGTCAACATTTCTTGAGAGGGAACATCGTAGGACATTGTTCTCAAATCAATTAAATGATGCTCATCGATGCAGGGAAGAACAATAACAACGCCCGGTCCCAAGGCTCTTCTTTGAAGCACTCTTCCAAGCCGGAATACAACCTACAATATAATTTCACTACAGAGGAAATAAAAGGACAACTTTTTTTCCATTTTTATATACCTAGAACATACCATTCGTTTATATTCGTGCACGATCTTTATGCAGAAAAACAACGAAATCGGCAAGGTGGCCACAAAGATCACCCACGCCATTGCTATTATTGTCAGTCGCACGATGGCTAAGGGTCGCACCATCTTGTAACGCAGAGTGTCCACCGAGGAGGGAGGATAACTCCCCTTTTCGGGAGCCAACGGCATTCCCAAAAGACAAATTGACGAATTAATTAGCAGAAGAATATTCAGAGTTGCGTTGAGCACTTTGGTGAAATTCCCACGCAGTGACGAGGCTAATCGCATGCAAATGCGGCCGTTCGGGGAAGCCATGGGGCGCACGTCGATTACCTGTCCGCGGCGGAGGTCATTAATCCGTCACTCTCGGCTTGTGTCTGGAAACTTTGGTTATGCGGATGTTTCCGGGCAATTATGCCCTGAAGCACGATTGGTGTTGCTTTCTGGGAGTATAGTGGAATCACAGTTTTCACCTCTAAGATTACACATTAAAAACTGAAAAAAATTTTATTCAGGTTAACAACACTTCGAGTGATCTTCATTTTCCAATTGGCTATAATTCGGTTTCCAAAAGTGCAGAAATGCGAAATCCCTTTGACATATCTAATGGAAAAGGTCTAATGGATAAGGCGTCACGTCACCTTCGAAATTTTTATTTACTGTTTCTCACATTTTGGCAGAGATGAAAATGTTTCGCCACTAAAGTGATAGTATCTAGCGCTAATTTATGAGGCGTTCCTTACTTTATCTAGCTATACTATTTGGCGGTACGCACATTTGCTAAATGCCGATTTTGCGGGTCTACAATTTCTGCATTTTAAATTCATAGCACATTGTATTCAGGTCAGTGATAAATCAATCGTTACGTTACGTCAATCCATTACGATATTTATACGTCTCTATGTCCGAACCCATTTCCGCTTAATACCTTTTCACTACACACCTTCTCACTCCTTCATTTCCGTTTCCTGTCTAGCGAGGATGCTCCAAAAAAGTCGTCTCGCCGTTATCCAGCTTCAAACAAAAACAGACGTGGTCTTCCAGCTAAAATGACGTGATGACGAGATTCGCATTCCCTTTCAAGCAATAAAATTTTCCACCTTAAAGAATAAATTGTTCAACTTCCTGTCTCTAGTTTGCCGTCACAGTCATCGTTACATAATAAAAAATCGTCTTTATTAACACCATATTCAATACATTTTTCACTCTTTAAGGGTGGAAAATGGTCTATAAGTGAAATTGTCTCTTTACGCCGGAAGCGAAGATCAGAGCAGTGTTCATTAAATCCATTTGTTTCCAAATGTTGAAATAAGTAATTACATAGTATGCTCTTGTTTTGTGCCCTAATGTCCTATATCGCATCTGCATACACATACAGGGATCTCTTCTTCGGGTCAATCAGGTGAATCATTTAAAAACGTAGCGCATGTTAATATATGATATAATGTTTCAGGAGACAGGCCGGGAATTGGGAACAAATAGGAATTCTTGAACTGTGAGGTAAGCAAATCCCAACTTTTATGACTGTGAAATTTCGGGCCACGAATTTAGAAGTCTGGGTTCGAGAACCCCTTAAAGCCTTTTAGGTAAATTTGCAGCTGAAGATGACTGAACGTTTCGTTTCACTGCTCCTAATTGGCTTCCTAGCGTTTAAGTTGTTTTCTATGAATGTTGAAAGCCTAATTTCTGAAGCCAAAAATTCTACATTTCATTTCCGGGGAAATGAAACGATTTCCCGTCCTTGCCGGAAACACTTGTAGAAGCGCCCACCATGAAGCCCTAATTTGTTTGTCTGTACATTTCCGCTCGATGATGATGATGCTACGAGAAAGTCCTACTGAGTTCAAACTAGACATAGCTTTATGAATTTACACCGTTCAATGAAGGATTCTATACGCATATCCGTAACACAGAAGATCGTTTTATCGCAGCATATGAACGCGCCAAATCTAAAGCATATATTCATTGTTTGCACTATCTGTTTGTGTATGTATATCACCACGTGATTGGCCACACATTGAATAAGAACCTGATTACCACAAAAAAAACGATCAAGAACAAAGTGAATCTGGAGTGTAAGATATTTTGATAATCTGATATTTTCTGATGCTTCTGTATTACATACTTTTACATATTGGCAAATTGTTGAGCAATTTAACGTCCATTCAAAACAGTGAGTGTTGATACGCATAGCTTTTAGCGCTCGGTCAAGCCTATTGGCGACAAAGACTCCGCCCCTTTAGAGCCGATCCCAGGATGCGTCTCTCGGAGGCTCCGGCCACCTGGCAAAGTGTATAAAGATTCCCATCTCGGGCACTTCCTGCCTGTACCGCAGCAGCCATGTTAACCCTATGCTTCGTCACCCTCCTTACCTTGGTGTCTCTTGACCTTACCACCTCCCACCCTGCTCATCACATACGCCTCCATCACAGACACCACGTCCAGCATTTGGTCCCTCAACCTGTGGACATGGACCCATTGAGGATGAGCCAAAATGAAATCGACAAGATGTATCAGCAGCTCAGCGACTATGTTCACAGAACGATGAACCTTGGTCTTATAACGAAGAAAGCGGAGCCGTCTGAATACTATGAATCCGAACGCAGACGCTACCTTAATGGGAAGAAGGCAAGCGACGCTTTCAGCATTACCATGAACTTGGCTTTGAACAAGAACCTACCTTGAGGTAATGCACGATATATGAAAGAAGGATTATTTACATAAATTCTTCTAGTTGGTCGTTGTCACTTTGTTTTGCGTTTTCGCTGACGACAACAGCGGACGTTGCTCAAGACGATGCGGAGGCTAAAGACAATTTGGTCGCCACATGAATGCGGGTTTCTTGTTGGCTCTATCTCGTTGTATTTATTTGTTAGAGAGTTCATAGATATGTAAATGGAAGTAAAGAGTAGTTGGTTAAACTTACGTGTTCCACAAAAGGTATCAGCAATCGAGTGTTGCGGATGGACTTCTTGCCCATTACGTCAGAATCAGTCACATGTGGCATCCTTGATCTTTGCTCAAAAGCATTTAAAATTTCTGTCACATCTATCTCCTGCTCCAGTAACTACGTAGACAATCATTTCTCTTGACTCATAGTTATCTTCCAGAAATGCACCTGTATTTTGTAGTCACAGTGCACTATAATGGTGGTGGGAGGCGTTGGACTGATGTGTGAATATTGGCTTGTTGACACATACCATACAAAGGGGTTTAATGCAAATTGCTTTGTCCTGTACCTTACAAACACAACACAAGCACGATGCTGATTCTCCTGTTGTCACAGCTAATAAAGGAGAACGGCTTAGAATTTGTTTGGTTTATCCCAAATTTTTTGGTAGTTTCATGGAAATTAGCTATAACCAAGTTGTATTCACAGAACGCGAGTGAAGCTGCATCGTTCTAAACGACGATTAAAATTGCAGTGCAGAGTTTGCCTGCGACTTTATTGATGCTCGCACTGAGATACGAGTTCAGAGACAGGGAGCAAACGGACGAACCCATCTGATTCGAAGGTTCACGAACGGATGAACCCATTTGCTCATTGGCTTACAATGTGGTACTGTGATTTGAATTTGCAATTTTTAGAAACTGGAAAGAGACAGCTAATAAAACCTGGCTTAGATTGCCAATGAAACGACACAGAAATGGGATGAGATAAAGCACCTCCTCTAAGACTACTAGTGAAAAATGAGACGAAACATACGACGTAACAGTTTAATAATAACCGGTACTCTTTACTTTCCAAATTGGAATTATTTATATTCTTAATTTTTCAACCTTTCTCCTGATCATTCGTTCCTTCTCATCATTGAAAAAACCGTAGGTTTTGATGTGTCTTTCTTCTGTTGCTCTCATCAGAATATCTCATGAGATGTCCTATTATTGGCATCATATCCAAGTGCATAACAAACAAATAATCACGCAATGATATTGTTAGAAATGTTATCCTGCACTCCTTTGCACTACTCGTCTCATAAATAGTCATCGTGGCCAGTCATGATGTGGAAGCGTTCGCTCAGGACATAAAAACAAGATGATGTGCACTGTGCGGAAATTGGCTCTCGTCATTCGAAGGCGGCGTTTTTTTAGTTGACGAGGTTGTGTATTCAAGTTTAATGAATTGGAGGGAAACGTGTGAAATGGAGACTAAAAACATACTTCTGACGAATCCTTTTGGGTGCGCTATCATAGTTAATGATATCACAACTCTGATGTTTCCGGAAATAAAGGTCTACGATTTTGTTTTTCTGCCATTTGAGCTTTTTTGCAGTAAAAACAACCACACGATGTCTGACGTCGTCACGGTCTATGTTTGTGCAAAACTAAATCCAAGAACATGGAATAACGTTGAAACAACACGTTGAAACGTGCCTAGCGTACCGAAAAAAGGGATAAACCGGAAAAAGTACTGTGTGCTTGTCAAGTAAAATTTGTTGTTTTGGTTATGATCCAGTGGATATAAAGGGCTTTACACTTTAAATTTTCTGCACAGAAAATTCGGGTTCAGTGTCTGTGTTCTTATGTTATGATCTGAATTATCAGACCAAAGTCCTTGGGATTCGGGTCACTATTCTAAATTACTTTTATCGAAAAAAAACACGAAAGCACAAGGTCAGAAAGACACAAATGGAATTACTGTTGGTGAGTATGACGACGATCTGAGGATTCCACAAACGGCGAAATCAAATCCACACAAGGAATGCTTTTTATTCATTAAATAAGGTCGTAAAAATGCAGTTACAGATTTAATTTTGCGGACTTTTCAGAGGACATGTAATTGATAGTAACACAGTAGTGATGCTGTTTATGAACACATCATCCGAAACATTATCTGGGTAAACACTATGGTCCAAGTTTCGCCAATTTCATGCGGATAACCTCTTTCTTGACATTTATTACTGTGTTCAGTGCTACTTCAGCAGCAACTGAAAGGTGCGCTTCTTTGTTTGCGTATTTTCATCGTACATATATCATATTCTGTTCTCTGAAGCGAACGTATACCCCATCTCCTTCCTTATTTTCGGGGTGAACTTGAGAAAACCGATACTCTCAAACATGAACTATTTTTGTAATGTCTAGCACAGCTTGCCTAGCGTACTTTACTATTCAACCATGGGAAAAGCTTTTAAAAAATCCTAAGATTAAATGCCGCGATATGTTCACATCATAGCCAAAGTTTTTTAAAAACAGGAAACAAAAAAGGATAGCTACGAAATACTGAAATGGAACGAAGGGGTACAGGTAAACCTTTACGATTGTTTAAAAATTTCGTCGCATGTTTTTGATAGTCTTTCAGGGCCCAGCCAAGGGCTTCAAAGCGCCTTGCGAACATCATTGTCCTAGCCGGAAGTCTATTGTGTCATTTCAGTCCCGAAAACATGTGATAACAATGCGTCTGACCTTTGTATTCGCTTATTTCTCATGCTTCGCATCTTCAACATTTAGTTTTGGCGGATGAAGCGAATGTCAACATTGGCCCATCTTCAGTTGGACGGTTAGATTCTTGATGCGCAGCAACTCACAAATAAAGTAAAAGACAGATTTTCTTCGCGTTTTTACCTGTCATATAGAAGTTTTCAACAGTGTTTCTCCATTAATGCAGCATTTGGAAGCTAAGATCCAGAAGGAAAGCTCTGGAACATTGATGAGTCACATATTAATTACGCACTGCATTAATTATGTTGTTATAAGAAGGAACCACACCGGAAGACGTACAGGAAACGAGACTGGTGTCCAAGCTCTGCGCAAAGGAAATGCAAAGGTTACTTAAAAAGTTACACCTGGTGTTTGAAAACAAGAACTAGCAAACACCGGAGTGCATAGCCTACAAGCATAGCATTTTATGTTTAGCAGTCAGTATTCTCCAGTTTCCGTTTATATAACACTTAAGTAAGGTTTTCTTTATTGGGATTCCTATTGTGATTGCACTGACCATTCTGTTTGAAACACTTGTAGCAATTTTAGTGGTGTTTTTATGAGAGGTCGGTTGTACAGTAAATACCGATATTCTGGGAACAAAGATGCTTTGTAACCATATGCCTGCAACGACCAAAAGGATCTGACATTTTCCAAATCTATAACCATTTTAGTTTGAGGAGCTCACATCATTTATAACAAGTCATGTCTGACTAAAATGTCAATCGTGCTAACCTTAGACACATTTTAACGTGAGGAACATGTCTACGCTCTTCTCTTTCCTATTTACTCCCTGCATGGAACTGATCTAAGATACATAGAAAAGCGAAATAGCGATGTCTGGGATAAAACCCAGACGCATCATTTTTTTTGGTTAGCAGCTTTCAAATCAAGTCATGTCTAGACCGGACGTCCGGCACATAGCGGGTCTCGTTGCTGAGCTGTGTGAATTACGGGTCTTCTGTTTGATATTGTCTTAAAAGCATCCGTCTGGTTCTCGCTAACACAAACATAAAGTCTCCAGAAAACACGCTGCGTACCGGAAATGCATACAGGAGATCGGAAGATGGATAATAAGAGTTCTTCCGAACCGGAGGTTCACTTCCCGATATTTTGAGGGCAGTGTCAAGGTGCGAAAGATGTTAGCATCAAAACAGAACCACAGGGATCTTCATGCCTTAGTAATTGCTTGGGTCACGGACCCGAACTCCAAATCAGTTCGGAATAAAAACCCTAAAATCGAAAGGGTCTGTTGTTCACTTTCCAATTTTTTCTTAGCCCTTTAACAGTTCTATCTCTGCTCCACGTTGCAAGATTCCAGACACAATTTAAACATGTAAATGCCTTCTTTATCTGAATTGTCGGCAAAGGAGAACGAACCTGGAATTGTTTTGCTCACATCTTGAGCGGTTGTTCTTGGCCTGTCGTTCTTTATTGGTAACCGTACTGACTTCCACAAGTCCTGACTTCCACAAGTCCTGCTACACCAGAGAGCTGTGTTATAACGATCCGCCAAGAAGTCGGTCACTATTGCTTGCCGGCGGAAAAAACCGATGTCTCGTGAAACTCCGATATCTGAACCGTCAATCGAATAAAAAACGGAACTTTTGCTGTGTTAGCGCCGTCTGTACCCCCATAGTATCCAACTCAGCTCCACTCCAATTCCTATTCAAACGGATAGAATCGCCGTCTTCTACTTTCATGCCGTGCTCTGCGCCGAAGCCGGAAGAAAACAGGAGACTTCGAGTGATAAACAGGAGACTGCACGGCGTGATGCCGTTGATTCTCGAAGATGAACGTTGCAAACAGTGTAGCACTCTAAGTGAGGCATGGATCATCAACTTCGAATGCCCACCCAGGATTTCAAACGAATCGGAAACGTGTCTTTAATTTGAGGCACGATGCGAAATGCCCCCTTCATTTCAACATACCGCCGAGGTAACCACAGGGGCTGCCCTATGTCATCAAGTTGGCCTGTACACCTCGTGTTTTTATCAACTTTTTTTATTTTTGGCACGCGATTTGGCACAATCTTCTATTCTACTTCAGATAAAATATATGTATGAACATCAAAATATAACAAATAAATAGGTAGTCTAATTCAACACCCGTGTTTTGGATTCTGCGCTACTTCATCATGGATGACATTGCCGAAACAGAAGACATTGAGCAATACCTCGTTGATGATAGGCAACCACCTAAATAATGAGGTAAACTTCTGGAAAACGGAAAGACAAAGGTACCTTAGTTGACCTGATTATTCATGGCGAGGTTGGTGGCAATGCTGAACACGTCACCGACTTTCTTTCCATTTTGGTAAAGTCTTCTCTCATTTTCGTACTGATCAGAGTAGTCGGCTTTTTTTGCAACAAGCCCGAGGTTGGCTGTGCGCTCCAGATACTCGCCAAGCTGTTTGTGAAGATTTTCCACCTCTTCGCGGCTCATCTTCGTGGGATCAATGTCGATGGGTTTGGGCACCAGATGCTGGATATGGTGTTTGTTGTGATGGCGGTGGGGGTGGGAAGGATAGCAGACGACAAAGGAGAAGAGCAAGGAGAGAACAGTGAAGGAGTAGATGGGTAACATGGATGTTGACTAGCAAGCTGGAAACGTGTGTCCAGGAGGCGCCTTTATAAGCGTTCAGGTGGCCGGCTCTTGGGATCCTCTCAGCGGGGCGGAGACTTGGCGCCTTGGTCTAAGAGGCTTTGCGCTGGGGTCTGAAAGAGATACTCACAAAAACATTCATAATTTTCAATAAACAGTGGATTACTGCCGGAGCCATTGTTACGGATTGGACCCTGAAACAATAGAAGCAGCTTAGGTGGAGCGGCTTCGGAATCTCTGATCGGACAAAAGAAATATATTAACGTGATATGGCATAAATGTTGGAGATTAACCTTGTACAATGGCATTTGATAGCACTTAATTCCTAAACAATACAAAATTGTATACCTAGCTAATCGCAATGGCATGGTGATCTATCCGAACAGACAAGCTGAACAAACGAAGTTCTTCCTAGTCCTTCTAAGTATGTCTCATAGATTGTTTCTTTTGTTTGAGAGCCAATGCAGTTGTGAAAAACATAGATATGCTTGTCTGAACCTCTCCTGAAGTATGTGTCTGGCATTTGTTCCTCTCAATGCGAGCATCTTGCCCAGAAGATGTAATGAAATAGATCGAGAAGATCTGCTGGATGCCGTAGAAAGTACGCTAAACCTAAGATGAGACTCAGCGGCATGACAAACCGCTTAGGATATAGTCCAACAAACCATGTAGTGGCCATAAAAATAGCTCGACGTCCATTCCCAAAACGCCGTACTTCAATTATTCATCGTTCTTTTTTGCCTGTGTTTTCCCGAAACTTTACTAATGTGTTGTGGACCTATGGCAGCACTTAATCTTCCGATTTTTTCAGATGCTTTTCGACTTTGAGAGACCCTTTTCCTGTTGTTTGGATTTTAAAGTACATTCGAGACCAAAAATGCAGGTGTCACATGTTGAAGGAAAACATAGATTATTCAGATGGAAGTGCTCTTAGAAGCTAGTTCGCAATATCTGTTACGACTACACTTTGCAGGATCGAAATGACGCATCTGAACAATGAGGATTTCAATCCGCGGAAAGCAATGGCAGATGACAGAAACAGTCGCGTTCCTTTTCCAGAAAAGTAAGGCAAGTCCGGATAGCGTTTCAGAACGTGAATCTTCGAAAGCGACCCTTTGAAGTATTTTCATTGCTAGCCTGTAGAGAATTTGGAAAGCCGACAATAAAGTTCACAAACCTAACAATTTTTGATTTTATTCAATTTACATCCGTGTCTCGCTTTATCTGCTCACCATTATCGCGATGTTCAGTAGTTGGATGCTGGTCGAGATATTGTTTATTTCTTGTAACAATGGGATTTAATGGAAATTACACAGCAATCAGATATTAGCACTATGATTGTCGCAGTGCGGTATGTGTGATAATCAGTGGCTTAGTCACCCGTACCACTTGAAAATTATCATATTGTGCAGAAGGCATCAACACCAGTTCGAAACAATAGATTGATTGTTTTGTTACGATTCAAATGACGACGAAATAATGGAAAACTCATGGGCGGAAATGACTCCTTTTATCCGGAAGATGTCTGGGTTGTATGTAGGTGGATGAGGGAGGATTAGGGTGTGATTGTTATGACTTCTTTCAATACTTAAATGATACAATGGCATGACATACTTCCTCTTTTATAGGAAGTTAATCAAGAAATCGACATGGACTTTGTAACACTTTGTGTTCGAACTGCAAGCGAACTATGTATGTTTGGTGGTCACCAACGGAACCGCTGATCCAGTCTAATTTGTCGATGTGCATTATGTATAACAAAAAACCACATGAACATCCTGGTTTCGTAGAGAACGAAATCCGGAGCTTAGCGTTGGAGATGACCCTTTGCAGTCCTTGAGCAGCAAATATTCTTTTCATTCGCGTTTCTACTAACAGTAACCGCAGTCTAATTTCCAGTTTTAATTATTTCGAGCTACAAAGTGTAAACTCACCATGCATAAGATATCTTCTTATGGGTCACATGCGGCGTTTTTTTTTATGAAAATTACTACTAGAACTTATAAGTCGCAGCGAATATCAAATCCATCACCTTTGAAGCGGATTATTCTTTCATTCTTTAGTGTGAAATATGGTTGAGAGGTGGTTACGATTAAAAAAGGGGATATTCTGTAATGAAATGGCGGTACCCGAGCATTCCATTTAAAGTGCGTTGATATCGTAGATTTAATGTAATCTGACCGAGGCCACAATAAATCATATCTTCTTCTCATATTTACCTGTTTTCTAGACCTGAATGGTACCGGAAATTGTTCAAGGTTATACGAAAAATCGTAATTACAGTTCAATGCGTTCAAGATACAGTTAGCTGCGGGCACCCAAATGCCTCGCCCGGCGATTCAAAAAAACCCGTTTCTCTGATATCATTTGTACAAATGCTCAGTTTGGGTAACTAAAGTCTTTAATTGCTGGTGTCGTCCTAGAGAAATGCATGCGATGATATCGTCCTTCATCTTTTTTGTCTTCCTGGCTATACTTTCGGCTCAAGAGCCTCTTTATCTGCAGCTCCAACCAACTAATCAATATATTTCATACGGTCCGACACCTCCAGATGCCATACGATACCAGAACACTCAAACTTATGATCCTTCTGCACAGTCCTACAATCAAGGCCAACCATTAGAGGATTTTAGCAGGTAAAATGCTTCAGTGGCATAGTTGTGTAAGTCATTATAGGATCGGACTCACAAGAATTCTTATCACTCGTCAGTACCTGATTCCAGTTGGGCCTGCAAGAGTATATTACAGGAGTATTCCCAACACAGCACGATACACATTTTATCCTCTCGATATCGATAGAAATACGGTAAGTTCAAATGGGCGAAATGAAACTGCGTGTTGTAGGCAATAACGGATGGACTCTCTGGCAGTTACAAAACCTCTGGCTACCAATCCGTCATTCATCCCCCAGCGGTTCCAGTCATCTATCCTAGCAACAAAGAATAGAATGTAACACAGGCAGACTTGTTACCCATCAGTTTGCATAGTTGACGATAAACAAAATGAAAACAAAGATTGCGATAACCGATATGTAATTATTTCAGAATACTACTGTAGTTCTAGATATTCAATGTGCTTGAATAACACTGAGCGTTCAGTGTTACTTTGATCTTTAATTTGGTACGGTTCAGAGTTCGTTGATTCGGCGAACCGTTCGTCACAGCCTACGTGACACTGTTTTATCGCACTCTCCTGATTAATGGCTACTCTCCAGTGACGCACGCATTTTGCGATTAAATGCGAGAACGACGGCCCACCCACAGCGATTCGCAATTTATTTTTTTGATTCATGGTGGGATGATTACGGGAACGATTTGGCATGGGTACTGTGGTAGCACATTTAATGTGATTACCATCAGTTTTCGTATTACACGTAGGGTTACAGGAAGGATCGATGCCGGAAAGAAGAAAGTCTGCTACTTATGTTGCCTTTGTTTTATAGAGAAAAATGAAAACAACGAGCGAGCGAGCGCAAAACTTCTGTGATATTTCCATAGATACAGGATGTTCGCTTGTCGTTTCCAATACGATGGTTCATTTTGTTTTTTTTTTTTTCGAATAGTCCATTTTGCAGATTACCGCATTTTCAGATAATTCTGGACATGTCTAGGGAGTGGTTGTGAAAATTAAGAATACAGAATTTCCTCCTCCGTGTATCGAACTTATTACCCTGCACATGCAGAAAACAACTAACGAACTGTCGTTTCCCTTGTGCGTTTTTCCGATACTCCTTTTCATATATTTTCACGGAACACAAAACTAATAAAGATTTATATTTTTCCCATTGAACAGGTCACTGAAGGTCAGCGATCCGTGATTGGTCAACTGACTGGTCATGTTGGTCATCTTTTCCTTTCCTTCTTGTACTCGTTCTCCTTTCTCTTAGCTCTTGTGCTTTATACTGTGATATCATCGGGTTACTTCTGAGATCATCAAGTGTTTTTGAACCTGTGCAACAACCATAATCTCTCACCTTTAGCGTTTTTCTGTGTCGGGTTGTGTCATTTCGGACCGGACTGGCGAAAACATCTCCAAGAAGTGGGTCAAGCCCTCGCACTTCCCCGAACGGGTTCCCTAACCGCACAGTCTCTTCCTCGATGTGTTGTTGTTCGACATTCAGCAAAGCGCTTCTCCTGCTAATCGCCATTTTCTGCCTTATGTGTGTGATTTGCTGGATGACGTTAGGTGATGAAGCGAAGGAAAATCGTGATACTTTGGTTAACTATATTAGACAGTCGGTGTGATTTAATGGCTACAATAATACTACGGCTACTATCTCCTGTAAATAGGACTTGTGTTATGCATATATTATTTGTAATAAACTTGACCTTTTGAATAATATGTGTGATGCTTGTCACTGTGCGAAAACTCAATAATCGCTTCCTAACAAGAACCGAGAACGGTTTAATTTAAGCTGGAAGCTAACCTATCGCCGACCTGAATTTGTGACCAATATCTGGAATATTTACTGCTGTAAAAGGCTTATCACTGCATTCCATTAGACTAATATATAACATTTGTACTTTTCTTCAACAACTGTTTAACAAACAAATATAATCAACGAAGTATCCGCATCAAAGACCCGTAATAGTCACATGGCGAGCGCTTTGTCTTCGGCCCCCACATCGTTGTTGGCATTTTCCGCTATTCAACATCCTATTCTCACCCATGTAAACAACGTCGGAATAAAGAATCTGTAACGGATGTGTCAGAAAGGTGGTTTACAAAATCAAATGTTACCTCGAGTTCGGTTAATTGACATCATTGTTCATGGCCAGGTTGGTGGCAATGCTGAACACGTCACCGACTTTCTTCCCATTTCGGTACAGTCTTCTCTCATTTTCGTACTGATCAGAGTAGTCGGCTTTTTTTGCAACAAGCCCGAGGTTGGCTGTGCGCTCCAGATACTCGCCAAGCTGTTTGTGAAGATTTTCCACCTCTTCGCGGCTCATCTTCGTGGGATCAATGTCGATGGGTTTGGGCACCAGATGCTGGACATGGTGTTTGTTGTGATGGCGGTGGGGGTGGGACGGATAACAGACGACAAAGGAGAAGAGCAAGGAGAGAACAGTGAAGGAGTAGATGGGTAACATGGATGTTGACTAGCAAGCTGGAAACGTGTGTCCAGGAGGCGCCTTTATAAGCGTTCAGGTGGCCGGCTCTTGGGATCCTCTCAGCGGGGCGGAGACTTGGCGCCTTGGTCTAAGAGGCTTTGCGGTGGGATCTGAAAGAGATACTCACAAAAACATTCATAATTTTCAATAAACAGTGGATTACTGCCGGAGCCATTGTTACGGATTGGACCCTGAAACAATAGAAGCAGCTTAGGCGGAGCGGCTTCGGAATCTCTGATCGGACAAAAGAAATATATTAACGTGATATAGCATAAATGTTGGAGATTAACCTTTGTCGAAAACGATAATATCCATCGAATTGTATTCGATGCTATCGTTTTTCATTTCGCCATATAATGTTTAATACCAACGCACGTGAGAGTAATAGCTATACATCAAGCTAAGCCACGTTTCTTAAAACCGAGGATATTCAAGCTTCGACCAGTTCATAATTTATGACCGTTTTGATACCAGCACGACTTTGATCTGTGTCGGTGGAGATCGGTTTGTTCGGCCCTTTGGTCGTTGTTGTTTCCAAAAAATTGCTTCCCACATGGACATAACACTTTCATTGGTCATTTTGGTCGGTGGGCATAACCATCATTTTGTGGTCTAAGCACATATTAATTGTGTTCAGCGGTTCGATTCACAAATTGACCAATTGTTGTAGCATAGCATACCTGTCATGTTTCAATTTTAATTTATGCCAATTGAGCATAGTACGAACAGACACATTATTGCGAGTGCAGTATTCATTCAAAGGATGACAGGATGTTAGAAAATTAGCTTGATGCATTCAAAATACTCCATTCGAAATCCTTGCGAAGTACGGTACCCAGCCCGATTCTGCATGTTTACTTTCTCAACCACTCCATGTTCGTGATTTGCGAGCTATCATCAAACACTCTATTGGACAAGTTCTCATGACTTGGGGTTGACTTGTACGGTATATGGTATATCGAACAAAGCATTAGCTTATTTTACATACTAACAGCTGGGAAAGGAACGCGTTTCTGTAATATCTATAAAACTGTGATGCAAATTTCGAAATACAATATACATAGCTTAGCTTCAACATCTATGGCTTATACGTTTACGCACATTGAAATATATTTCACCATTGTTTTTTCTCATTTATTTTCCTGTATGCGTGAACAACAATTGCCAACAATAAAAGGACATTATATGTAGGTACACAGTGCATGTGAAATTGAACAATATAGTATTTTTTCATAAGATCTTCACAGATTAGCAAACATAAACCTTACGAGAGACACTGCGATACCTGTTATCAGCTCATCTTGACGTTCTCCAGGTTTCGGTTGCTTGTCAAGGTTCTTCCAGATGTCCTTAAGCAAGTTTCCTGAGGGAAACAACCATATTTAGTAATTAAAAAATATTGATGAACTTACTGATTGGATCCTTTTGCAAAGGATGATTGCGGTATTTGGAACGTGGTGTTTGGGCTGGTGCAAGGGCGCCGTTGAGTGGATTTTTGAGTGGACGTTTTTGATTCGGTGCTGAACACTGCAAAGGTGGGCGGCTGGTAGCATCTGACATTGCCTCCGAAGGGTAATTTGAGTCCACTTGTTTGTCGTCGATTTCGCTAACGTGAATAGGTACGTTACATGGGTCGGCTGCCTCGTGGCCGTGAGATAACTGAGGATTATGAAGAAGTTCATCGTCCCTATCAGGGTTAATCGGGGCGGATTCTTCAGCCGCTTCCAACATGAGTTGTTCTAAGGGATCGAGACTGTAAGACTCTTTCATGCTATTTAGATAGTGGATTTTTCCGGCAAACATCCCTCCATGTCCGGCTACATTAAAGTAGTTACGTCTAATAGATCGCCATGTGAAAAGAGCGTCTTGTTTATTAACTGAAACATCGATTTTTTGGACGGAAAGTTGAAATACGATCGCTCACCATTTGGGAATTTTTTGTTGAATTGAAGGAAAATATTCTCCCAGCGTTCGCGCTGGCGGTCATTAAGAGTGTCGGGCGTTGGATATTTCCTCGCGCAATGGGAATAAAACTCCTTATCATGGCCGATTTCGTCGATAAGGGCTGACAGTGCCTCGGCACTATATTTTGCTTCGAACATTTCGGGGGTGTTGTCTATGCGTTGCTTCTTGCTGTCAGTCGTATGGCGGACGACTATGCGACGTTTCTTGGCTTTTTTCTTTAGTTGGCGTATATCGACTGGCGGAGGAGCAGGCGTGATTATGGTCGATGCCCATGGCCGAGGAGGGTGGAGCAACGGGACGTTATTTCTAAGGAGGTACTTGTTGAGATAGTCGATCCGTCCTGCATATTTTTTCGAACAGTTCTTTGTATTATAAGTGCGCCGAAGATTCCGCCAACGTCGGTAAGCCAAGTCTTCTGGCACTGAAACGTACATGTATGCGTATCTTTATGCCTCGATCCACCGGAATTAAAGAACGTAAAAAACTTCACAACAGTTTTGTTACAGCGCCTGCTACCATAGTTTCACAAAATCCAATACTTACTGTCGGTGAACACTTCTTGTAACGTATTCGTGACTTGTCCAAAAGCTTGTCGAGCCTCGTCCGGTAAATCTTCGAGTCTTGTATCTTGGTGAAGATATATTTCGTATAAAACGGGGTAATTTCCAATCGCAGCTATAAGCTGACGACATGCTTCTTCTCCATATTCCGAATCCAAAGATTCTGGCCTTTTGCTCTGAATACAAGACAAGCGTATGCTATGGTAAAAAAAAACTTACTTTGATCAACGTAGTTAGATCAAGCGTTTTGCCATTAGGTAAGATACATGTAGATGGTAAGTGTGATATGGACGGTGAAATACTCTCTGCAGCGGTGAAGAGTTTTAGTGAAGACGGCACTGGCAGCTCTTCCTGATTAGATGATGGTAAAATGTTCAATTTCTCAGGTGTCACTGAATCGCTTAAGACATTTGCTGGGTGATTCCCACTCGGAGAATATTCGCTTGGAGAGCTCAACATTGTTGAAACTTCCTCCTCTGATGTCCCGCCTGAATTTCTGGAGTCGTACACCACTTCGATATCGTCGATTATGTCAATTGTTGAGGAATGACTTAATGTTGCCAATTTCATGTCTTTCTGCAGCAACTTTTCTATGGGCGCAGAGGTATCATAAAGTGTAAAGTTCACTGTAGTGGAATTCAGTGAGGGGGACTGCTTCACGACACTATCTTTTCCGCTAGACATGGCCCCGTCCGAAGTTGCTAGAATACGTGTGATGTTTGTTGTTCGCTTATTTTGTCCATACTGAAGACAACGTTCTTGAAACTGCTGCCACGCCTCGTGTATCTCATCTAGGCGCACTGAAATGTTTAATGAGGCGTTGAGGTTAAGAACGATAATGGATGACTCGGAACATGAGCAACACTTTGTATTATATAAGACTTATGAGCATTTGTAATGAACATGAAATTAAATGAACTTCTTGAACTCGATGTTTCGTTGCTGTCCGCAATAATAATGCTACAGCCATGAAAGGTGTCATACGATCGTGTCAGGATCCGACTTCTAGACGACATCAATTAATATTTAAGTAGTCGAATGCATACTTTTTAGACTACTTGTATTTTAGTTTAGTTTACGTTCACTTTATTTCGAGATCAACTTTACTGGACTATCGCAAAGGACTGTAACACTCATATGCGTACAATTTTTCGATCTTTAACGCTGTTGTTAATAACGGTAGGGTGTTATCTCTTCTTCAGCACGGAAAATTTGCTCGGCCAAATCCCAGCATTGCTCTTGAAACCGCTCCCACGCCATCTCCATGACGTCCTCGTCAACTAAAAACGCGAGTTTTTTGCGTATGACGAAGTGTTTAAAAAGACCCTCCCTATTCGCGTCGTGCTTACGTTAGTACTCTATATGTACGGTTAAATCATTGTTATTAAATGACTTAGGTGCAGAGTTGTCCGGGTACCCGAAACCGAACCCGAAACAGCTTTCGGGTACCCGACCCAAAAACCCGAAACCGACACCCAAACCCGGCCCGAAAACCCGAAAAACCGACCCGAAACCCCGAACCCGACAACTTTGCTTAGGTGTATGCTGTATTGTTTGTGCTTTTTATATTGTATAAAAAAACTTTAAAAGGGACCTACCGTCGTCGAAAACGTCTTGAACGTTGCGAATGAATATCGCAAGCTCGCCCATCATCAATCCAACATTACGACGATACTCAATTGCCACCAGCATACGTTCGCACATACGATCCATAAGATCTTGAATCTCCGGAAAGTCGCTAATCCTTCGTAAAATTTGAGTTGCTCCTATGTACTCCCCGTTGGACATTGTCTGCAATGAATACATCACTCTTGACAGATGGCAACATAACACTCGATCCATGGAATCTTGTTTCTCGCGCGACCTTAAAACACCGTCCTTGGTAGGACCCGTTACTAACGACGCACTAACGATGTGCGAAGAGGGTGCTCGGCGACTCCGCGAGCCGATACCATGGCGACACGGCAGCTGACAAACGGGTATTCACAGCACCCGCCAGCTATGTACATAGGATAGGAAATTTCGGAAGTTCAGTCTCACTTAGCCATTGCGCATTCACGTATGGATTTTCATTGATAGCAGAGCACAGCAGTCCCAAATATTTCGGAAAGTCGATTGAAATTGCATGCCAGTATTAGCAGAACGTTTTGCTGGTGAAGCTTGCAAAAGAGTAGCTCATCAGGATACAAGTGTTGTTCTGAAGATTGCTGGCTCAGCGGTTTACAAGTCGGTCATGTATGCATGTGTCTATGGTGAATCGTAGCATGAATGCTATTGATAACAGATGACGTTGTATGACAGTGCCGTACTAACTGTACATTTCATATCTTTGGTCACGGCGCGAAAACCGGAAGCCATTCGTTCTTCACTCGAGGCGCTCAAGCTGGAAGCATTTAAATATTTGAGTGGAACAAGATAGGCACCAGACACATATCACAGGCTTACTTACGATCTTTAACGTTGTCATCTGGCACTTAAGTGAAGTACGAAGGTATCCGGAGCATTCAATCGATTTACAGTCATTTTATTGATCGGCTCCTACATCCCCACCTCCTCTAGAGACGTTAACCTTCTTAACAACGATATGCTTAGCCAACAGTGTCCTCGGAATGTGAGTCAGGCAATGGTGTCAAGGTGTCAAGTAACATCTAGACAAACAAAAAAACAAATGTGGCCGTTTTATCGATCTACATATACGTCACCACTCTTAAATACAACCGCGTCCATTTGTTGTTCCTTTTGCTTAGGAGATGACTTCTTACTCGCGATTCCATTCTTGCCTACAAAAAGACAATCACTTTGGATAGACACAAAATCAGATTTTTATAATTTATTTTGCCAAATATTATACTGAAGAAAATAAGGAAATAGTCACCGGCCAAGGAACGGTGTGGTCATAGATGCATAACAGCGTGCAGATCAAGTTGAATTAAAGCTATTCACATGATATCAAAACTCTTCACATGTCGTCCCATTCATTGTAGGTGTTGTTGATTGCTGTAGTGATGACCTTCCGAAATTGGATCAGATCTTCCTCGCCATCTCCCAGAGCTCCAATGCGCATCCATGCGTGCTCTATGATACTACCTGAAATCGTAAAGGTTAGGTTAAAGACTTGTGCTGTTATGACTTACGAAAAGCGTCATCATCGCTGTGATTGCCGTTCTGGATTATGATTGGAACGTGCATTTCCCTGTCTTGATTTGGATCTTGGACTAGGACACTTGGCGAATCTAGTCGTATTGTGCTGGCCGACGACGGCGCCCTGGATACTTGCAAAGACTCTACGCTTGAAGACGCCCTGGATTGCGCGAAGTCGGTGCTGCTAGATACGTAATCCAGACCACCGGGTGGCGGAGAAGGGGCCCGTTTATCAATCATATGTCGCTGATCCGCTTGGGGTTGGCTCTTAGGTCGTGTTGGTTTTCGTCTAGGCTGTTTAGCCATATTGTTCAGGAAGTCGATTTTGCCGAAGAAGCGATTTCCTTTACCAGCTGCGTTATAGTAGTTCTTACGAATCGAACCCCATGCTTTGAAGATGTCCTCTTCGTCTACTAAAACGAAGAAAGTTACTGCATCAGATCTTTTCTGGTTTTCCGACTCCCGTCACCTGAGAATGTATTGACCATCAACCTTACCTTGTGGACACTGCATCAAAACATTTGCCACAATTTTGTCCCATCCATCTCTGACGCGTTTATCCATATCCTCTCTGCCCTTACATCCGTGCAGATGACACCGATAAAAGTCTGGTTCTTTTCCTATTTCGCCAATCACCAGCTCCATGGTCTCCTTTCCGTACTTGTCTTCAAAAAAAGAAACTGCAGACTTGTTAGACCGCTTCGATGTGCCAAGATCATGGGTTTCAGTGTCAGGTGAAGAATGCTGGACTGGAGGCGTTCTGGGTTGAGTGGTGTTTGTCACTGCTGGTCTTTTGCTATTTAGTACGGAGTTGGGTGATGACAAAGCTGAACAAGTTTCCTCAACTTTTACTTCTTGAGCAGGTTGGTGGTGATGGACAACTGCACGTTTCCGGACAGTGGCGTTTTCCGATGTTCCCGATCGCCTTCTCTCAATCATTTCGTTGAGGTAATCGATCTTTCCCGCATATTTCCTAGGGCATGTCGAGGTACTGTAGAAGCGTCTAAGACAGCGCCACGCTTTGAAAACTATTTCCTCAGAAACTGAAAAGATTTTTCGTAACAATGACTCTAGTGAGAGAAGACCTACTTCCTGGGAAGCATTCCGTCATGGCGTTCATTATGCCATTCCAGCCATCGAGCTCCGCACCGGTTAAATCGGAGATTTGAGATTTTGCACTGAGAGACTTCTTATAGAATGCCACATGCTTTCCTGCCTCTTCAATCATCAGGTTACAGGCTTCTTGTCCGTATTTCAGCATAAGCGAATCGCTCTTTTGATCTTGGATGCCATCAAATGTCTAAAAAATAATGGCTGTTTTGCTCCGTTTCACTCACCACTCTTTTTTTCTTTCGCGGAACTTCATCATTTTCAGCCGCGGATTCCGTCGGCATTTCGTAAATCTCTTCGTGATCGGGTTGAAGTATACTTGCGCCGCTCTCCTCTTCACGAAAGGAATTCGACAGTCCCGACCCTTCAGGTCGCAAAGCGTTCAGATAGTCGATCGCCCCTTCCCATCCCTTTCGGCAGCTCGTGGAGAAATAGTATTTTCGAATCGGTTTCCAGGCTAGGAACGCCTCCTTGTCATCGACTAAATGCACCACTTTACAACGATGAACTCGCTTGTGAACCGACCGTTGAATCCCTTGGCTCTGAATCGTTCCATGATTCTGGCCCACGCGTCTCTTTCACTAGGCCGAAGTTCAGCCGGCTTCGTAAAATGGCTCAAGCTTAGATTATAGAACTCGAATTCTGTTCCGATAGTTTCCACTAAGGCTTCGACAGCAGCCTGGCCATGAGCATCCCTAAACATATCCATGCCACTTTTCTGCTTACTGGCGCAAGTTGCCGGGATCTTTGAAGTCTCAATGGGCAAGTAATCCTGAGGCTCTTCAGGTGAGTAAAACTGATCGACTGCTTGCTCAGGCTCCAAAAAGTCATTCTGGTCAAACAGATCATGCTGCCACTCTTCTTCTACAGGGAGCATATTTTCTATCGGTTCAGTTGAGGCCGTGGACGTTGTATCCTGATTTGATAGATTGCTCTCAACTCTGTGGAGTTGGATCATAGGATCAGCTTGTGGATTGGGCGGGCCAACAACTTGATGCTCAGGATCTGAAGACATGGGTGGGAGATGTCGCCACCACTGAGGTATCTCTTCTTGTGGAAACTTCGGCTTTTCCAGATAAGGTATTTTCCCGACGTATTTCTTTGGACAACCGCGTGTGTTGTACTTCTGACGAATGGCGCGCCAAGCTTTCAAAGCGACATTGTCGGGAACTGAAGGAAATATGCGTTTTGTTAAAGGCAAAATCAATTTTAGCATGAATGGAAATTGATTTATGACTTTCACTTACGAATTATGACTTGTGCTCATAAAAACACATTGAAATTAACGGGTGAACACATCCTAATTGAGATATTCGGCCGACAGTGAGTTATCTTATCACCGTCGGTCATTACGCATACTCAAAGCAATTATACGAAATCATAGTAGGCCTTCAAGCGCTGTACGCACTAAGCAAGCTCAGTTGCATTGCTGTAAGCGAAAAATCTTCCCTAGCGTTACTTCATCGAGTGAATAAAGTGCCCGTAAAAGAAAAAACAAACGAAATAAATTTTCGGAAAAAAAAAAAAATTTCGACCGTGACAGGACTCGAACCTGCAATCTTCGGATCCGAAGTCCGACGCCTTATCCATTAGGCCACACGGTCACGTTCGCTTGTATAACAGAACGCGGTTACTAGACGACAAGCGCGACAGCAGTAAACAACGGATTGTGAGAGCACGCTTTTGTATATCTTTTATACTCTTTTTGCGTCCTTTGTATACAAACCAGCCCTCGAACTGACGAATTTTGATGCAACAAAACACAGTAGTATTAAAACGTGCATTTACTGATTACGCTACAGCATTTCGTATAATTCATTCAGCTAAACAAATCAATGACTTATCGACAGGCGACGCGATGTTGACAAACCGTGGGAAAGCAAGGGCGAAAAACAGGAATCCGGTTTTGTCAATCACTTTTGCGAAGTGCCTCTCCTTTTGAGAAAAGGGAACAAACCTGTACACATAAAATTGATGGCACAAGGGGAAAGGATTTTATTTATTTTTTAAGCATGTGTTTTTTAGAGCTTTTTTTTGATTGTTTTATGACGTTTTGCTCCAATTGTCCGGTTATGTCTTACCTCCCGGGAACTTGGTTCTCAACTTTGTCATAACTTCATTCCACGCTGCTCTTTTCTCTGCATCGAATCCATCTACCGTACCCGGTAAACGATTGGGTGTGAGATTGTAGATCACTGGATAACTTCCCATTTCTTTGATAAGCAGATCACAGCAGTCGCCACCATAAAGGGCCGTTAGGGATCCACTCATAAGTACCGGAAGATTCTTGCGGTTTTGATACTAAACCTCGCTTTTCTGTAGGATACTCTTCAAATGCCCTTACAGTAACCGGCGGGCTCTCATCGTCGGAATCGCCGACCACATCCAATATGGATCCATCTCGGGAGCTGCCAGAATCTCTGCGAAGCGAACTTGGTTGATAAGCCGGATATGGCTCAACAGGTGGTTCCATATCTGGAAAATCGATAAGATAAGGTTCATCCTTAAGAGTTTCACGCTCGGGAGTCTTATCAGCAATGAAGGGAAGTGCGCGATGGCATGCAAATGAAGTGCGAAGGAGGGCGACGGCGGGAATCGATTGCAGGAAGGGCTCGTGGCGGCGGCGCAGGGTCTTCCCGAAAGGGGCGGCTGGCGTGCTGCAAGCAGGCGACACTCGATCGCCTGACGCTGTTTACGAAATCGCCAGCTAGCTTTGGCGCGAAATCCATAATCCCGGAGGCGAGGAATTCAACGAAGATGTTTGCGTCGGGATGGTACCTTGCGAAAGCCGAGACGTAAACAAGAAAACAGATTTCGTCTATTTATGGCTTGCAGAAGTCAGATGTAAACAAGACGGCGAACGCGAATAACAGGTCTCATTTTTGCAACCTACAGTAGGTACACACCATATATTTCAACCATGAAAGACTCAATGTTTTCTTCTCGAAATACGGTAGTTCCGACAACAGTAATTGGAAAACAGATTGAAGGTTTTCTGAAGTCCCACGTGGGCTTTAGAGAAGACACTTGTTTCCATGTCTGCCGCAGCCGTAATTTGATCCGTATTTTAAAGAAACGAAGCGATAGAGAATGGCATTAGATTCATCAGGTATTGATGAGTGTTACGTAGAAGACCTAATCCGGAAATTTTGGTGAGCTGGGAATAGTCCACAAGATAGTCACCACAGTGGCGAAGCAATCATTCAGATTCGTCTGCGAGCCAGATTCATCCTTTCATTGTCGACTCACGACTATCTCATGTTGATTCACCGTTGGGATTAATCATTTCGAATACGGTCGTACTTTCCAGTATTCTTCATAGGGGCAGCCTTTTCGAATGCATAATCCGATAAAAATTTAATGATATCGGCTTGTTTGCAGAAAGGCTGGTTTCACTAAATGTCTGCATTGAGTGAAGATATTGCACTTTGCAGAACAAAGCGACATTGTGATGAGTTTTCAGATTGGTCTCACAGTAGGTGGCGCTGCTTGCAAACCTTTTTACGGTTTCGCATTCGGCTGTGACTCGTTTGCATGCGTAGTCACAATAATTTGGCGGCACAGGCTCTTTGACTCGCGGTTTCTCTTGGCTGATCAATTGATCCATCTTCACCCTTGTTTTGTGGATTCCCTTTGCCCTATTCTCACTTTCTGCACTACCTGTTCTGGTATGCGATCTATTTGTATTAACAACGACGTTAGCACATTTCATCAAATGTGAGCCATGTCGCAGTTAGTCAAGTTTTTGTCAATTACAACTGCAGGTAGAATTATTGCCTTGTCGTTTGCTTCGACGGATGATTTGTAAAATAATTGTGCGGATTGCTCTCATAAGCCGACCGTCGCTCACATTGTGTTTATTGGTAACTGATGATGATGAGCAATCGCGCGATTGTATGGCACAAACAGACATATGAGAAGTGTGACCCAGGCCGCCCACTTTTACACCAGATGTTCTAGCCTTTGTCGGCATGTCCTATGAGACAAAAGTCATGATGAGACACGAATCGTGACAGGTCTCGCATAGATGGCGCTACTTGCAAACCTTTTTACGGTTTCGCAATCGGATGTGAGTGGACGCGCAGTCGTTTGCATGCGTAGTCACAACAATTTGGTGGCACTCGCGCTTTCCTTTCGCCGATCAATTGATCCACGTTCACTCTTATTTTGTGGATTCCCCTTGCCCTATTCTCAATTTCTGCACAGAACATTACGTAACTCTGGTTGGGGATCTATGCGGTATTAATCATGACGCTAGCACATTCGACCAAATGTGACAAATATCGCCGCTGGTCAAGTATCTGTCAATTACAACTGTAGCTAGAATCAGTGCCTTGTCGCGTGCTTCAATGAGCTCTAAAATCATATTGCTATGCTCTGTATTCTTCGATTTTATCAAATTACTTACTTAAAGTATAGTAAAAGACAGTGTGCCGCAGTTTTCGAATTTGTTTTCGCTCGTTTTCGAAACATTTATGGCTGTCTTCTACGGAAGGTACGGCCCAGCCCTTTATTCATTATGCGCGACGGAAAAGTGCAACATCTGTCGTCGCGGTCAACACTCCTATCTGCATTCTATTTTGTACTTTTCAACGGTAAAGGCTGCTCATTCTCTCTGTCCCGATAAAAATTCTAAACTGTTCGCTTTTCCGTGGCGTTCTCAATTTAATGAAGATTAGCCTATGACCAAAGAAAAAAGATTGCTGTTTTGATGCTAGCAAACTCGCCGGTATATCCGATTGTACCCCGTCTTGTAGTCGGGCACAACTGACATCAGCTTATACAGTCCTCTGGTTGCTCCCCGACAGAACGCTCATCAGCGCTACAACCCTTTTCCACATGCGACAGTTCCGTTCTTGTGGCCAAAAGTGCAAACGCATAAAACGTCCCAGACGCACCATAGCGCGCCAAAATTTCACCTCTTCTGATCGGCACGCGAAGGCACAATAAGCAAATGTTCTTTCGGGATGTCAACGCGATCGATCGGCCGCTTGCGCAGTTGTTTTGCGCGCTCTTTATCTTCGTTTTTTAGATATCAACATGGGTGATGGCAAAGTGATAATGCCGAACCGATTCAAGGATTCGGCTGAACTGTTAGTCAACGAAATCGGCAAATACCCGAATATTTACGAGCAACATCTGAATTTGAATACGGATGTATCGTGTTTGTCGGAACAAGGCGCACAGGATTGGGCTAAAGTGATGGAGATTATGCAAGCCAAGTACGGAACAGAGTGTAAGTGAGCGGAATTCCAGATTATAGCTGACAAATTAAGTAATGAGAATTTGAGATACTGTTTGAAGTTTGAAAAAATTCAAAGTTTATGAGGCATTATTTTTACACATTTAGTGGATGACGACATGGCTTGGCGATCGTGGCGGACTGTTCGCTACAAATATATTCACTACCTCCGCAACAAAAAGGCTCCGTCGTCTTCCTGGAAATGGATTGGAAAGATTCCTTTCCTTGAGAACCTTACAGATTCTCAGCTTTCCGGTGAACAAAGCTCTCGTGATGCAGAACAGGCAAAGCCCGAAGGTGCAAATAATGCAGTAAGTTGATAGAAAAGAAGCAAGGAATATACACCGAATTAAAGGAAAGACCTCTGTCCTTGGAATTTGGTGAACAAATCATCATCGACCTTGCTGCTGAGATCTCCAAGCATCCCGTTTTTCACGACTATGACTACATGAAGGACCACCCCACGACTGACGATCTACCGGAAGAAGCACAAGCCATTTGGGATTCCATCATTCGCAATCTGCAGAAGACATACAACGGAGGTATGTTTCTAGCGGTTGCGCAATAACAGACTTAATAAGAGCAGGATATGTTACCTAAATCTGATCAACAATTTGCAAATGAGCCACATAAACAGGCATCCGTTTTTAGCTTGTTCTCGCAAAGCTTGGCGAGCTTACCGTAATCTTCGGAGCTCTTACAATACCCGCTGTCCGGCGAAATATAAGGACGCGCTGGCCTTTCTTAATCAGAGCAAGAAGCGACAGGCTACCAGTGCCATCAACAACGAGTCCAATTCCGCTGACGGTGAACCCAAGCGCAAGACTCGTTCCAGTGGTGCCTCTGTCCGAATTAACTACAACGAGAACTCCGTTGGTGAGGACTATGTCGACATTATGGGCGACTTCTCTCCCGTTGGAAGTGTTGCCCCACCGTCACCTCCACGCCTCTTTGGTCCTAACAACATGCCACCACTGATTTCTCCCAGTAGACAGAGAGTTGCCCAGAGACGCCAGCCCGACATCGTCGACATTCAGTCGCTTTCTGCGCGTCACTCAGCTCTTCAAGAACATCCCAGACGTCCCGCACAGGCTATCACTGGAGGGCCGCTCCGTCGTCCGATCGCTTCATCGACACCTCGTATCATCCAACGTCCCGGACAAAGCGTTGCTCGACCTAATCCAACGTCCGTCCAACCTGCTCAGCCGGCTAGTGATCCTGACGATGCATTCCGTTAGTTCCTTAATCTTTAGTCAACTAATATCCAAATTATTTAGGCCGCAACTTAGAACATGCCTTCATGAAATTGGCGACCTCACATAATGCCGAGGAGAACATCGCCAAGTTCAAAGCGAACATTATTCGAACGTTGAATAATGCCTACGACGAGATTTAAATTTAGTTTGATCTGCATATTGAAATTTTCGATGTTCTCGTAAATAATGTATTTCGTAATTGTCGTTGTTAATGCTCATTAAAGTGGTGCAATAAAGCATTTTTGTATTAAGAACATCTGTCGAGTATGCAGTGCACAACCGGCATGAGAAGATATATATGGTGGCACTTACTTAATGAGCCTTAGTCATCCCTGAATAGCTTCAGCTTGAATGGCAAGCCGGATCAACTATGTGGCGTTTTCATATTCGGACTTATTTAGCTTAAAGGCAGTTACCAAAGCTATACTTTGGATTGATTTAGAATATTCGTTCTTATGCGTTGTCATATGGAGGAGAAAATATTCGTCTCATTATACTAATGAGTGTTGCCGGGTCCAGTTGGTTCCATTCGCTCTTTTTATCAATATATTGCTTTTGTTGCCTCTCTGTGTTCTCCGTTGGGCAAATGATACATTTCTCACAAATGTGTACGCCGACTCCCACATAGATGCGAAAAAAAGGTGGAAAACTCACGTCTTATCGATCCGAAACGAACGACCGAACATTCACAATCGACTGGGTATTGTGGAAAACCCAAAAAAAAAACAGATGGCAGTTGTTTACGTCGCAAGCGTTTATTTGCAACGGCGCCCCATGTTTTCACTTTTTCTAAGAGCTGTACACTCGTCATTTGCCTTGTCGCTGAGCTGTGCATAACTCCGTATTCTAATAAGCCAGGCACCTGCGGCGGCTGGCGACACTTCCAATTAGTGCCGCTTATGGAGAGGCAGCTGCGGTTAGTTACAGCATGTGCATATAATCAATAGCGTCGCTTGTGTAACCCTTTTCGCTGTGCTTTTTTCATTCGTTTAGCGTGCTGACGATGCCGAGTGAGTCGTTTTTCAGGTTAACATGTTGGATAGTGTTAAACTGCTCGTTGGGGAAATACGCAAATTTCCTGAATTGTACACAATCGACACGGAAGACTTTTCCACTCCCGCACAGATAGATGTGACGGCGAAGCAAGCATGGAATAGGGTTATGAAAAGCCTTCACGGACGTCTCGGTTCAGGTAACTTTGAGATTCGTTGGTTACCGCTGAGCAACATTCGATTTAGTCACCGAAGCGCTGGCTTGGCAATATTGGCGGAATATACGCAAAGATTATATGAGGAAAAACGAATATGCTAGCCATGAATGGAAGGAGCAGCTGAACTTCCTAGATGGGTGTTTCCCGTCGTGTAGTCGGACGATTCAAAATGAAGCGATTACTGACAAAGCAACTCACGAAGATGGTTGGAATCCTGAGGTACGTGGAGATATAAGTGTCGCATCGTCTTTTATTTCTTTTGTTTCGCTATAAAATGCGCATTTTCGCTAAATACCGTAAACTTTCGCATGTTTTGCCTCTGCCGTGCTCGATATTGATCACAACATATCTCCCTCTTTCCCTATTTTTGTAAATGCCGCCCAGTAAGAATTTCATTTTTGCACCAACATATCACATCTTGATACTCTATTTTACTTTAAGTACCCGTGGTTCGCAATTACGTGTTTGTGTTTTAAGCTAAGTTAGGATGATTAACTCGAAAAACAACGTTGAGCGTCATCTATTCTAAGCATCGTTCAGGGGTGATGTGAACCTGATCTACGACGTTAAATAAATATTGATGTTTTCTATTTGTCACTGTTGTGATTAAACAATAAATCCATAGTGAGCCAATCCTAGCTTGTTTTCGATGTGCGAAAATCCGCGAAAGCTTTTTAAATCATAAAGTGACCGTAAGATAAAGTCACCGTCGCAAAACCTGAAAAAAATGTCCAAAATGCTTGTCATGTGATACTTGCCCTGTGCAAGTAATTCTAAAAACGCTTCTTGATGGCTTCTCTTCACACTTGCTCACATGCGACCAGCAGACGCGAGACGTTCGTGCCATTCTCGTAGTCTCTTAGCTGAGCACGAAGCTACTCGCTTTGTACAATGTACGCCCACGTACGTATGCAAATCATCATTCTCCTCGAACATATGGAGAAAAAGTGATTTTTGAAAATGGTACTAAAGCCCTTATCGTTTTTTTTGTGTTCAGGGTTAATATACAAACTCAATCGAAGCTACATCCAAAAAAACTGAATCCAGTCGAAAAAATGGTTTGCAGTCAAAATGCAAACAACATTGCTTTACAAAATCGAGTAAGCTATGAGGGATTAATTGTAGAGGAAATTTAAAAAGATTTTCCTCCTTCAATGAGGGTTATTGCCACAGGTATGGAGATCGTTTATTCCTCTTATCATTGATGTATTTTGTTCTTTCGTCTACATTTAAGTTGAGCTTTGAATAGATGTGCTATCTTCGCTGAAGTGCGCTTTCTTTTCTTTCTCATAACAATTGACTCGCATATCCCAGGGACCAATCCTTGTGTCCGCCGTTGTCACCTTTTGCCTCCCTCTAGGAATGCTGTGATTGGCTCAGTCGCGTGTTCCGCCCCACCGTTGTCTTTACATATAAGAGAGCGTACAATGTTCTCTCCAAAAAGAAAAGTACGAGTCGGTGCCTCAGCACGCCATTCCCACGATGCCGGTCCGGGCGAGGCAACACCGAGTGCCTGCCTTTCTTCAAAGTCCTGTTTATTTCATGTTCCCAATTGCGCTTCTTGCAGATAATCCACATTGACCAAAAGGAAGAGGAACTAACGGAAAGGGACGCCGATCCAGTAGAAGATATGTTGTCGCGGATCCGTGGAAGTGCTTGCTGGAATACTTCAGGCTCCAATGAGGAGGCGGTAAGCAGAAATGTGAGAAGGTCTTAGAAAGCCAAATTTTAAAATAAATACATATTTCGTCGTCAAATATTCCTTTTTTTTTGTTTTTCCAGCCGAAGTTATTGGTGCATATCTTTAGTATGAACCTGACATACCGGACCAAGAAGAAAATACTGACCTATCTCCCACAATCCGCAAACGCCGCCGTCGAGACCGAGAAGAGGATGAGGATTACGTTCCCCCTGCACAAGGTCACCAGGGAAGTACTTCCCAGAAGAAAAGATCGAGGGTTTCTAAAGCTGTCGAACAGCGTGAACTATCGCCTCCGGATGTCGAACCGCATCTAGCGCCGCCATCCCGCGACATCCCGGGGGCCGGAGGATATTACACACTCGAACTTCTGATCAGCGAAGTAGAAAAATATCCCGAATTTTACAAACTGGACATCGGACCTCTTGTCTCATACCGTGATTTACCCGAGGAAGGTCGGGAGGCTTGGGTTGCCATCATGAAGGTCATGGTCCATCAGTTCCCGCGAGGTAAAGTTACTAACGCCATAAAATATTTAATAAAGGTGTTTCAGTTAAACTGGACAGTATCTGGTTCGCTTGGAAGTACCTTCGTGCGGGATTCATCGAAAGGAAGCGATCAATGGACGACGCTGAATATCATACAGGACACTGGGATGACAAACTGGCATTTATGGATCCCTACGTTGACAACTGGTCTGATCCAGTAAGTTTTTGTGTGGTGGCAGACATCAGCGGATCAAAAATAATCGATGATTTTATGAATCGGACTTTTAGAGGCCGAGCCGCTGCTGACTTCGGTTCCATTCTGTCGTCGTTCTTTAGGCAGCGCTTCTCTGCAGTGGCCCCTTTGCTCGTTTTTCGATCTCATTTCTGATTTAAATGTCCATGATTATTGTGACCGTTGAGTGCGGACCGAGTAAATAAGGTCCAATTGCCTATTCTAGCAGAAAAAGAAGTTTTTGTCATGTGTTGACACACGGTTGGAGGTTTATCGTAGTGTCTCTAGCGAACAGAGTCCTCGGGTTAAGAAGATAAGAAGATGGCACTCTCTGGCTGTCGTAGTTGATCTGAATGTGGTGGAATGATCTCGGGATCTGGGTTATTTACATCAATCGAATTTTTTTTGAAGTCTATAGCATTTCTTGGCTTAAATTCATTTAAGAAAAGGAAGGGCTTAAGGGAAAGGAAAATGAAAAGGAAAAGGCATCCACAAACGATACTCCATTTACTTCGTTTGTTTTGCTGAGACTATCATCTGGTATACCGCAGCTCTTTACGCGATTTAATGTGGTTGTGGTGACCCCCCAATTTTTTTCTGCATTTTACAGCATAACGAGAGAATTGTTACCATAGGTCAAGACCATGCTTGTTTGTCTTTAAACTCGATAAGAACGATGAAAGTAGCACCATCGCTTCGTGCATGCCGGAGCGATAAGTAGCCGATATTTCTTTTCTAGGTGTGATCTAACATAGATGATAGAAAGTACCAAAAGCAACTCTACTAATGCAATTAACTTGCAAGGGGACCACAGCTGAGAAACTCCTACTATTTCATTCAACTAGCGAAACTCTGTTGCATTGCAGATCGACTCAGAAACTGAAGAAGGAGACTTGGAAATGTACACTTCACGCCGACCATGCTACAGAACATACGGCCACAGATATCTCGAGATGGTTGCGCAGGAAATCAGAAACTACCCTGACCTCTGGCCATTGGAAAACATGAACTTTCCTATTGTAATGGACTCTCTGCGTAAGAATATGTGGGACAGCGTTATGGGTATTGTCCACGTCAAGTACCCTTTGGGTACGTGCTCACAGCACAACATGCAACTACATATCTTTGCATTTAGTGCACCGGGCCACAGCTTGGAAGACATGGATCGCTCTTCGGCAAAAGTATCTGAAAGCAGCGGCCTTATGGAACGGGAAGAAAAAAGATTGGAACAGCCATGTGTGTCCTAAGAAGTGGAGCAACAAGTTAACTTTCCTGAATGAATTTCTGGTGCCCCCAGAAATCAAGACCATTCAGGGAGAGGTGACTAAAGAAGTCGACAAGTTGTTGACAAGCATAAAAAGCTCTAAATCGTGGAGGCAACATACGTTAACGTCCACTACGGACACATCCGAGAGTCCTTCACAAAAAGAAACAACAAGCTCTGAAGTTTCTAATAGCGAGGAGCCTACCTCCACTACCAGCTCTTCTTTGAACTTGGATGATTCTGCTTTTGTAGGGAACCAACCATTTATAATATATAAATATCTTCGTCATTTAGCGTCGATCACTTGCAGTGCAAGCGCAAAAGTATTCGAATCTGATGAAAGAAGACGCGCGAAATATTCTCTCTCCCGAACTAATGAATTCCAAAGCGTACGCCGAGTGGAAGGAAGTAGCTATTCAAATGAAGAAGCTATACGTAGGCGGTGAGTTAATAGGAGAAGTTAAACATGAATGATGATAACGGAAAATATGACCATGGAGCGGAGATCATCATGCGAGATATACCTATGTGAATAGCTGAACGACAGCTGCCGTGTTTCAATTATTTCATGCATTCATGTTAGGTACCTAAATATGCTCTGTGAATTGCAAAGCCGAGTTAATTCATCAAGTAAATGAAACTATTGATGTTTTCGTTCTAGTATCCGACACACTCATGTGGAACACCTGGAGAAACCTCGAGTCGGAGCGCTTCGCTTACCCGCTTGACGGCAGTGTATGTCAATTCCGATATTGAGCTTCACGATGAACGCATTTTCTGTCTTAGGAACGTAGCGAATCACTTTCGCCATGTCCCGATAATGCGTCGACCTCCAGCTCGGCAACTTCTCGCACAAGCATTCCTGGAATTACTGTCCAGTCTATGACGAGCGGAATAAGCATCAGAACAAAACCTGTAGGCAGGCCCTTTCGAAATTTCTTTTAGAAAAATTTAGGTGAAACCCATCGTTCGGGGTTTGCCTTTAGCTTCCTCAGTCTCAGACGAGTCACCGATAAACAGTGGTGCGCGTAAGAGAACGCTTCAGCTTACGTCCAGAGACCTGGTGAGTTTAAAGCTGCAGGGGCATATTTTACTTCTTTTATTTAGGCTGCTGATCTAGCAAAAGAAATCCAGAGACACGTGGAGCTTACTGATGTTGAATTTGATGAATTTCTCCCTATAGATGACTGGTCGACTGCAGCACGCATTGCGTGGAAAGAGGTTGTGCAGGTCATGATCGAGAAGCATCCGCAAGGTGAACACGATCCTTCTCCTCCACTTCATCCTTTCCGTTTCAGTGACCGCAGATAAGCTACACCAGATGTTAATCTCGTCAGAAGTAATCGACCGCGGCACAAGTTATGAGGAAAATTCCCGAGCACGTATTCAGAAAAAGTTAAAGAGAATGGTAAGGTCAATAAGTGTGCAAAATCGCTCAAAGATGACATAGGTGCAGCCCCATCCAAATCTCAAGGAGGTGAGCTTGTTGCATCGATGTGGCCACGAAGCACTGGACACATTAGTTGAACAAATAAGCTCCTATCAAGAAGTCTACTCGATCAATGCCGACAACTTGAGTTCCCCACAGGAATTAAAGGATGAAGCTAAAATAGCTTGGGATAACATCATGGTTGTATTGCACGAGAAGCATCCTACAGGTGAGTAAAACAGTTAAATATGCAACAAAAAGTTCATCATTGCTATTTTCTAATTGTGCTTCGAATGTGATGTTTCTTTCCCGATTTCAGCAAACGAAACGTTAGCTTGGAAAGCCTGGCGAAATCTCCGATCCAAGTACGTTCGAAACGATGCGCCTCAGAAGTGGCGTGGTCGCTTGGAATTCCTCCTCGACACCGAAGAGTACCCGCTCGAGCAACATTCCTCTTTCTCAACGGACGACTCGTCTGAACCTGCGAACAATTCCGCGTATTACCAATTTCCAACTGTCGACGACTATCTTCAACAGCTAGAGATCATTCCAATTGAAGACACTCCGCCTGAGAGATTGAGAGTCGAGCCTCTTCAGGATGAAGCTCCAGACGTTGCCGAGGTGCAGGCAGCTGCTGACGAAGAGGTCCATGAGGAATTGCAGGAGCCTCAGATACCTGCTGTAAATAACCCAAAACACGAGGAATTCAGTAAGCAGCGGCTCCCGTGATTTATATGAAGCTCCCATTCAGAACGAGATTTAAGAGAACGTTGGGATATGGTTGCCGCTATTAGTCAAGATAAACAAATCGACTTCAACAGAATACGTGTGCGAAGTATGAGGCTAGCCATGGAATATCTGTCGGAATTATGATTCACAGCTCATAAAAATTCTATAACCCAGAGAGCCAATAGATGTTATGTACCGGTATTATCCAATGATCCTCATGTGCTGTTAAATAAATATACGAACTTCCACAACTTTATTTCATGAATCGCCTTCCATTACGTCGAAAATACACAAACAGAGGATGTATCTTTGCAGGCGACTTCACCACTGGCGTGCGTAAATGTATGATTGATTTTTCCCGATTTTGATTTCTCGACGTCTCGATCTTCACTTTCTGCAAATTTGGACGTCGTCCAAACCGACGAGAATTTCCAGAGCGCTGGGCGCACAAAGCCCATTGCGCTCGTGCGTTTGAAGCGCAAAAACGTCCTACACTGATCGTCGGCATCGTTTTGCGATTCTGCACCGACTATAGCACCTCGGCTACGCGCACTCAGCTCATTCATCGCGCATTCATTCATCGTCGCGCCGTTGTAAGCTTCACTCTGCTTCACTTCACTTCCTTTTACTAAGCTATCAATTTGGTTTCTGTGGTCAGCAATCTATGCTGAATAAAAAAAATTTGTAAATAAAGACGTGCGTGGGTGGGCGCTCGAAACCATCGGTCCGATCCGCAGCAACCGAGAGCGAAAGGTGCGCGATGTCCGCTGCTTGCGCATGTGACTCGCTTTTCTTCTCTTCTTCCTCCACTGATGACTGCGTGTTATCTTCAATCGCCCCTATAGGTGATGCGCAGTTCCTAGCGACTACTGGCTTAACAGCTCTTCTGACTGAAAATCCTTCCTGTTCTTCGTAAGATACAGCGCTAATCTCCGACCAATCCGTTCTCCTTGACATGTTCTAAGGATCAGAAACTTGGTCACTAACGAAGTCAGCGCGAAAGAAGCTCTCGACCGCTCAACGACGGATGGAGAGCCGAATGGCTGGACTGCGTCTAATAGACAGGAAGACAAATGAATGAGTCCGAGGCGTGACCAAGGTGAAGGACATCGACGAAGTGGCTACCAGAAGACGATGCACGAAGAAACTAGGCAGCAGAAGAAGGAAACACCGTGGGCGATAAGAACCCAGAGATGTCGGTTACATATGGGGTGCGACAACATGTGAAATGCTAAGGCCCGGTTATAGTAGCGGAAACAATTTCCGCTCCCTGGAAACCGTTTTCGCGTCCCGGAAACAGTTTTCAAGCAAAATTCGGAAATTGTTTCCGCTACTATAACCGGGCCTTTAGATATCGTAAATAAATTTGTAAATGAATTCGTAATCCACATTGAATCTTATCATCATGCTGAACTTTCTTTTTCTTTTTATTTCTTTCCCAATTTGAAGGTTGATGTCTCGGCGCGTCGTCCGAACCAACGAGAATTCCCAGGGCGCTGGGCGCACGAAGCCGCGCTGTCGCGCCATTGCGCTCGTTCGTTCGAAGCGCAAAAACGTCCTACACCGACCGTCGGCATCGCTTTGCGCCTCCGCACCTATAACAGCGCCGCGACGCGCGCTCAGCTCATTCATCGCGTTGCGCTCCGATCGATCGGTCGCGCCGTTGTTGTCGGCCAGCACAGGTCCTGTTCTGCACCCCGAAATACTCTGCAATCTGTCCAGAAATCAACTCGCGATATGTGCATCCTGCGACAGTATGGCGAAAAGGCGATGGAATTGCTGCTTCAAGAGGTAGAGAAGCACACTTCGCTCTATCCACTGTGCGCAAAGCCTTATCGTGATAGCGTCGCCTGGGGAAAAGTGTTAGAGAAGCTGCAGAAGAAATACCCTGGAGGTGAGTTTTTTATTGTATTATGTTTACGTTGAAAGGGTTTGCTTTTTGTCGTACCGCTTTTGCTTCTTTGAGCTTATTTAACAAGCTACCAATGTGTTTTGATGTATAATAATAAAAAGCGGACCAAGACGATTCTCAATTATCATAAGTTCGGCTTATCGCCAAGTTTGTGTGATTTTTGATTTACTCTTCTTATTGAATGTCTTCCTTTTTTCAAAACTTCTTCGGCGATTGTGATTACTGCACAAAAAATGTTAGCTTTCCTAAATATTTGCATATTCCATATACCCTGGTTTCGCCTTTTCGATGGCCCGAATTTTACGCTGACTTTGGTGATTGTCTCGCGTGAACCGCTTGAATGGACTTCAATTAAATTCCAATTATTGCTATACTGATCTTTTTACTGGGTTGTTATAGTGTTTCATGAAAACGGATTTGTAATAAGTCAAGTTATTGCCAAAGTACACACTTTTCATGAGCCTTGCAATTTCAGTAACCGACAAAGAAGCATGGCGATCGTGGTATTGCTTCCGTTACAATTATCAACGCGAGTCCTGCTCTCAAAAATGGAAGGAGAGGATGGCGTTTGTGGACACTTTACCGCCAGAAGAACGAGGCTCCCCAACGTTATCAAAGAAAAGAAAACGACCGCGAATAAAAGAAGAAGATGATATGCCTCGTTCGCTTTTTTCTCTTGACGACGACGAAGATGAGTTCGAAGACGAGGGATCGCCGGCGCCATATCCGGCCGAAGAGGACTGTTTCGATCAGCCTAGGAAGGCGAAGTTCGGGGCACCGAAAAGGAATCCACAAATGGTGAACTCTCACTGCTTGCTGAGGAAATATGGAGACGACGCGATGGAATTTCTTATCGACGAGATAAAGAAGCATCCGTCTCTCTATCCATTGACCTCGAAGCCTTACAGAGACAGCATAGCTTGGGGAAAGGTACTGGAAGCCGTGCAAAAGCAGTATCAAGGAGGTAAGGCACCAAGCCACACGATAAGTTGGAAATATTTTCTATTTTAGTTACGGATAAAGAGGCTTGGCGTTCGTGGTACTGCTTCCGCTACAACTACCACCGTAACTCGTGTTCCCAAAAATGGAAGGATAGGATGCGTTTCGTTGACTCGGCTCCCGCTAAGCACGAGTCGGTGCGCACTCGTCCCGGTGGTCCCAAGGTCCACAAATTCACCGGAGGCAACCCACTTCAAGAGCTGCAGCGAAAATACTGTCCACCGAAAGATCCCAGAATCATTAAGTACGCCGACGAACATGGCAATCTCCTCGATTCAACCGCTTTTGCCGACTCCGACTATGGTTCCTATGACGACTATGCTCAGAATTACACAGCAGACATTAACGACGACTTTTCGGAAGATCCCATCCGCTACAGCACTGAGGAGTATCCGAGTTTTTCCAACGACTATGCAGGTGGTTTTGGAGATTCGCTCAACGAGCCTTTCGATGACGACTCCTTCTTGGACTCTGTGGAAACCAGTGGATCTAATGAGGTCATAGAAAGGGTAGCCCAGTACAGTCACATCATTGGTGCCCCGGCCTCTGCACCCAAGCCTGCTCCAGCTCCAGCGACAGCTCCAAAAGTCATCAGACTTTATTCAAGGCCCCCCAATTCTAACAATACCTCTTCGACTGGATCAACAACTATTATCCGGCGAATCAACCCTTCTCAACCAGGAGCTTCTACCTCAAGCAACACCATCGCCTCAATCCTATCCAGAAATCCACCCAGTTCCACTATCCTACCCCAAGGCCCACTCCGGAGTGGAATCCGATGGATCAGAGCGCCGGCCAAGGTCCTCTCGACGGCGAAACCTGGCTCCATTCTAGCGAACTCCCTGAAAATTCCCAAACCTGAGCCGGTTCCAATCACTCTCGATGATGACGACGATGTCAAGCCCGTTGTAAACAAGCTCAATGATGCTGCCACTGCTGCTGCCGTCAGCACTACTGGTCACGATTCTTTTCGTAAGTAACACGCTAACATATTACCAATAGCGATAACACCATTGCAGGTTCAAACTTGAAATCCCTGTGGAACGACCTCGAGAAAATGGACAACAAAAAGAAGCATCTGAGTATTTTGAAGAAAGGAATCATGAAGAAATTGAATGAGACCTTTGCTGAAATGTGAAAATAGTAGAATCAAAAAAACTCCCTCTTTTACAACACTCGCCCTTTTTTTAACTTTTTAGTAATAAATAAGTATAAGAATACGTTTCTTTTATCCTTGAAATAATTACAGTACCACACGAAGAGATTCTTGCAAAGACAGAAGATAAATTCAGGAGAAACACTTCACGTATAAAACAGGCGACCTTAGGTGTAAATGATGTCTTTAAGGCAAGAATATGGTTATGCGAGTTTACCTTCTCGTATCAATGGCTTTTGCCTTGACAATCGTCTTACACAAGCACAAGAAAGATAAAATTACACTGTTGACGTTGATGTTCTTCTGAGTTCGAATGAAGACGGTGTCCAAGCAGAGCGATAAGCGTTCCTTCTGCGCAAGTATTGGAGAGGAGAAGTGCCTGTTGTCAGCTTGGACTGTATCCGTCGGAGGCGCGGCCGCAAGGTGCAATAGACGAAGTGGTCGTTCAAATTATACGATATTCGATATGCATCAGTGTGATAATATGAAGCGCAAAGCGCAAAAAACATGAAGCGCTAACGCAAAAAAAATTGACTTCGATTGGAATCAGGAAATCAGCCTCTGTTTACACCACTCTTTCATTCATGTTTACTTACTAGAGTACTTTTCTCTCCGATTAATTGCCATATCAAAACCAATGTTGTGTTATTTTATATCAGCTTCTGTCCCTCTACTGGATATCGAACAGCAAGTTACTCTGTTTTTATTCCAACGTTTTTACTATAGGACAACTCTAACCTTTTTTTGGACTGCGGCTACAAGCTTTGTAAATACTACACGATACGGTATCTGTGCTCGCGGGTTTTATAAATTTCGCAGTAAACATTTCATTCCGTTAGTGCAACCACCATTGTTGGAAGCATCTTGCCCACGTGTTTACATGCAATCCCATAAAAAATCCGTATAAATGACATTATAAATGTACTTGCCATGGATTCATTATAGCTCATCCACTTTCCACCAGCTGTTGCTTGACTACATCTGCTGCCAGTGTGAAGCCAACCGCGGGTGTTTTTGCCAGTAGGTGAAGGTGACTAGCACGCCTGATTTCGGTGACTATGCTCATGCATTATCTTTTTCCTTTATTTAATCTTAAAGAAGTTTACGACGTGGAACGTAAGATGGGCACTCCCTTCGACTCCGACGTCGTGCGCTGCGCTAAAGAAGGAAGAGCAGCAATGACTATGGTGCTCTACGATTCTTCGTAGTGCATTATGTGATATCTTGGATGGTGAATGCCATTGATTCAAGGGTAAATGAATATGTATTTTGATACTGTCACTGTTCTTTTCCTTTGACTGTCTTTATGACTATGCTCCATCATTTTTGACTATGCTCCATCAAAGCATTTCTGTCAAAGGGATCCATTTGATTTGTGGACGCAATTGTAAACTTATTCATTGCAGATAGTCTGATAAAAGCAAATCACATGTCTTTCAAGGATGGCTGGCTGTCAAACAGTCAAGTAGCACGCCGTTCTCATTCTTGCACCGCAATGTTTGCATTCGTTCGAACGCCCAACAATCCTCTAGATGTTTTTTGAACGTATTAGATTATCAACATTTTGTTGAACGACAATCATATCGTATATTTTCTGCTGCTTGGCCAACGTATATTTTCAAGTGCCATATTTTCATAATGCACATTTTCACCACTGTGCATCTCTCTCGATCATTCTTTGCGTTCAATGTCCTATTTAGCGCATGTGCATCAGACGTTCCGATATCGTTCCATCTTTTTAAGTGTGCATTGTTGGAACGCTGCCCGTTTTTCCAGGCATTGCTGTGCACACACCCCGTATGCCAGCCGTTGCAGCAATCGATATCGTGCACGCGCGTTTCACCCTTCGTTTGACTTTTGCTTGCAGTTCGTTTCAGCCGTTCATTGTAGTCCTATAGCAATGGTCTACAACGTACTATTAACAAAATCCAAACCTCCTGCAATGGAGTTACTCATTAGAGAAATAAAGAAGCGGCCTGCACTGCATGGTGTGCTGAAACGCAAAGACGTCCCCGAAAGTGAATGGGATGCCGTGATAAGCGCCGTTCACGAAAAGTTCCCTGAGGGTGAGTTAGTTGTACTAGGACAATCTCTTTCTTGTTAAAGTACTTGACTTTACTTTTGACTTTATTTCGCGAATCAAAGGCACTACGCCTTGGGCGACACCGAAAATAGACAAACAGAGGATGTCTGGCAGACGACTTCATCTCTGGCGCGGCGTAGATGTCGAACCGGTCGTAGACGGCGCACTTCACGGGGCATCCGGGAATCGGCAAATCTTCAGCTGCGGCAGCGGAATATCGTTTGCGGCACAGCGGACGCTTCTGAGCTTGCAGCTGATGGTCCGTGAACCGGGAGTTGCGTCATCGCTGGTCCTCAGAGCGTCGGCGACCTTCGGGATGATATCTCACGCAGCATTGGGCGTCGGATTCCTGGGGTAGGACATCTTGTTGTCAGCGGTAGTGGGACTACGGCTTCCGGGTGTCCCAATTCCCTCTGGAGGCCGGAACAGTCACAACTGCCACGGGGTTTGCCATCTGATTAACCAGACACTAAGAGAGTGACCGGAGGACCGACCACTCGCCACCGCGACACGAGTCCTTGTTAAAGTACACAATTTACTAAAGCAGTGTAAATGATGAGAGTGAGCACGCCACTATCAGATTTTGTCCTTGGTAAGTAGTGTGGATATCGATAAGGGTCAGGTGGTACAGTAATGAGTAGGGTACGATTTTCAATAATTAGCTGTTAGAGGGGTAATCTTGGCGTAATCTGGTTTCCGAAGGCTTTTAACACTTATATGTGTGCCTCACACTGTGCCTCATTATCTCGTCTACATGTTGTTAGTCTCCATAGGCTACTGTTTATTTTTATAAAAGTGTTTTGCAAAAAAGCCATTTTGACATGCTACTCGTTTCAGTCGATTCTAGAATGGCTTGGCGCTCGTGGTACTGCGTCATGTACCAGCATAGAAACACTCTGAGTGGCTTGAGCGGGAGATTTCCTGATTTGGACGACATTCTTGGTCCACGGAAACAAGCAAAACGAAAAGGGCGTCCGCCAACGATTAGTGCTCCTACACCAGAACAATCCATAAACAATCAGTCAAACGAGGAACAATATAATTACTATCCGCCACACAGCTCCTCTGCCGAAAGTCTCTCAGTGGTAAACCAGATCCAGTCACCAACACCGTTCCGGGAACATTCCATTGCTGTTGACCCCGTTATAAATACACCGTACTCGCTCTCAACAATGCCGCCAAGCTATTTGTTTGGAAACTTTACTTACGAAGCGCCAGCTGATCATACACATTTCCGTAAGTACATTTTCGTAAAAAGCATTTAGAAGTTGAGTTAATTTTAGGGTACTGTCTTGAGATGGTTTGGAAAAAGATCAGGGCAAAGAAAGCAGCTGCGCGGAATTTGAACGATCTCCGAAGGCAGTGCATGAAAGTGATTAACAAAATTGAAAACTGTGAATAAACCGGAGCTGAAGCGTTTTCATCCGACGCATATCCGTTAAATGTCGAATAAAAACTGGTTGTGGAAAGGTCTTGACTTTTATACCTCAACACCCAAACAATGTGTTCGATGTGTTCAGCGGTGACTGGCGCTTTCACATCTCTTACAGCTCTTGGACAATAAAATAAGGCCTCAGTCCAATCTTCTTTTGGACAGTTATGCTCTTAAAAGAATGGATTATAACTTATAGAAGTTTCCACAAAGTTAAAAAAGTTTTGATTAATTGACGCTAGCTGGAAGTCAAGTTACATATCAGATCTACTACCCCACAGCCAGACCTATACGTCAAGCGGCCGCAAAAGTCGTCTTGACAAACCATCGGAACTACGGCTCCCTGGTGTTCCATGCCTTCTGGTAGCCGGAACGATCATTGCGCCACCAACGGCATCAGAGAGCGACAGCTCACTCAACTCATTCATCGCATTTTACACAGAGCGAGTGGACGACCCTATCGATCCTCATCGACACAAAGGAACGACTATGCCATTATATTCCAAATTTCAGAAATGTTATGGTGCCACAGTCCATCGGATTAGGCTGTTGCAACATTTTATTCTATAACGCCCCTCTGCCCGCAAAATGCCACAGGCACCTTGATTTAATTGTTCATTCATATATTAGGACCGTGCTGTTATCCTCATGATGTTTTTGCGAAAAACATGATTTAAAAACAATCACATATTTACCAGTTCTCACATGGAAAGTAGCAAATAATCGATTTGTGAACCCAGGAAAACAAGTTTCCATTACCGGTTCTCATTCAAATCGCATTGATCAAAGCGCTGCTTCCGTCGTATCGATTCGTTCGCAATAGATGCTTTGCGATCTGCGCGACGATCACAATCGATCGCCATCGGTGTTTGTCTCACTTTATCTTATTGCAGGTTATGAAGCCAGCAGGCTCGATGTACGCCTGCTATGGCGAAGGATCAATAGTGTTCATGTTAGCCGAAATGAAATCATATCCAGCGCTGTATCAACAAAACTGTCGAACTAAGCGAAGTCACACACAGCTGTCTGGCGAAGCAATGAAATGCTTTCAGAGATTGATGGAGTCTCTGAGGGCTCGGTTCAATGGAAGTAGGTGTCGGAGAACGGTTAAAATGTGGCTAACTTAAGAGGATATTAGGATAACGAAAAAGCTAAAACAGACATCTTCTCACAACGTTTGTTGTTGTGATAGATTCGCGCATTTATTTAGGAAACATCCATCGTTCATGTTCCGATGTTGAAGTTTAGGGAACTGATTCTGATTCGATTTTTTACTTCAGTTTCTGTTTATGTGGTTACGGAAACTATTGTTAATCACCTTGATTTTTCGAGAGAATGGCAATTTTCCAACGCAATCTAACTAGTAACCATCACGAGAGCAATGTATTCCAAGCCGTATTCTATGTATTATATGCTTGAAATGGTAAATTTTTGCTATTACTTCACCTTCGCTTGTTACAGTCACTGAAGAACTGGTATGGAGAGCATGGAGTCGCCTACGGACCACCTACAATACGAAGAGTTGCACGGAGAGGTGGACAGAGCATTTGTTTTTTCTAAAAGACGTCAAGCAGCCATACAAGAGAAGGAAAACAGCAAAAGAAACAATCTCATTGGATGGATATGAATCAACCTCGTCCGTTTCGTCCGTTTCATCGGTTGAGCTGACGCCACCGTCTTCGCCTATTTCACAGCCGTCGTTCGACATTAAAACCGATCAAAGCATCACGGAACAGTGTTTCGATTTTCAAGTATACGATACTTTCCTCAACCGTTCGAAACTTCTTGTTTAGGCCGAAGAACCTCAACCTATTGTGAATGACACGTTTTTGGCTGACATCCCTATGGTATGTTCATGGCGATATTAGAGAGTGATGTGTATCTTATTCTGTTCAGGCCCATTCAGAGGACTCTAGATTACAGGGATATTTTAACGTTAGTAAACCTGTAAGTGCAGTTGGTTTTGTTCCTTTGAATATAAAATTTCTAAAGACTTTTTCGAATCACCGATCACAGTCGTTACCTCGTCGATCCCGTTCTCTAATCGCAGTGCACGGAAGAGAAGCATGCGATTTGTTGATAAACATCGTTCGCGATTATCCATCTTTTTACATGGAGTCGATGTGGCGCTTCAAGAATCCTCAACAACTTCCGCAAACATTACAAGGAGATTGGAGTAGCATCATGCAGCGGATGCGAGAGTCGTTTCCTGACGGTAAGTTCACAGGTTATGAAATGAACTGCACGATAAAAACGCTTAGGAAAATGCTGCACCAATAGGTTGCCAGCCTTTGATTAGGCTGGTTTTCCCATAACTTGTCATGTACATTTTCTCACTACATCGAAGTTTTTGGGAGAGAACTGAAAGACAAGCAAAAACTCGAGTACCTAGGTCCCCATTTAAACAAGTCTCCTGATAACAATCATTAATTGTTGACTATTTTAGTGGACGACGCTGCTGTACTCAACGCTTGGCGCACAATCCGAACCAGATACGGTAATAATACCTCTAGAAGATATGCAAACAAAATCACATATCTCAACGAGTTCCTTGAACGGATAAAACGAGGTGCTCGCGGCAACTCCAAAAAAGGCTCTGTTGATAACGCCATACAACATGACGTCCCTTGTGAAGTCGACTATGAACCAGCAGTAAAACTACCATCGACTTCGCACAGCCATCAAAACAAGTCGACATGTTTTATGGACGAATTCGAAAGAAATTTTGGAAACGAAGCGGTCGCTGTAATATTGGAGGAGATAGGGAAAAGATCTGACTTCTACGGGGACGCGCTAGAAAATGCGCTCAGTGTTGCGAATCTCATTGAACCGCAGAGTTCATCATGGAGAATCATCGCGCTATCGATTCAAGAACGAATTCCATATGGTTAGGAGATATTTTTTGTTTCATTCTCACCGATGCTTTATTTCAGTGGCCGAAATCGACGTGTTCAATGCGTGGAGGAGTGTACGGGTGAACTACTGGAATGAGCAATGCCCTCAGAATTGGGTTGGAAGGATAACGTTCCTAAATAGAACGAACACGAATGTGAAAGGAGGCCAAGAGGAGTCCCCGACAATTTCGTTAGATTCCGAGCCTGATGAAGATGTCGTTGATGTAACGTCGCAAAATTTGGCACTTGATCAAGTTAATCGGAACAAACGTGATGTTTCTGACGAGCCTAGCCGCTCGGAAGCAAGCATTGATCGGTCTTCTAGTCACTTACTACCCGAATTCCCAGCTGATCAGGAGAGTGTTTCCACAATCGTGCGGAGCAATTCGTCCATGGAATCGATCAGTTCATCATCTGCAAACGATCAGTGTGCACAACGAAGAGCTGCAGACCCGCTAAGTAAGGCCGTTCCTCACCAAAACCTAAATGGACTCCTTGATAGTTTATTGTGTTTTCTAATAGTAGTTGAAGTAAGCACACATCTAGCACCGAAGAAAAATTTCGACCGTGACAGGACTCGAACCTGCAATTTTCGGATCCGAAGTCCGACGCCTTATCCATTAGGCCACACGGTCACGTAGATGGACTAAGGTCAAAATGCTTAACATTCGACGTCAGAGACATCGGTCAATTCTAGTTTTATTACATAATAACATGCCGAAAATAGCCAAATATTACAATTTTTTAATTACGATCCGAACACTATCTAGGCAAACCAACCACTAAGTTACAGGTACTATTGATAAATGACTCGAATTTAGAAGATTCCTTGTTATTTAACGTCAGCAAATATTCATTTTAGAGCACCTTCTATTCAACATATTCAAGACCATGTATTCGGAGCCCGACAGCGAAGCCAATCTCAGCGAACTAAGGAGAGTTATCACGCGAATACTGACAGACGCCTATGATAGAATAGAACGTTAGAGAGTTTTTGTTGCCGTCATTGCATAAATGATTCTCTCAGTGCTGGCAATTGCTCGAAGCTTGTTTAAACAGGTTGCTCTTGGATATAACCTTCTTTATCTATTGGTATATTTCGGGGATATCGCGTGTATTTTGCCTCCTCTGACTGATGAAATAAACGATCACACTGAGTGATGCAACGCTTTGCCGCACGCCCTCCACTGTGCTCCCATCGCGGGCTGTGTTATTGCACCCACACGCGACTTTCGAATTGCGAACGTAATTTTCGAAAATATTCCTGTGAAGTTTTCTGAGCTCAATGCGATGCTGAACCAGCATTAGAGTTTTTGATTCATATTGATTATATTCGAGTGGCTTGGCTCACTGGCTTAGCATCTTGACAGTCTTTCGTCGTGTCATTGCGAAATCGAATAAGAAGTGAACTTCTTCAGCACTTTCAAGAGGCCACAGGATATCACGGTATGCGAGCGGAGCAATAGGAGGCAGCAATACAGGAGACGATTGTGAAGATGGCCGACAGTGCTTCGACATCAAACCAGTGTGAGTTTAAAAATTGTTTTCTGTGCAGCACCTTAAGGATTCTTACATGGTCTCATGGGCAACCTAGACATATCAGGAAAGCATATTATCCTTTCTCACCGAGTACACATCCGTTTTTCACCAGCCACTCCCTATATAAATTCATGGTTTTGTTTTTTGCTCCTCTTTCATGAATACTCTTTTAGCACCGTTGTAACGATTACCACGAGATACAGTTATTTTCAGACGAAATGTGGAAGAGAGGGCACAACTTTACATCCCAACGGAAATTTACAGAACGTTACGCCCGCCTCGACGTACACAACCACTTGCTTCCACAGGCATCAACTTCTCGCAGCCTGGTAGGCCCATTCACATAATTCTTAATAGCTTCACTTTTTCAGACCCATTCTCAAGATGACATTTCGACCGTAGCACCGTCTCTGCTTTCAAAGAAACGTCCAATGGTTACCTTTTGTGAACCATATACTGGAAAGAAGTTTGTGAGGCTAAATGGTGTGGTTTCACAGTCGCAAGCGAAGCGGGCGAATATCCTGTCCTCGAAGTTAAACACAACTGCTGCCGAGTTGAGCAGAACTGTAAATCCCGATGATGTGGTGTCGTCTGCTCTTCGAACAAAAATGGCTGAAGCTTATAAGACTATACGGATGGACACTATACAGACGGCAGTGTTATTGCCGGAACAGACAGCCCGTTTGGGCCGCAAAGTTATTATGATAAAACGGCTGCCTATAGCGACGGCAAGCCCGGGATGCCAGAATACAAGTTTAACATCCAATAAAGTAGTCGATAAGGATTTAAGAAGACATCTTCAAACAGAAAATCGGAACACAACTGTGGTGAACTCGGTACAGGTATGAACATATATGTATTAGGCACAAAGGATTACTATTCGATTTTAGCTCGAATCGCATCAAAATAATCTAGGTGGCGAAGAAAATAGCGATTCCTCCGTAACCGCGGAAACAGTATCAGCAAAGAACGAAAGTCATCCAGATTCTTCCATTACCCACGCGGATGAATGTCCAGAAGCGAATGCAAACGGAACACAAAAAGTAAATTTTTTTTGTTGTGAGAAAATGCAAAACGTATTAGGTTTTCTGACCGAAATCTCAACAAGCCCATGTACATAGAATTTCTTTTTTTAGCAGAGATTTATTGGCTCACACTTTTCTTCAAAACAAGGCGTTTCCAAACGTATACTCATTTCCAGCCAACTCATCATCGATCACGCCGCATTCGCAGTCACTCTCTTAGCCAGAACCAGCCGTATATTGAACCGGATTTTTTGTTTTTCCGACATCGCAACCGTCAGATTATGCGGTTTAAATCGCCGGTAAGTTGTAGCCTTATAACGACTCATTCACTAAGTAATTGATTTTAGGACGTACATCTAGCAAAATACATTCCTGACTTTCAAACATCCTACACGGAAAGAAACACGAGAAAAATAAGATGTCGAAAGCAGAACCTATCGGAGACGAATGAAAATGAAAATCAAATCTTGATGATTAGCGCAGGCACTCCTGTTAAACCGAAGAAACGCAGAGCAATCCGAAAGCGTTCGACGAAGGCTGCTAGTGAGCTACAGATCGCCATATCGTCGGAAGCCGTAAATAGTCATCGAGAAACTGAAAGCGCACCCAGTGCAACTTCCTGGGTGGAATTCCTGGTTGAAGCACCAAATGAACAAACTCCTTCCAATCTGGTTGCTTCCGATAGCAGGCCCGAAGACATCACAAAGGGAAACACGCCAACGGGTTTCAAAGAAGAAAACATATGTGAGTGGCAAGAAGATCATTGTGATGCAGGCGCTTCACATCCCTCAACATCAAACGTGCAGCGCCTACCCGAAACTACATCTGAACACGAAAGAGAAGACGATCTGATGATCTTTTCGGATGACGACTTTTGCGATGAAATGTTGCAGGAACTCGGGAACTGGAAATCACTGCTAAATACTCCAGTCAAAAATCAATTGATATTGAAAGACGAGCATCAAGAAAACGTTCAAAATCCGCAATTCCATGCAAGTGCATTGAATAATGAGGATACAGCAGAACACCTTGTTGGATCGAGACGGATAGTATTTGATTCCGACGAGTGTCAGCCATCATCCTCGTCACGATCTCCAAACAATTCTGTGCCTCAACAGACCAGTCATCCTTGTAATAGCTTTCCGTCTTAGTACTGATGCCGTTAGACTGAAAAATACGATAGGAAGAAGAATGATCAGAAAGGAACTTATGCTCAGATTTTCGGGATATTATCGGTTTCTCAATAAATACCTCTAATAGTTTGGTACTAACAGAATATCTGAAGACAGCACACAAGTACTCTTTTATATAAAAAAATACACTTGACCTAGTTGGCCTCTTCTTCTTCAGAAACGTCTTCAAGAAATATTCTGTCAACGGCCTTTTAAAAAAAGCGAATTCAGAGCAGTCATCGATAACATACTGGATAAAGTATCCACTGAGGATACGGAAATATAGGGCAGCTTTATGTTGGTTTGTGAATGCTTTATATTCCTTTCAGTTGTAAATTTGCTGCAAACTGAGTCAACTTGTCGAATCTTCCCAAGGAGAAAAGTGACTCTAACAGTAGTACGCAGACGCTCCGTCGGGACGAACGCCGCAAAAGAGATATGCAAATAGAGGAATGCGAGTTGCACTTTACGGGCTACAAAACGGAAGACAGACAGTTGTTGGGAGGGAGCAGAACGATTTGACGCGAACGATTTGCCGCAGTAACGATTTGCCGCGAACGATTTGACGCGAACGATTTGCCGCGAACGATTTGCCGCGAACGATTTGCCGCGAGCACGATTTGCCGCGAGCACGATTTGCCGCGAACGATTTGCCGCGAACGATTTGCCGCGAGCACGATTTGCCGCGAGCACGATTTGCCGCGAACGATTTGCCGCGAGCACGATTTGCCGCGAACGATTTGACGCGAGCACGATTTGCCACGAGAATGGCTCCCGGCACGAAAACGATCCGTTTTTGGACAGTCTGCCGAAGTTTGAGAAAGGTTAGATATGCCAGGACGAAAAAAGCATATCTAACAGCGTTTATCCTGTAAAGTAACAAAATGTTTAACAACGATCACATAAAAACAACAGCATTTCAACTCATTCCGATGTTAGTCGCGATCCCGTGCAGAAAATCGAGCAGATTGTCCTCATCGTAGCCATCAACGAGCCGTCGGATCCTCAGGTCAGCATCGCGATACTTCTTCCGCTTCTGCTCTGCAGGACGTCCAATCAGCATATCTTCAAAGCTCTTATCGACGCCTATTTGGACCTTTCGAAGACTCTCAATGAATTTCCAAATCGACGGGTGATCGGCACCCAGTTCTCTCTGCAATCGACGGTGTGCGGCTTCCGCTCGATTATTTGTGCGCGGATCGTTCTTCAAGACCTAAATTCGTTTTAAAGGACAGCTTGCATAAAAAAAACCTACGCGATCATGACAATTCCACATATCAACAGCGAATTGAGGCGATCGTCGGTTTCCACGGCGATCGACTTTCCCCATGTAGTTGTCTTCAAACCATTTGAGGACTGGCTCAAGTACCGACAGATCCGTAGTTATCAGATCTTCTCCGTCGTCCTCGCCTCGATGTTCCACCTCCTCCCAACTTTCGGATAGTTCACAAACGGCACGGTCAAGATCTTCGGGCTTCACAAATGCCAGAGCGAGAATCTTGCGCGCTTCCACAGCGAAATCCGGCTCCGTGTTGTACCGACGCAAAAGATGTCCCGTAAACTGTTTTTTGAAATTTTGTGCTAGGTGGAATAGGCAGCCTAAGATCCGAATTTCTGGGAATATCTTGTTCGCCGCGTTAAAAGCTGCCTTCTCGAAATCGATAGACATCGATTCCGGTTTGAACTCCGGCCACTTCTGGTGAATCATGCGAAAAAGTGCTTCATATGTAGAACCAGCTTTGTTCGGTAACAGAGCTGTTAACACCGGGAAAACGTATCCACTTCTCTCCGCTAGAATGAAGCAGTGCCGGAGGATGAAGCTGCTTCTGTCGTCGAATCCGCTGTCGTCACTATCACGGTTGTTGCCGGAATCAAGCTGAAAGACACTCGGACAGCGATTCGCAAATTCGCCAACCTTTCAGACGACTGAACTTCTGTGGAACTTCCTTGTTCAGTTGTCGCCCCGAACGCAGCAAAAACCGAAGCAAACATAACAGCGAAGCAAAAAAAGAGCAGAAGATGACGCGTAAGCTCCGAAGAACGCAAAAACAGCGTCTCCGAAACGTTTTCGTGCCGGGAGCCAGTCTCGCGTCAAATCGTTCGCGGCAAATCGTTCGCGGCAAATCGTGCTCGCGGCAAATCGTGCTCGCGGCAAATCGTTCGCGGCAAATCGTTCGCGGCAAATCGTTCGCGTCAAATCGTGCTCGCGGCAAATCGTTCGCGGCAAATCGTTCGCGGCAAATCGTGCTCGCGGCAAATCGTGCTCGCGGCAAATCGTTCGCGGCAAATCGTTCGCGGCAAATCGTTCGCGTCAAATCGTTCGCGTCAAATCGTTACTGCGGCAAATCGTTCGCGTCAAATCGTTACGCACCCTTGTTGGGATGGCGTGTCTATTCGCCGTTTAGAGACGGCAACTCCATTAACATGGCTGCTACTCTTGTTGTGTCTGATCTAATAGTCATAGAGTGATAGAAAATGGAAATGTACTGTATTGACCGTGTGAAATATATCGCATCATTGGAGTTAGAAGCCTTGATTTACTTAAAAACAATGTCGCCACTGTTTCATCTACCTGCAAGCAGCTCCTTTAGGCGCTGAATAAGCGATTAAACCGCTGAATGAATAGATTTGCGTCCTTCACACAACATTATGCGTATTTGTTAATATATCTTAATGCTAAGTGAAGGTGCTCAAAACACACCTCTGCACAATCGCCCCTCGATTACGTTTTTACAGAGATAACGTCAATCTTCTGTAGAAAAGCCTCCATACGACTTTTACGATTTTCTAATCTTCAGGTGACCAGCCTAACAGCATTATATTGTATTCTCAGTCAGCAAAATGCGTTTAACTGGATGCGCACGTATTCCGTAAGCAAGAGCGTCTCATTAGCGAATATACTGATTCATTGAATGTGCAATGAACAACTCCCTGTGATCTCTAACTGCTGCACTGCCTGACTCATTATGATATGTGTGTTTGCGAATGTTGACTTATCTTTTAAATTGATGTGCGCTCTACTAGATTCGATGTTGATTTGCTGTTCGATGTTCATATGTGCAAAAAAAACGATACACATCATCTCGCGAAGAGAAGATGGACTTTCGCTTAAATGAATATCATAAAGCAAGCCATTATCCCCTTATGCAAAACTGAATTAGCATGTCCGCTATGCAGGCCAAGTTAGCATTCCTGCACGGCGCACCTTTTCACTAACCCCTATTCCCGCTCAGAGAGCAGCATGTGATCCAAAGCATGTGTCACAAAGCCGATGCTTTATATGGGTATACGCTGAGCGCCACACGCATGTTGCTCTCTAAGCCCGCGCTTGCTGTTTAAAGCTGCACGCATATTAATGCTCGCGCTGGCGACGTGGAAAGTGACAGTAATAATTGGAACATATGCTTTATCAAGGCTGATACAGATGTGTTTTTTATTATCACCTGAATGCTTAGTCGGCAATAATCAATGAAGACAAATTCATTATACCCTTCCTTCAAACTTTCTTTCGTAAATTTCGTTTCTCAGGGTAAATAAGGCATATTCATGCCGATGCCCCAAAACTCACAATCACGTCAAAGAATTCATGTCCAAAAATAGCCTGAAAAACAGCGGTTTCTTGAAAAGGCCTGTGCTCAACGACAGATGTTTTGTTGTTGATTTCCGTGGGAAAAATCCTTCGCTAAATTACGCTCTTAATTACTTTTTAGAAATTCAAATTGCGGGAACGTTCAATGCCCCTGCTCTAAATGTGAACGTGCTTGTTCGTATCCTCATGAAAACGCATCCTCACTGGACGCGTGAGAAGTAGCTTCCCCCTCATATTCACACGCTGACCACCTTACCAGACGTTTGCGATGAGTAAGTTTCGTCCAATGTGTTTTGCTTAACGAGATACGCTGTTTTTAGGCGCCCATGATGTCAAAACATACGAAGCGTTCGCCAGAAAGTTTGGGCTCGGACCAGTGGCCCAACTGCTGAATGCCGTTGAGGAAAACGAACAGATCGTATGGAATTCATTCATCCGCTGCCGGTTCCCCGATTACTTGCAGCGGTCCCCAGAGACCTACAGGTTGTGGAAAAATATCTGGGCGGCGGTGCACAACCGATACCGATCAGGTACTCATAAACAAATAAACAAAAAAAAGAACTAAATAAGTTCATTTCAAGAACAAGATTCATGTTAGTTAAGTGGAATTTCGTTTTTCGACTGGTTTCTTTGTTGTCATGTCTCTAATGTTCCTAAATAATCTGCGATTCAGTGCCAGAAGCAACGCTCTTCAAGGTTTGGTGTGCCATCCGCAGTTTATACCTCACCAAAAGCTGCCCCTTGTTCTGCGTAGGACGAATTAGTGTCTTGGAGAAGCTAGTTGTCAGACGCCGGACAGGTATCTAATCACCAATATAAAAGTTGTATATGAAATGGTTTCAGGTGCTACATGGAGAGAGAAATGCGCCGTAAGCTCTTTTTTAATTATCTGTCCTGGATATTATATGCTCGACACAGGTGCTTCCTCTGCGGAAAATCCAAGTTTTTCCCATCTACGGTAATATGCGCACTTCTTAGGATCCACGACGGATGGCTACAGACACTCCGCCCATCGTACAACGGAATCTAGATCCGCAGAAAAGAAGAAGAGCCACGAAGGGACGCGCTGCCACGAATGCAGACCATTCCGTCACTTTGTATGAGGATACTATTCGTAGAAATCAACTAAAAACTGACGACACTCCTATCGTCGAAGAAGGTTTTTATCAAGAATTATACAAATAAATTTAAAATAATTCAGGGACTGACGACCGATCAAGAAGCTGTCCACACTCAAACGCCGAAATTCAGACAGGTTAGCGTCTAAAAGTCATGTAAGAAAGTCATTACAAATTAGAAAACTTGAGACAACACGAGGAGATCTACTCGAATCAAGACAAAACACAGACAGTGGATTTGTACATCAAGTCAGAGCCGGTAGACATTAATATGTCAGAAGTGGATGAGTCTCTACAACAGGAAGCTATTGCCGAAGAGAATGGAATGCAATCACGCAGCTACGAACTCCTTCAAACGGGTTTGGCTTGTTTAGAATATTTTAATGAGATATAGATCATTTGCAACGAGATACACGCTTTCAAATGCCCAAAGAGGAGGAATACAGCAACTTTGCGGAAGAAGTTCACACAGCATCATCATCTATGGAAGGAGAAACTGACAAGGAAATTCAAAGGGAAGAGCACATCCTTACAGGTGACTTTTACGGTTATTTCGTGACGGCTTGAGATTCAGAACGTAAGGAAGAACCTCCAGCTGCAAAAGCAGCCCCGTATTGGGAAATCATGGAATCGTCCATTGACATAGCACTTGCGGTCAGGGTTATTGTTGGTCTATAAAATAACACGGCAGCAATTCAGAGCTCCAAGTTCAAGAAGCCTGCAAACGTTTCTGGAACTATGCAACTCTATCGTCGAACGAGGTCAAGCCTCAATCAAAGCCTCTATGCTCAAGCCTCAATCACTTACGAAGAAGGTCACACAATCCCAACATCCATAAGCCAAGTAATTCGCGCTGACAATGTCGAAGAAAGTCAGATTCTCGATCTTTATAGAAGAGTCATGGAGCGCCCGGTTCAAGAAGGTTAGCCATTCAGACATTTTCGCACCTAATATCCTACAAAGGGTCAACGCATGTGTGAACATGAGTACTCGTATCAGAATTCAGTGTGAACCAAAAAAAATCACTTCTATCGTGTTAATTGTAGCATTTTTGTTTTCAGCTTCCATCACTGAACAAGAATCGGCCGAGGAAATTCCGTTCATTGTAACTGATGGCTATATACTCGACGTTCCGTACAGTACGTTCCAATCGCACATTTGACAACAGTGTACAATTTTGGCATTTTCAGTTCCCGATCCCTGGAAGTTAACCACGTTCGACTTTGCCAATCCCCGTCTAATAAATCCGACGTACATCCCGTTCAATCCACATACTGATTGGCTTTTGTACTCATCGTCCTTTAATGTTTATGATCTACTTCGTACTCAGTAACACACTGCGCTTGTGAATAATGTGATATTTACTGTGGTTTCGGACACATTATGAGAAGAAACATTTTTGTAATAAACAAATCACAATACCAGTTCGTCATTTGTGTAATGGAAAAGGGTCGCCAAAATACGTCTGCACTTGACTTCATTTTTGCAAAACAGAGAAAATTAGGTCACAAATCTTGAAAAAAAACGCCGAACGCGTTGCAACTCAGCAACGCCGTTCCTTGCAGCTTCAAACTCGTTCGCCACACTTCTCCTTTGCCTTTTTCCCACCATGCATCTAAACACTTTTTGTATTGCAAGGCGTCCTTCCGCGTTCAGCCGTCGCTCAGTCATCGACTCTCGGCTAACCAGCCGCGTTCATCGAACTCCGATACATCCTGTCGAACTTACTCAAATCAACCTTCGCTTGTTCCTTTTCGGTTTGATGTTTTTGTAAACGAGAGTCGCACATGACACAAATAGCAGCCGCCACACTCGGCGCATATCGATTTTGGCGCTGTCGCAAAACAGATTGTGAAGCGCACGTCGGGACCATGTTTGTGTTTCAGTATTGATGTACTAGGTGCGTCATGACGAATCATAATCTCTAAATATTAGCTAGCGGAAAGGCAATTGATGCACACTCAAGATGATTGGACTTTTTTATTTTATTTTGATGACACTTAAGAATAATTGATATGGGGTTGTGAGTGTCTGGCCGTTGGTTATGCTTGTATCGTAGTTGCATGAGTCTGAAGCCTTAGTTCAATAAAATGCCATAAGTCGAGGGCCAGATTTGACCATTATTAACAAAAACCAGCGGAAGAAATGAGAAGTTACTTCTTGAGTGAGAAGTTACTTCTTCTGTCATCTTTTTTTTTTCGAGATGACTCTACAAAATATGACTAAACGCCCTCCACATGTGTATCCACATGTGTATTATCGCGTGTTGAGAAGTACAACGACAGCTTTACACTATGTACTACGTCTGTAAACAACTATTCCTGGTAATTTTATTTGAGTATAAAGAAAGTTCACTGTTTACCTTCCTTGCATAGCATACATCAACGGTAATGTTAGGAGGACTGAAGACAATTACACTGACGTAAATGTTTGGCATTTTTCGTAGTGGTTTTTATCCGCGAATCATTGTAATTTTCTAAGAAATACGTTCTGAGAAGTGCAACGAAAAGTGTGATCTGAAAGTAGGAAAAGTATGAAGTATGAAATTCCATTTAGAGAGGCACACTAGGACTCTTTCTGTGTCTTGATCACATTATTCAGCAACGATAAATGTGATACGAGAAATAAACTGGTGAAACTCGATAAATGTGTCCACGCGGTACAAGAATAGTAGCGCCATTTGAGCCGAAGCTGACTGAATGCTCGATATCTAACAGTGCCGCCCGTTTCGATGGAGGTCTCCGTCGCACCCTGCGTGATTCCATTGTTATATTTGTCGTCAACTACTGTTCGGCGAGTATCTAAAAACGAACTTTATGAAATCCCGCACCCAATGAAAAGTACCGCCTTCTTTGGGTAGTGCTCAAATTGGCCTTTGGCCTTAGTTCTTAATTGAATACAATCACATTCTCGTGGCGGTCTACCTTTTTACTATAGCTCCCTCCACTTCACCGGCTGGCTTTTAATGGGCCCGTTTTCCGATTCAAATGGTCGTATTCACTCAAAGAGTGTTTATCCGTTTGCAACCCATAATGCCCATAGAACTCTCCAAAATATGTTTCATGGTCGTTTGAGCACAGTGGACACTCGCTTATATCCGTGTTTTGCGCGCCGATGCCTTCGCGTACACGGCTTAATCCCGGCTGTCAATTTGCCTCGAAAATCCGACCACCACTGCAAATGCTCCGCGGCCCCAACGCTCCATCTCCTTGGAAACAATCAATGCGCAGCTGCGTCCACCTCGCGGGCGCTTTTTACTCGTGTTATTAACACATCTATCGGAACGTTGCCTTTCAGGTAGTCTTCGCGATGGCGCCGTCGAAGTCGAAGTGTTCGGATTCGCTCTATCACAAGCATGGAGCCAAGGCGGTTGGATCGATGATCGACTATATGAAGCAGTTTCCGGACCTCTGTCGAGTAGACATGTTGGAGATGGAGTCGACAGATGAGTTGACCGAGGAGTTGCAAGAACAATTTGGCAATGTGCTGAAAAAAATGAACGAAGAATATGGAGACGGTATGGACATTTTTTACCAATTTCCCAAAATAATGGGTTCTAGAATTTTTGGAACACCATAATAATAATGTCACATCATCGGCCAGAGTAACCTTGTTAATGAGCCCCTCTTGGTGAAAAAAAATGTATCATATGCCACTCTTCAGAGCTAGTCGACAGCCCTTCCAAAAGCTCACCCCATGCTTTCTTCATTTCCCACTTCTTGTAATCCCACCTACCTACTCTTAAGCTCTCTACTAAATCAGGCTTTCATTGGTATTTGGTCTTGGCTGTGCGCGACCAGCAACTCCACACATATAAGCTTTTCATCTGATACGGATCATGTTCGTCCTTAGGTCACTATATGAATCACTTCGACATGTTTTTTGCAGTAATGCATTTTGCAATTACCCACATACCCTACTACAACCTTCTGTTTACAGTATCCGAGCGGTCCATCTTCATAGCTTGGAAGTCGCTTCGCTTTCGCTTCCTTACCTACGGAGAACCCAAGAAGTGGCATAGTCATCTCACATTTCTATACGATCTTGAGCCGGCAGCGGAGGATTATGGAAAACGTCCGAAGCCGATTAGTGACGCGTCCGATGATGAAGCGCCTTCAAAACGACCGCGTCTCTCTACGGAACCTTCAAAAGAGGCAGCTAGTGACAATGCCCCAAATTTGGTAAAACAGAAAGGTTTAATAAGAAAGCACAACGTAAATCGGTTTTTCTAGTTCGCACGTATGGAAAAACTACGAGAGAGTTTCGGACAGGAAGCGGTTAGAAGTCTTATCGAAGAGGTTGGAAAACACAGCGAGTTTTGGGAAGTGCATATTGGCACCCGTGATTTATGCGAACTTCCCAGAAGTTCTAGAAACGTATGGACCAAGATAATGGAGGCACTGCTATACCGCTTCCCTGCCAGTATGTATCTCTCTTTTGACTGCTGTAGTGCCCTTGTCTTATAGTGACTTCTGAAATAACCTACGAAGCTTGGCGCGTTCTTCGCAATAATTATGGAACCAAGACATGTCCGCCGCAATATGCAGGAAAAGTGCCATACTTAGATGCCCACATCGCGGACACGAGAGACAAAAATGACGCCAGTAGTCAGCAGAGAGGAACGAACCAGAGACTTTCGCGAATGGACTATTTCTCTAATACATATGGAACGGAAGCAACCGAAGAGCTGATTCGCATTATTGGAACGGACAAATCTTTCTATTCGAAGAACATGCGTCTCAACAAAGTTGAAGACATGAAAGAGGAGGACCAAAATCGTTGGGAGATCATCATGAATGAGCTCAAGCACAACCACCCAAACGGTTAGTAGATTATTTATTTGCTTAGCCGGTCCTAACCTCAGGCTGATTGTTAGTTTCAGTCACGCAAAACGACGCTCTTAGCGCGTGGAACAGCGTCCGCCGAGATTACTTCAATGGCCGCTGCCCGCATAACTGGATCGGGAAGGTGTCATATCTCAACGAAATGAAGGCTCAAGTGACCAGAAAGAAGAGAACTGCTCCAGTTCAACCTGACCGAGTGTCCCCAAGCCGCAGTGAAACTGTTAGCTCTTCCGACGACGTCATTATCCCGGTGCTCTCGCCTAGCTCCTATATTGATCTGCAGGAGGACGACGTTCTGCAAGATCCCGAGGTTTCCGAGGGTGATCGCGATCGCGAAGAAAGCCCAGAAGTTGTCTTTGTTCGTGGACCGAGCTTCCGCAACAATGATCCCGTGCAGGCCATTAACGCCGAGCAAGCACCTACCTACCCTAGTCGCTATGGGGCTTATATCCCCAATTACCATAACTACAATACACAGTATTTCTATCATCCACAAAATTACTGCTGGTACAACAGCCTTAGTGCATCTTATTTGGCTCCAGCTCCACTCGCCGATACTTCAACTGCATTCCGTAAGTAACCTGTTCACTTTGCTAGCATTTGTAACAACGCTTGTGCAGAACGGTTGCTGAAAGAGATCCACGATAAAATGAAAACGAAAGATCTCAAAAATAAGGAAGAAAATCTGCATCGATTGAGAAAGGCGGTTCTCACAATTGTTAACAATTTGCACGAGGAGGAAGACAATCGTCCAGCGCAATGATAACAACAATTTGCGGTGATGTTTCGCGTTACTGTGTGTTGTGCATATCTCCGACTATTTCTACGTATAATTTATTTGATCTTTTCGATGCCGGCTGTGAAATCAAGCGCGATTTGAGTCATCTTCCTAAGTCGTCTAGTTCAATAATCAATCTCATTTTGTCTATTATCATGAATTCGGTATGACAACGATGGTTCTTTATTTCCAAACATTTAAACGTTATTGTGATATTATGCAGTATTTGATCTCCTTTGTATCTTTTAGAAACACTTGTGTTGTTTTCCCGTGTTCTCATTAATCTTTCGCTATTTCAGTGCGATTCGTTTAATTTTTTTACATCCTTAAACATGTATTTCCATATTTCATGTGTGACCTGTTTGTGTTTGTCCATAAATAATAATGACGTGCGTAACTTATCCGTTGTGTAGAGTGTTAAAGCAATCCGCTGCTATTCAGCATGTTTCTCGAAAACATTGATGGGATAGCTGCCTTCAACTCCGACGTCGTGTCATGCGCCGAAGAAAGAAGAGAAATAGCGACAACGGTGATCTACGGTTCTTCGCTGTGCATTATGAGATTTCTTGCGTGGCGAATGCCACTGATTCAAGAGTAAATGTAAATGTAATGTAAATCGTTTGATTTATCCTCAAGTAAGCAATAGGAATGACAGTTATTTCACTAAACACATTACTAGCGTCTTAGATGTGATTTTTGTTTTTGATGGGCACTCTAAGATATCCTACACGGTGCAATGCCATAAAGTCAAAGTCAGTGCTTTACGGCTTTATTTAATGAATCAATGACATTACGTTAGGTACAAAATTACAAAAGAAGTTTGTCTCATGTTGCGGCTGTGACATCGACTCGATCGGCAGGAACTTGTCCTTTTTAAAATGCCTTTTTGTTGTGACATAAACCAACGAGCCGCGGAGTTATCTTTTCAAGCCAATCCAATTCTTTCTTTAGTGTTTCACTACTAAATAATAATGGACACATTCCAAACACACAAAGATAGGCGATAGACACAGAGACAGACGAAACAATAAATCATCCGAGCTACTGGAATAGCGTACAAATTTTTAAGTTGGGAGGAAATTTGTAAATGCAGCACACGGCTAAAGTATACTGAAACTTTAGGATCAAACAATCAACTAAAAATATGCAATCTTATAATGAATCGTAACATATATAAACGTCATCATTAAACTAAACGTTCGCAGTGCGTACAGCCTTTGCCCACATGATGTCTTCAACATTGTTTATCGTTGCCGTTATTTTTCTTCTTAACTCACTCATTATCGCTTCTCTAGCGCGGGATTCGGCTGCACCACGCCAAATCTTTTCGAGAAGCTTCTCTGCAACATGCCGAGTGATTTTATCTCCTTCCACTCTTTCTTACTGAAAGGGTCAAGGGGTGGTTGAAGTTCAAGCTGAGCGGCTGAAGGGCGGGCAGATTTTTCTAAATCGTCCTCACAACGGTCTGACGTAGCTGATAGATTCAAAGGAACGTCATCGTAAACTTCAGACGTGGAGAAATCTGATCCATTGATTTCCAACTCCGACATATCATCTTGCTGGAGATTGGTGGTGTTCTCAACAACTTTCTTGAGTATCTCGTTAGGGGACTCCTGAGACGAGAAATCAATATCTGGATATATCGGTGTTTCCTGTCGATGTCCTGAGCTTATCGAGAGCAACAAGTTCGCATCCGACCAATTTGATTTCTTCAAGGAACGCTTCCTTCTTGGAACGTTGTTCAGAAAAAGTATCTTCCCGGCGTATTTCTTCGGACAGTTAACTTTCTTGTAGTTAATCTGAATTGTTCTCCACGCACGATAAGCCAACTCTGTCGGCACTAAATAAATCAAAACAAATATGCGGGAAACCTTCATACCTCCGGCATATTTCGCATCCATTGCCTTCATCACCTTGTTCCAGGCCAGCAATGCTTCCTCGGGTAGCTGATGTGAATATTTGTAATGCATTAAGATTTGGTTGTAAATGACAGGATATTTTCCAACTTCATTGATAAGCTGGGTGCAAGCATCGGCCCCATAACGGATGTATAAAGTGTCTTTTTGTGAAGGGTGGTATGGGGGTGACTCCATGTTTGCGCCACTTTTCGGCAGCTAAATTTTATGAGTACATTCATTGCGAAGCAAACACAATCATTGCACAAAACCTTATGAGGAACCACTTCTTCGCTGTGATCTGTAGTCATAGCCTGCCTTCTTTTAACCACCTTAACAGCGGGCCGTTTGACCATGGGTCTCTTGCACCCTTTGAGGAATGAAAGCTCGTCTCGCCACTTCTTAGAAGCGTTCGTTGTCCCGTAGTGGACATAGAGAACGCGCCACGTCGTCCAAGCCACTTCCTCGCAAACTGAAACGCACATAACATTCTCAGTCTTTACGCGGTTACAACCGCCATGCTATATTTCAGCTTGTCAGACTAGGATCGATACCTTAACTAGCTGTACCTAACAAAAGGCTTACTATTATTCCCATAAGTCTCTGCCATGACCTTCATAACATCCAACCACGCATCCTTCTGTGCCATTTTCAGCTCAACTGAAGGCTGACTGATCCGGCGAGGGCTACTCCTGTACAGAATCGGGTGCTTCTTCATTTCGTTAATAAGCAGGAGTACAGCTTCTTCTCCACACTTGTGATAGAGTGAGTCAGTAGTTCGGTCGCCCATTGTACAGCCACAAGACGGCGTAATGAAAGGAATCAATAACAACGACAGACCGAGATGACAGAGAGTGCCGAATGTGTTTCGCAGCCAGTCGCCGCAGTCGAATGGCAAACGTGGTTGTGGCTATGCCGATGAAAGTGACACGTGAAAGCACCTGCTTGACAAGCCCTGCTTGTCAAATGCTGAGTTGCCGTATACAGCGTAAACAAGTTCAGTTGGTAGATATCGCTTTTTATCCGGTCGCTGTTCTAGAAATAGGAATAGCACTGTTTCTAAACTCAAACCCGTAGACATTGCATACAGTAAACAGGTACGAAAAATGTTGATGAGTGTGTCGCAACAACGCCTGGGAAGGTTCGAATCTAGTCGAACACTCGATATTAGGAAAAACACTAATTATTCTATTCGACAACCTTAACAGCAACTCGGTGAAGATGTGAGCCTGTGAAGCCTCTTAAATCGTCATCACCATTCACAAACAATTACGTTTGCCTTACGACTTCAAACATGAAAGTCTTTACAAAGATCCCGTGAACATATCGTGCAACAGAGATATTCACTAGGAAGTTTCTTCTCGATTTTCCTTGAAGGATGTTTGCGATAAAAGAAAGTTAAAAAAGGATGTTTGTGAAACGATCTTAGGCCACGCTTCTCAAAGTAAAATCGCCCGTTATAATCGCGGCAATACTTACGGACAGGTGAAGTTTCTCACGCTATTATCATGTAATAGTTGTCTTTCGCAGATCTTCTACTTGGGTCGCCCATTGGGCTTGATTTAAAGTGCCGAAGGAAGGGTTCAATAAGTTTCTTTTCGTGGGCGACTATATCGACCGCAATGGCCGCTTTCTGGAATGCATGTCGCTTCGCTGTATTCTTAATCTTAATCTCAGCCGGAAGTGCTTCTACCTGCTAAGTGAGAATCATCAGACAGGTGCGATTAATCGGATTATCTCCATAGCATGTTGGCTGGTGAAGAGTGACACGCCAATGAACTTTGTTCGCATTACTGGCCTCGTGTCAGCAAAAAAATCTTATACAGGGTGCGGCAAAAGTTTTGTCACACCGAAAAGCGGGCCTCCAAATGCTTAGGGAAATTTTTTGCTGTGGTCGCTAGACTTCGAATTGAAATTTCCTTCAATATGTTCTGAAGAGTCCTCTTCACTGAGTAATTTGTTGTGTGGGGTACTCGCCAGGCCTTCTTCTCTAAGATGCTCCACACCACAAGTCCATAGGTTTGCAATCCGGACTGTTTGAGGCCCAATCTTCTTAAGTACAAAAGTCTGGGATCCGCTCCTTGTAGAAGTCTATCGTTGATTTGGCTCCGTTAGCGGGTGTTCAGTCCTGTATCAGAGTCCATCGCTTGTTTTCGAAGTGCTTTTGCGCAGAGGCAAGTAGCACTTCTCTCAGAATCAAATTCTGATAAGCGGAAGAGATCATCTTTACTCATTTGTCCCGAACACCAAAAAAATTCTTTCAGTTTTCATAAATTCCTCCCAAAATCACCACAGAAACAGAAAGGTGGCTTCTTTCCACTTGCACAGTCTTCTGAGAGCCTGCCTCTGAGAGGAGTTCAAGTGGTTCTCCGTATATGAATTTTTTGAAAACTATAAAAATCCTGTGATCTTTGTAGACCACTTGTCTCAAATGTCGGCCAACGGCCACGACAGTCTGCACCTTAGCACATTTCCCCATGAATTGAGTTATTATTCATCTTTTGAGGGCTTTTATGCACCAGAAAGTGAACTTTACTCTAGCTAAAGCCCGATTAATCGCTTTGCACACGTTTATCTCGCTCCTGCTCAGTTTAAGGGTGCATTTTTTGGAAAAAGGGTGCCAAATTCTGTATGATTCCCTTCTTCTTCGGGTTTTATGAGCACCCGATTTTCCAATCGCAACAGTTTATGGTTATCTGACACCTAGCTAATTAGGGAGTCTCACAAAGTTGTTCACTGACACCAGGGACGTGTTTGAAGAACGATACGAGCTTTCCGATGATAACAAGTTTTAGTCTTCCGCGACGAAACGGTCTCTGCGACCGAAAATGCATTTTACAGAGTACCGTTTTCACGACCGTGTTCTAAGGTTACGAACAATGTAAGAGTGAGTTAGTAAGCAGAAATAGGTGCTGAATACGAATATCACAACGATGCAACGCAACCAACTCACTGAACGACAAAAAATGAATAACGAAAGTCGGCGTGACAGAACTTTTGCCGCACCCTATATATGAGCGATGGCCGTAATGGCTACAACATTGTCAAATTCCTCGGCGCCCTCGCCATCGCTAGGCGAAGTATCGGTGAGGATAAGATTTGTATTCCTGTGAATAGAACGGCATTTTCAACTAGAACCGGTTTGCATATGCCTTCGGGCGACATTATGTCTCAACATCCCCACTGCCATCAGACCTTCTTTGGGCTGATCCGATACGATAAGAGAGAATGAAGGTTCTCAAGTATCTTCACACGGCGATATTTTACCTGATTTTATCCTGCACATAACTGCTGCTCCTATCCATTTTGGCGATAGTTAGCCCGACGATAGACGGCAGGAGAAATCATCCGTCGAGTTATTTCATAACCTTGTCATGCCGCGATGAGAGAAGCAATTAAACAGCCGCGCCGGACCTGTTTGCAACTGAAACCAATCCTCCAAAGTCCCCACACCGCCATGTTATTTCATGAACAAAGGCGTGCGCTGTCGCGCCATTGCAGCACTCTTTGACGGTCACTCCCGCACGCTAGCAGTCTGTTTATTGCATTGTGAGCATTCTCATATTATGTTTATGCGAGCAGCCTAACGCCGTGACCCCGTCGTGCTCCCTCATCAGCTACTGTTGTTCTGTTTCAGTGGTTGCAATATGGCGGCGACAGGATTGATGCACCTCTATGGTAACGAAGCTGTGTTTCTGCTCATTTCGGAGATTAGGAAGTATCGCGAAATTTATTCGGTCCCTACCGATGGCACGCGGCCCATTTCAATCTTGCCGTCAGATGGGCGCCAAGCGTGGAATGCTGTGATGACCGTGATGCGCAACCGTTTCGGTTCACAATGTAAGTTAATCAACGTCTTCGAGGAGTTTGGAATCCTGATGACGGCTCTGTTTACTTTTAACGTCTACACTAGGGATGCACCGGAACGGAAACCGGAACGAATCGGAATCAGTCAGAAGGTCCGGGGTTCGAATCCATCCGCGAGCAAAACTTTTTTATTTTCGCATTTTCTTTTCGTATTTTGTTCTGGAAACTGTTTCATTGTCTAATTCTACGTGAGCAAAATTTAAATAAGCGGAAAAACTACATAAAAAAAGTTTGGCCTGCGGGTGGATTCGAACCCCGGACCTTCTGATTCCGGTTCGTTCTGGTTTCCGTTCCGGTGCATCCCTAGTCTACACTGTTCGGCGACAAGCGTGGAATGATACATGGAATGAGCATAAGCTTAAAAAAATTCCAAAACTTCATGTTGTACTCAGGAATCCTAAGAACAACAGGAAAAAAGATGCCTCCAAATTCGGTTTTCAGTTTCCGGTTTTCGGTTTCGGTTTTTCGGGTCCCGTGCCCGAAAATTATGGTTTTGGTTTCGGGTACCCGAACTTTTGGGCATCCGGACAACTCTGCTCAGGACCACAGCAGTTGATGGTCTGGCAGTAACAATGATGTCACCAAAATCCCTGCCAATATTAAAATATCCCGTTATTTGATGCCAAGCATTTTTAAAGTTTATTTTAGTAACCGAAGAATTGGCGTGGCGTTCATGGAGAGGTCTGCGATGGCGATACCTAATGGGCCTTCGTTTTCCCGAAAAAGCACAAACCAAATGGAAGGGAAAGCTCGACTTCCTGGATGAATTTCACAAAAAAACGAAATCACTTGCCCACTTCAAAGACCCTAAGGTACACATTTCGTTTTTGTATAGCAGCAAATGATGAAGTTACAGGAAAGGCCGCTAGCCTTTATATACGGACCAGAGATCATTCACGTTCTTCTTCGGGAAGTGGCAAAACATCCTCGATTCCACAGCTTATCTTTCGCAAAAAATCATCTTACCATGGACAGTTTTAGTGAGTTTGACAAACGCGAATGGGATCAAATCATGGATGTCGTTCATAACCAGTTTACTGATGGTTAGTTCTGTTTTTGACACCGTTAAACACCACTTTTGCAGCTCCTCCCTACAAAGCATGGCGTTCGTACCGTAATCTTCGAATTTTCTATGGAACTACACAGTGTCCACAGAGGTGGATCGAGGCTTTGTCCTTCTTAGACCAGCAGACGTCACCTGTACATATGCACTTTGAAGAACCTCATCAAAAGTTGACAACTTTGCCAGGTTGTGTTTCTCTGCCGAATCAAAAGGAAGATGAGACAGATGACTATGTTGAAATCTTGAACGATTCTTCCCCGATAGCCACCTCCTCTACATTGCTCCCTAATCGCGAGATGACTCCACTATTTAAAAAAAGAGCTCCACAGACCTATTCGTCATTTGAGCCTAAACCGTCCGAACAACCTAGACCTGCATCTCTTTCGGATTCCTCCTTTAGTGAGTTTTACACTGTTTTGAACTGGAATGATGCCCTGTTTTCTTTAGAACAGATGTTATGGGACACATATAAGAAAACAATGACTGCAGACAGCAGCCAGGAATCTGAAAATGCTATGAGGAGGACTGTTCTGCAAATCATCGGTAGAATTCATGATGATGTGTGATTTATGTTGTTGTGATTTGTTTACTGTAAAAGAGTTGATTCCACTGGATTCACGGAGATAACTGTGTGTCATTATGATAACGGACGGTTTATAATGGTACTAGACATAATAGCAAACATAAAAATATGAATCGGCAGAGAACAATAAATTCCAGGTAAACTGTAGGCAGTAATTGCCTTAAAATTAGCGTTAAAGATGTGTAGAGTAGGGTAGCATGATGTTGGCTAAGATGCAACTTATGAGGAGACTAATTTAGTGAAAATTTAGTGACTTGTGAGGGGGTTAATTTTTCCACAGGTTTAAAGTGAGGCGTAATTTTCAAAGGATTCGGTATTATCAAAAGAAGAGCGAATTGTAAAACTGTTACATGTGAGGGTATGTGTTGTGTTCAGTTTGAAAAGGACCGTATATATAGGTGCTTGGATGAACATTGTGTGGATCTGCGTTCTGGCCAGAATGATTGGGGCCATAGATCGTAGGAATCCAGAATGAAGGAGGTGAAGCAATTGAGAGATATGGCCAGTCGGAACTTCCTTCAATCTGTTGGAACTCGTTTGATGCGGAAACTGGTCCGGCATTGAAGCCTGCGGCGTGTCCCATAATCGGTTCTGGTCGTGGAAGAGAGGAAAGGAGACTGGGCGAGATTTCTTGTGCAGCCTCAGGACTGCTATTAATAGTGGTCACAGGAGAAGCAGTCGCTATTTCGGCGCCCCTTTGCGCATTACTATTGTTAGAGTTGTTTTTGTGCGAATTGGCATCCGGACAAGACTTTTTCATGTGTGGAGCTAAGAATCCCAGTAGGGGCTTCCACTTTACTGTTCTTGCTGCGGTCATGCGAATCGTTCGCCAACAACGCCAGGCCATCTTCGATTGAACTAAAGTGCTCAATATCTTATAGTATTTATAAGGGCAGCATACCACCAGGGAATTCCGTGTTCAGCTCTTTAACAATTTCGTCCCAATGCTCGCGAAGTCGATCACACATTCCTTCGACGTATCGGGTTCGAACTACGTACCAACGACGGTGGAACGCAGGGAATTTGGCTACCTTCTTAATAAGAGCTTCAACACACTTGTCACCGAAAACTTCAACCAGCGGTCGATCCTGGAAACAAGTGGACAGTTTAAGACATTTTAAAACACAACGTTGTTTCAAAACTCGAAAGTTGCACTAGTATATTTCAGGTTTAGACTATAGGGAGCCAAGTTTTTTTGTCATTGTTCCTAATTAGCATGCGCTGAATTGGGAACTACTGGAAAGAGTGTAAGGGAACCCTGCTTTTAAATGTTTGATAGGACTTGATGAAAAGAATGTGATAAGAATTAAGAAATTGGTTCATCTCGGGCGCCCAAATTTATTTTCCCTTGGATTTGTTATCTCCTTTAAAATTCAATAAATAAACACATTAAATTAAACATACGCCATCTATCTCATCGAAGATGGGTGGAGAATGGTCTCGAGGAGGAACGGATGTAAAAGGTTCGAGAAATCCTAGCTTTTCCTGCCATTTAGCTAGAAGACGACCAGTCGCTTTGAAGCTTCTGATGTTGTTCCGAACGACGCCTCTCCACGAAGTCCAACACACTGTTTCGGTAGCTAAGAACAAAAGTGCTATGCACTTTTCAGAATATCGCGTTACCTTCAGGACCGCAAAGTTCTTTCATGTGCTCCACAACATCTTGAAACGCGAGACGAGCCTCAAGAGGGAGGTTGTGATGTTTATCTTTGATATAACATTCTCTCGTATGGAGAACCGGGTAGTCTTTTATGAGTTCTACCAACACTTCGATCGCGTTCTTGTCCACTGATCGAGCAAGTCCAGGCATCACGGTTAATTCTGAAACGTTAATATTATGACAACTGTTTAGCAACCACCAATTTCAAAACAGCATCGAAACGGAGCGCAGCTATATAATTGGCAAACGAACGCGAATGTTGCCAGGTAAAGATGGATCTTGCTGGCTCGTTACGGATGTGCTTGTTAAAGCTCATTAAGGGATTACGGCGCAGGCAGCAAATGAGCAGCTTTCAATGGAGGATACTGTGTTGAATATAGATGAATGAATCATGTTTCTATGGTATATTAGTAATGAGAACGTAGTATGAATGCTTTTTTTTAATGATCAGCGACTTCTCCTTATGTCGTGTGAAGTTTTTCGTTTGGCTTCGTCACAGGGCACGGCAGAAGAGTAGGACGCGTCGGGTTGTCGTAAGTGAAGAAGGGTTACAGGCGATGACCAAAATCGATGGTCACATCTACATCCAAAATAGGCTCACAATTTAATTGACGCTTACTCCGTCATCAGGTGAGCCAAATCCGACTCTTTCATTAGCAACGGTCGCATGAAAGCTAATTAAGGGCTTAGAGCGCAAGCGATCAATGAGCAGCGAGGAAATCGTGTGACCACACGGGCCGCCCGGTTAGGAAAACCATGTAATTTGTGAGCAGATGTCCAGATTTTGCTGGATTTTGTGAGACGCACTAAAACCAGACTATGACAGTCTGTGACTCTTGAGGAGGAGAGGATTTCGAAATCAATTCTTGAGCATTTTCAGTTTTTAAGGGAATCGAAAGCTACAAAATGTAATCGAAAAATGAAATAGGAAGATGCTGAAAAGCAAGCAATAACAAGTGCATACAGGAATTTTTGAATCTGCTGATAAAAGTCATTTTAACTAAGCTGCAGACAGAAATGATCGAAGATCGGAGGATCGTGCCCGTAAAATGTCCAAGTGACCTACAATGCGCATCGGCGAAGAAACTTGGGCCCACTGCCTTCGAGTAACGCGCCTTCACACACAGTAAAGTTTTAGATGAAGATGATCGACCAAAAAATAGAGATGCTGGCACAAAAGCCAATGGCTAGCCGCTGGAAGTTAAAGTCATCTGCAATAACGAAGGACGACGATAGTATTGATTTCATGAAACTGCGGTTCGTTATCCTCGATTTCTTAATTTCTTTTGTTATACTGTCACCATTCGAAACACTTATTTGGTAACATAAGTTGAGTACATCACTGTTGTACAATGAGAACAATTAACGGTAAGCTGTTTTTTTTAAGTTTTCTGATAGACTCGGATTAGATATGCATAAAATATTAAGACCATAAAGTAGACATACAATAAAGCTCTGTGAAGATATGTATTTTAAAGTTCAGTATAGCTTGTGCCTGCAATAGGGTAGCAAATGGTTTCGCTTCCATAATTGTAGGTGATGGCATGAGGTGCGCTACATTGAACAGTTTCTGTGTGACATGATGGATGTGGTTGGATTACTGTGGACCCAGCAGATAAAGAAATGTTAGTGGTTGAAGATTCAGAGTTGCTGATAGCAGGCGCGGATGTGCAGACGCTTGTAGAAGCTCTCTGGTTGCTATCTTTCAGAGCTGCGGCTTTTGCGGCAAATCGTGTTGTCCGTGGTGGAACTTCATTCAATGTGTCAGCCTATAATCCGGTTGTTATTGTTTGGTGTTGTATTATGTAAACCTCGGAACTGCGGCTTTCTTTGACTTGTCGACTACCCAAGAATCCAAGGTACGGAAGCCATTTCAGTATCTTGTATGAACTGCTATTGTATGTCAATCGAATGTTTCTCCAACATCGCCAGGCAGCGTCCTTGTCAACTGAACAACGCTCAGTGAACGTGTTAAGCTTATCAATGAAATCATACCTCCAGGATATTTGTAACCGACTTGTGCAACGATATGGTCCCATAATAGACGATCGGTTGGACGAAGTTGGTTAATGAATCGAGTTTTTGCGACGTAAGTTCGACTATGGAAACAGGTGTGAGCACCAATTTTTCTCAAAAGAAAGATTACACAGTTTTTTCCGAAGGTTGTCACAAGAGGTCGTTCCTGCAATGATATAAGTCGCGACATTGAATAGTGAGCTCGATATAAATTTTTAAAGAGTAAATTTTAAAATATGCCGTTGTCTTGAATGGAGGTAGGCCGATCCCATAGTGAAATACTCTTAGTCCTTTCCTTGGACATAGTTATTTTAAAAGCATCGTTTTTACCGAAACTGACTGCACACGACGATGAGTAAGTTCTCGTTGTATGTCGGGACAACTCTTTAGAATGGACAACTTCTGTTCCCATTTCATGGGTGGCTCTCCTGTGCTTCTCAACATACGCACGTAGTTGTATCGTATAGAACACCACGATGCCCAGCACAGCTCCGTGGTCACTAAAAGTGTTATGACGATAGATGACCAAAAAACGTGTGGACACCTTTTGATCCATATTCCTGCCTCATTGAACCAACGACGAATTCGAATGCCTCTTTGAGCTCCCGTGTCGTAAGCTCATATTTACTACGATTGTGGCACCTGTACGAGTAGATAGCTGGGAAAGCGCAAACGAGCGCTACGAGGATGTCCTTGGCTTCTTCTCCACATGCCTCTCGAAGACTGTTCGACATATCACCTGGTTTTTCAAGGCACAAAACTTATTAAATGAACAGAACGGCAAACTGACCAATCGCACTCAAGCGACTTTTGCGACTAGTGCGCAACAGATGAGGCTGGATGAATGCGAGGCGGATTATTGACCGCTCATCTGCTAGTGCGCAGATTTATAACGGGCCAATTGAAAAGGCGCCAAGCGGGGATGATACCCATTTAGTGTTTGATGCTCGACTGCCAGGTGAAAAAATGGACGTATGTGGCAAACGGCCTTTCAAGTCAAGAAATAGAAAGAGTAACGTGATGTGAAACACTACAGGCTTCATGTTATTGCTCACGTATTGTTAGCCGTTTAGTGAATATGCTGAATATAGCTTTCTGCTTCGAAGAGCATTGTTGCCTGTAATTAGCAGAGTCACTCCCTCAGTCTCTGTCGAGTAGTTGAACATAAATCAGCTATTTATATTTAGCTTCGTACCAGGAAAAAGGTATATGATATAAAGTGGAAACCATACTTGATGACCTAAAACAGAGGTTCGGAAAAATAGCGATGCGTAACGACACTTAAATCAACGTAGATGTGCTATAGTGTTCCTTTCGCCTGTAGGTGCATGTTGTACAACGACAACATCTCGCTTTTGTGATCCCACCCGAAGAACAAACTAATATAAGAAGGAGAAAAACATGTGAAAGGAAGACAACGGTTACGAAGTATCTTCGAGCTCTGTCACAGCTGCCTGCTATCTTTCCCGGGAACGTCGCAGAGTTCTTTGTTGATTCCGAGAGCACCGTCCTCCATAAAGATTGAAAAGATTTGTTCAAGAAAAAGATCATCCTTTCTGTTACGAGTTTTACGAGATAGTTACGAGTTTATTTCTCGTATCTAAGGCTTACGCCTTGCGAGACGTCATATATATGCACAAAAACCACATTGTCACTCCGTAGTCGTCGGTCTTCTGGCTTCGGCGCAGGGCACAGCATCAGAGTAGAAGGCGACGATCCCATCAGTGTGCGCGGGCATCAGAGAGGCGAAAAGTTGACCCCGGAGACGGTGGAACACAGCAAGCCCATCTTCAGCTCGGGTGGCAGCGCGGACGTCGGAGTTGAGAAGCTTCTTCGGCGGCTTCCGCGGGCAGCACGGGCGAAGAACGGCATCTGGGAGAAACGCGTCGGTGGAGCACAACGGGCAAACCGGGAACCATCAAGGCAGCTGGCGGCACAGACTTCGGAGTTGTAACGCTTCTTCGGCTTCTCTGGCGGCGCGGGTGGAGTCGGGCGGCAGTGACGGGCTTCTTGGCAAGACGTTGGAACTACGGCTCCCTGGCGTTCCAGGCCTTCTGGGAGCCGGGGCGATCACTATGCAACCAACAATGACGGCCGAAAACGACCGCTCACTCAACTCAGTCGGCCCCAGACAGCCTCAGAAAGAGCGAGTGGACGACCCGACCGATCACTGGGAACACAAATGAAAGGTTAAAATTTGACGAAGGTTAAAATCACACATTTACGACTAAAAACAGAACCTTATTTGCGTCGTAAGTTCATCACAATATAACACTGAACATAAAAGCCAACCACTGTACTAACATACATTCTTTATGGCTACGATATAATGCTGGAACTTCCAAACTCCTCTATAAATCAGATTTATAACGATTGTGGTGCCGGAAGCATGCTTCCGACACAAAATACGCATCCATAAAAAATGACGTTTGGATAGAGCAGCTGTAATTCTGCAGCTTTGGTTGTGGGAGTTCCAGTTCCGCCTGTTTTTCAGCCGCTGATGCCGGCACAGGTTTGTGTCAAATGTGTGTGACTTCAAAAGACGCGATTTCGCTGATTATTTAGGCATAAAGTTCTTGTAGTATTGCTTCCGACTCTGTCCAAAATAATAAACAGTTGTATGACCATTTATTAATCTTTGATGGATTTATCAACTACTAAGCTCATAACTACATTAATTGAGGAACCCCACTGAGGTTTTCAACCTCTGATGCCATTATGCTCGATGGTTGACTACGGGGGATAACTCAATCGACAATGCACCTGTTTCGCTCGGGTGCTTAGGGCCCCGGCTACGCTATTATTGTTGACTGTAAGTGATGAATTCCACAAACGCTAATCGACTTCTTGTGTCTAAAGGTAAGAAACCAACTTAGTCCCGCACACACATTACTTCTTCATTGTAAACGTGATAATTTCAGGTGTGTTTTCAAGCACCCCAAAGCTACAAATCGCCTTTTCCATGTCGAATTTGACAATAATAGCGCTTGTTGTATGGGTTTCCCTAAAGATCGATCGTCGTGATGTTAGTAGACTCTACACGCTATGGCTCTATTTGGCACATGCTCCCAGTGATTTCGTTATGATCGCTATAAGTTCACTGCAGCTATATGGATTGGTAGATTCTTCCGGAAATCATTACAGAGATGAGTATGTTACCGGGGTTTGACGAATCTATAACCCCATATACTTCAGGCTGTCTTTGACACTAATGATCGGAAAAGTGTTTCAAGACATAGCCTCGCAAGTTTATCGTGTCCTGGCACTTATCATGGTGTTAGTAACGTTTTCGTCCTACACGTTTCCCGCTACATTTCAAAAGTATTTCCATCCATCGTAGGTAAATGCACAATGCCTGATTTGAATTGTTTCCGTTTAGAAAGCGTAGCAACCTCTACATGATGGGATTTACGTTCATTTGCTGCTTTTGTGTAGCTGCCAATGCCTTCACGTTGATCCAAGTTCACTTACCAGATGCGTTGTCTGATATTACTAGAACAGTTTTGTTCTATTCCATGCAATTCATCGCAGTTTCCCCAACAATTATTATGATGGTACTTTACACGCTGGTGAGTTGCTGAATGAACCTCAGTTAAAGGGACAACCTGCGACAAAAACGCACAAATTGCAAATTTCAACATTCGTCAACAGACAATTTGGGTATTAAAATCTACTGGCCCTCCCCTTTTTTCCTTACAAAATGGATGCTTATTTAGTCGGTAGTAGTAATTGTGCGTTTCTCGAAACGATCCGCCCTCTCCATCCGCCGTCAACTAATTGCCGTTATCATATATACGACGTCGCCCAATATTCTTCTCTTTCCCGCCCTTGTAATGAACGTCTTCAACATTTTAATTGCTGAAGTGCCACGTGAGCAGAAGCTACCCACTCACCCTTACTTTGTGGCCAGCGCCTATGTACAACGCGTTGTTCGTTGTTGTGGATACGTAAGTACGGTTTGAATATTGAAATAGACAGAAATACGTTTCAGATTAGGATATCGGTCATCACCGTATCAACGTTCTTATCATTTGCATCCTACAGAAAATTTTTGTTTACGTTTGCACCATTTAAAGGAGTGATTGTGAGAGTTAAAGCAGCGCAGCAGAACAGGAACTACACGGTATGAACAAATATTGCTTCTGCGATATTCCAACCAATTTGTAAAGTTCCATCTCAATGAAACATTTCTTTTTGTGTGCATCATAGGGCACATGATAGCGAGTGAACGTTCGCGCATCCACATAGCGTTTGGCAGCGATGAGACAAACGGCGAGATGGCCGAGTGGTCTAAGGCGCTGGTTTTAGGCACCAGTCACAATGTGGCGTGGGTTCGAATCCCACTCTCGTCATAACTTTTTCTCTTCGCGAATTTTCTTTTGTCTACAATTTTTAAGTGCTAGAAATAAATATTTTCCTCGAATGGTCGGCTACAGACATGGCATGTCCTGTCTAGTGAGCGTGCGCTGGAAATAAGGCAATGACGTCACCAGTCGCGATTGTGTGGTGAGCAAAAGAGGTGTGGTGTGAAGAGCGATAGCCATTACGGAAAATATAACCTACACGGGGCGATGTTTACATCGCACTGCGGGAACTTGCAACATCTTCAGAACGAGTGAAAAGGCACTTTGACGTATGGTGGACCAATTTCAAGTACCGATCGAAAGTGCCGACAGCACGCGTTGGCGCATCTGCTTACTCCCTAATCCGCTAATGTGCGAGAAGGAGAGCACAGTATAAAAATCAGTGCACCTGCTAAGTTAGTCTGGGCAACATTCGAGGAGTTCAGTGCACTTTGCAGTATTTATTAAGCAAGCGGTTCACGCTTTTTGAATGGCTTACTTATTTCCTTATTTATATTTTTGTTGCAGCTAACGATTGAGATTGGTAACTTTACAGCTTGTTGACTTCATAGCTAGTTGAAAAATTAAATTGTCATCCACGGTTTTTCTTTGAACATTATTTTCAATCGATGATCATAAGCAATGCTGTGAAGGCGATCGCGGTGGTCGCATTTCATTTGCGCAGTCAAAAACGATTTTTTATTATAGCCATGGTGTAGCGTCGCATTTTGTCCCGCCAAATTCGAATGTCTGGCGCGTCGCATCGATTGCGTTTCTTCTATTGACTGATTGATTTTTACATTTTCCTTGGAGTTCTGCTTTACTCTGATGTTGAATATCTTCTGCCGCGTTTCCCGATCCAACTGTTTACAGCTGCTTACTGTCCCTTCCACAATTTTACCATTTTTTTCAAAAATACGTTTTGGCGCGAAGTACTGATTATGAATTGTCCCGTCGCTCTTCAAACGCAATATTTTTACGAGTTTTTTAACCGGATTTATACTAGTGAATTGGAGGCATACACCGTATCAGGCATCTCTTAAAGTGCAAAGAAGACCAACCACACCGTTATCGCCATCTTCGGTTCGGCGCTGTCTTAAACGTTGCAACTAATAGTGACGGGAGAGGGCGGAGCGTGTGAGGTCGGGCGGCGATGACCGTGTACTCGTAACATATGAAACAGGCAAATCTTTGGAAAGATGTTATTGGTTTGATGAGATACTTGCTCAAGAACTGTGCCATGAAACACTTCGGTCGCTTCTATGATAGTTTCAACATCCCTTTTATAGAACCTTTTTTGTATTACAACTGCACCATGGTAGCTTTGGTCTTCACGTTGGTCCTCAGTTCGATTCCGATCCTCTGGACACTGCACATTCGCCTATTACAAGAATCCTACTTTCAGGTTTCCTGATACTGTATTCAGAATGAGTTCCGTAAGGTGCTTTGAAAAAAAGTATGGAGAAGTATTCGTACAGGAACTCATATATAACATGAGTCGGTTCTTCAAGGCATTCAAGGAATCCGTGCACGGATTCAACCTAGTTCTCAGAGCAATGAGGCAGAATTATGGAAAGGAAGGTAATTAGTTTTTAGTTATTTAAATATGAAGAACGAAAATGTATTCAGTCGATAGGGGTCAGCTTCTTGCCGCTTGGCAAGAGCTCCAAGAAGATCATACCAAGAAGCCTGCCGCAAAAAGGTGGAAAAAATATGAAGTTAACCTAGCTTTCCTAAATGAGAAGGAAGCAAAAAAAGTTCCGAAGCCCAAACCAGTGAAGAGAAAAGCGGTTAAGGTATGTCCAAGTTACGTTTGTGAACACTACAACGTATTTCAGAAAGTATCACCCATGGCGATTTCAATACAATTGCCACCTGCACCTTCCAAGGGCTGCCTCAAACGAAGCTTGGAAGATCAGGAACAGCCCGCCGCACCTAGCCCAAAAGTTCTCAGGTGGGCTGATGAAACGGCTTCCGAAGGAGGATTGGAGGTTGAGGAAGAAGAGTCGCCTGAGCAAGAAAATGTGGATGAGGAGAGGGTGGATATCTTAAGTGATTGGTAGATAAGGAAAAAATAAAAAGTGTAATTCGGTATGACACTGATATTTTGGAATATCAATCAATGTATCCAAAATTGCATGCTATAATCAGCAGATGGGTTGTACAACACTCTGGCCAAAACCTCTTCTAGAATGAGAGGGACAATGGGTGGCGTCGGAAAAAATAGCGGTTGGAATATGAAGAGAATAACCAGGCTGGATAAACGGCTGGATCTATTCAATGCAATAACAGTGCCAATCTCCCTTCTCCAGAATGCTCCCTCAGACCTCTATTTGCACTTTCATTTTCAACAGACGGGCAGCACAGGAATGCGCAACTTCTTCATTAGCATATCCGCCGTCTGTCAGTAGCGCGCACTTCCTCGCCGCTTGCTGACCGTCGAATTACATTTCTAGTCGAGAATGATGCGTAAGAACAAGAGAGCCGAGAGAAAGAGTAACTCGTCGAGCCAGCGTCCATCAGTCGCCATCACTGTGCATGGCCATGCGGCGCGTTGATTTCCGCCAGTCTTTTGTAATCCTTTGCGACGAACCGTGACTTTTCGCATTTGACATTTAGACGCATTAAGCGTTATAATAAATTAATTATATGCGAGCTTGGCGATTATGCAATAATACCAATTGAAGAGCTTACCTAAGGGTTTGATAATGTTCTGAAGGATGAGGCGGTAAAAGGGATGTGATGAGAGCCGATCGATTTAAGCAATGCGTCATGGCGAAAAACTAAGTGCAATGTTGAGCCAACCGATTCATTTGGGCTCTGTATCCGCGAAAAGGTTGTTATAGTACCTGCCGTATGGAGAAAGCATGACCACGTTTTTTAAGTCATACGCATTTTGTGAAAATAGATCAGGGTCCACGTACGAGTCGCAATCAAAGAGTGATGTGCGCCAACCAAGCGAACAAAAACAAATTAAATATAACTCGACTAATCAAACCATTTCTGTGAACATAAGCACACTCTTCCGAAACGAACTTTCGTGATTAGTTCTCATCGTGTACCAAAACATCAAACGCTGTAGTCGCCCCGCTGCGAATTCTTTATATATATGCACAGCCATTTATCGGTTATGCCATAAAAAAGCAAAAGCAGTGAGAGCTTTCAAGTTTGGTTAGTAATCGGAAAATTCTCATTGGATTGGACTCGATTCACACGAAAAACTACATAATAATCCTTCATATCACACATTGTTTCACAATATACGATGTTACGTCCCTTCGTAATGCGCGTACCTAATAAGTGGAGTCCCTTATTCCAGTATAATCAGAAAATGCTGCCATCATGTAAATCCAATTGAGCAGCAGCCGCAGCCTGCTAGCAAATAATTGTATCATCAATGTGGCAGGTCGTTTTGGTTCCTTTGAAATAAGACAAAGAGTACAGTACATAGATGTGTAACTAAGAGTATTCTTGTTCCCAGTTCTAAGATTGTTTTCGTTGTGCTCTAGCTTTATGCCCCCAGACGGATGGTAAAGAAATGAGTTACAAATTGTATGCGCATATTAAAGCACCTGTTGTTTAAGGCGATGAATATTCTTCGAATTGCACAAACCACAAACGATTCTTCGATGATAATTTCTCTAATTAAACGAAAAAAGTTTTGTCTAAGAAGCGAGCACGGCCCGGACTGGGTCATCCTCCTTAATCCGCATAGTGCGTGAGTAGACTTGTCATTATGACATAGAAGAAATTGCCATAAAAAGGTGCCACCCAACACCACGCTACATGGAGACACATCGCTCACACCCTTAATGTGGAGTAGTTCTCTATTGATTAAACTCATCTTTTCTTCCGCACGCATTTAGCCGACCCCCGCTGCTCAGGCATTTGTCTCACCTGCGGGACGTGAATATTCCATTCCTCACCAGGGGCTGTTTACGTGTGCTCGCGCTGCTTTGGCCTATTGAATAATTTTTGGCCTCTAGTATAAATGACGGCGTGCTCTAACATCTCAAGACAGTGAATGTATGTGTGTTTTGAAGGCTGGGAGTTGTTTTGTGAGATAGATCACAGAGGTGACTCTCTTTGGTTCTTAGTAAACAAGTTTATTAAGGCTCCAAACAGAAAATACAGGAAAATCCATTGAATTAATTCGTATTTTGTAATCGCCGTGATCCCCACTTAAGCATAACGACAGCTTTTCAAAATTTTGATGATTACTCATTGGTTGATGTACAGTACCACATATAATGGATTGAAACATGAACTTCGGTCAAAAGGGGTCTTTTGCCTATAGCTTTGAACATGACTCTCTTTCGATGTGAACTTAAACTCATGCTATATAAATCTACCTTGAGCAGACCAGAGATGCTGACGATTGTCGTTAAGGCCTGTCGTTTCCAACCATTTCCCTCGCATGCTCCAAAGATAGCACGACTTAGAGACAAGATAGCCGCGTTCCAAACTGTTTGAGTTTGATGCAATCGAAAATACACAACGAAAACGAGCAAAGAAGTGCGAAATATCCTAAAGTGATTTTGTATACAGTGTATGATCATAACACAACACAAAGTCGTCGAAGAATCGAGATCATTGTTTGCCTTGGTACCAAATTAGGTATTATTATCAAGCTGGTCGAACTACGAGCATGACATTTTCTGCATGTTGCTATCAGCGTAACCACTTTTTGGACTCTATTTCGGGAAAGCGCTTTAGTTGATCAAATCAGCGCATAAGAAATTCCTTGACCGGTTGGATTTGAATTTTTACATTTGTATAATTTTCGAATTCAACCGACGAGAGCAGTTCTCTCCAGAACCGGCATTTTATATGAAATTCTTTGTGTAGCTTGTGGTTCTAGTAGTTTTAAGTATTTCTGTCGATTCGATGAGTTCTTTTCCAGCTCATCAAAATCTGAAAATGACAAAGCCAAGAACCAAGAAAAATAGCCGAGTTCGAAAGCAGACGGGGACGAACCCAGAGCCCTTCAACGTTGCAGACCTCCTAATGAGTATCAGCCAGCCCCAAGCTGTCGGACAGAACAATCATTCAAATGTAAGTTTGGAAGCGACAAAAAGCCTATTAGTGCACGAGAATTCAACCTGTGGGGTGAATTCTAAAATAATGGACTGAAAACGAAATTTTGAAAAACGCTCTGCGGCTGTTGGTAAAGATTTGCATCCTATGGGGTGAACGAGTTGTAACATGTGCATTTTGGTATATGGAAGAAAGCAACAGCGACTGTTAGCAATTTAAGCAACCCTGAATTTCGATGAACGGCCATAGTGTTAATCATTCTCATTGTAGTCATGTCGTTTTTTTTCAAATTTTACAGCTAGTTTTCCGGTTAAGACTAGGGGATTCTGAACATTTCTCTACTCTTTCCCACATATAAAACATTGACATTCAATGCGTACTTAAATAAAATCAATAAAAAACTAGCAAAAAACTAAAAAACTAGGTAAATCAATAAAAAACTAGCATGTTCACCATGCTTCGAATACGTTCGTATTTTCAGCGAATGTGTAACACCACGGCTGCGCGTTGCCCGACACGTCGTTCGAGCAGGATAGCCTCAAACTCCAAGACACCCGCAACGAACAGTAGGACATGAAATTCCAACAACGACAAAGGATCCATAAAATATGTTTTATTTAGAAAAGTTCAATATCGCCGGATTCTTCGCCGACCCGCAACCGACCGTTAACACCCCTGCACCGCAGGTATCAGGCATCAACCAGTATGAGCCTGCGCAGCCCTTCTCCTACCACACTGGTAAGTTATCGAAACTGTGACAACTTTTTGTGGTGTTATAGGCAAGTGGTTTAGCACTGACCAATCGTGTTGAAGTTGTCGATGTACTAAGTATTTTGCTTTGTTGGACTGTTGCTTTGGTTTTCTCTACAGTAACGAGCTATAGGTAGAACAAAAAAAAACTCAGTGAAGTGGTCATTTTCCCAAACCTGTATGATGAAAGAACAACCTATGCATAACCAGAGAACGTGGCTAAGGTCTACGACTTATTGCTGATTTTTCTTTAACACAATGTTGTGCAAATTTGGGTCCAGCCTTCTTTATCACCAAAGGCTGAAATGAAAACGATTGAGATACTTAAAGGCTGTCTTTTTTCAACAGAAAATTAGCCTTAGCCATCACGATGTTTTTCAGCGACGACGAACGGAATGGCAACTCCATATGCTCCGGCGCGATCCCAGCAGTCGGATCCCACAAGTAAGGAAGTCGAAAACATTGTTTCACTATTGCATTGATCCACAGGCCATCCCAGCTCTGCTCCGTTGTCATCTCCTGCCCAGCAGAGCAACGGGTACCAGACGCGAGCATCGACCAGAGCCCGAGTGCAGCTCCGCGTAGAGGATACGGAGAAGCGATCATCCCAAAGTATGTTAGTAAAGACCACGAAAGTAGTCCAAATGCTGGTAATTAAGAAAAGCGATCAAAGCGGAGAACGCTCCCCACATCTTCTGCCCACCAACCGAGTAACACAATGCCATCAACTTCCACAATCTCTACTGAACAAAGTAGTGTTGTGACAAAGTGGTGTTTTATGCTTTTCATATAGGTTGGCGCACAGCGTCGTCTACATCGGTGCCCGCGGACCAATCGGGCTCAAGTAAGTGGACTCAACTGAGGATAAAGGTATTGCATTTGTTGATTCCAGACGATGGCTGGTCAGGTCTAGGCTCGCTACCCAGCACTAACGGTACGCGTGCACACTTTAAGAAGTAGTACAAAAGAAATTTACTTGTAGCGTACGCTTATGAACTCTATGCCCAGCAAACAACATCGTCAGCTACATACGGCACAGAGCCTTCTGCAACGTCCACCTGGCAGATGCATCAAGGTAATAGATGCATTGAAATGTTAGGGCTATATCCGCGAGCAAGGTCGATACTGTGAAATGCCATTGGCTTAAATGAAACAAATATAAATTTCGTAACGGAAAACGAGTGCTACAAGATGCTAATAACTATTCTCATGCCGAAATTTAAATAACATAGAAATACACTATTTCAGCGTACCAGGGTCCGTCGCTCCCGCTGTCCAACTACGCCCCGGAAGATAAATGGTCAACCTCAGGTAATTTTGTTATTCAATGTAAGTAATGATGACATCATATTAGCTGGTGGATCATGCTCCCTGTCTGCGTCATCTGCGGCCTCATGGCAGCCCTCGAATACAATGTCTTCGCCTTCGATTGGAACGCCCACTCCTTGTTCAACCCAGTACGATGGTAAGCTGCAAATTTCAACGAACAACTTGCTTGTCATTGGATGCCACTACAAGGAAACCATATTTTTTATCTATGAGATGAGCGACAATGTGAGAATCTAGAAGTCTTTCATTTGTTTATTAAGAGCAGTTCCACCGTTTAGGGATGACTCTCCGTTTAAAACTGTACCTAATTTAAACTGCATTCATAGGTTTATTTCAGCCTCTCCCAGCTACACGCATGATTCGTCGTTCATGATGCGTACCCCGACATCAGTCGGTTCTCGCCCATGCACGCCGGCGCACAATGAGAGCTACAATAGCCACGAGGCGCAGCTGGTGAGCATTTCTTCCAGACCCTCGACACCCTACCATCAGAATGCAGGCGGTAATTATTACGAAGTAAATGCACTCTTCTCGTATCCGTTCTATTTAGAAGCGGCGATGTACGATCCATTCGGGCAGCGTTCTCAGGCTGCACCGCACGCTATAGGACCCTGCACGTATTCCACAAGGCAGCCGCTAGTTCAGTCTCCGCCGATCAACTCCCGTAAGTTCAAAAAGGGGTTAAAATTCGCACACGAATTGCATATGGTCGTTTAACATTGGTACGGCTAAATACTGTAGCCCTTCGTGGTGCAACGTGTCAAAATTAAACATTTTAGCCTATAGCCTCCACTCGCCTCAGTCGTCGCGTCCTGGAACGCCGCTAATGTTGCCGGCTCAATCCGCTACAGACCTATCGAGGTCTACGTCGCCTATGGTATTCTCCGGGTCCTCGACACAGATGATGAACATGGAGACTTGGGGCGGCAGCAATATGTACCAGAAGACCTCTGCCACTCCGACTACCTACTATCAGCAAGGCGCAGGATATGGATTCTATGGTGAGGATCTCATAGTAAAGGAGCCCTTCTTATCTATCGTTTCCAGAGGGCTCCATGGGTTTTCAGCCCTCCTGTCCAAGCTTTGCCCCAACGTACACTCCAAACGCGGCGAGCAACTGGGAAAACTGCGGTAAACTTACTACAGTAAATTTTCTACCGAAAACATAACATTTCAGAACGTTCGCACACACCGTCGCTCTTCGCAAGCCCCGCGTCGCCTCGATACTCGCCTCCGCCTCCGCCATCTCCAGGTTTGTTTTGTTTTCAACCTGGAAAGAAACTGACCCAAATTGGTTTAGAGCCCGAAAACACAGAGGACGACCCGTACGCAAGGCCTGTAGGAACCCCACGCCCTGAATGGAACGCCGATGAGTAAACGTCGCACAGCTATCGTCATCTCCCCTTAATATTCTTGTTCTTGTACATATCTAAATTATTTATTTATTTGTTAACGGGTGCAAAATCTTACTTATTCGCCGGTAAAAATATTTATTTATTGTGAAGCAGGTATAGAATCGTGCCTAATAAATTCCCTGTGTGTTGCTTAATATGTACTGAAATGTCAGTCATGCCCTTGCTATGGAAGGAGCGGTGTCCCTAAGCTAAAGTGTTATTGCGTATTCTGAATGGTGTGACCGTGTGGCCTAATGGATAAGGCGTCGGACTTCGGATCCGAAGATTGCAGGTTCGAGTCCTGTCACGGTCGAAACTTTTTCTCTCCGTTTCCTAAGTCTCCGCTTGCGAGTCTTTGAAAAGGAATGAGTCGTACCTTCGAAGAAACGAATCTTCCACAGAATCTTAGATGGCGGTTTTATTCATGTTTTCTCGCAAAACTCTTCGCAAATAGACATTATTGTGTCTTTCACTCAATTCAAGTATACAGAGAATAATGGTGCTTGACTCCCTCACCCTCATCATCTGCTCAACAATAGAGGGTGTTCTAAGGATTACACAAGATTTTCTTCAAGCCACGCCATCACAATGTACATATCATATTAGATGAGTCAACGATGTAGATTTTTTTTATATGTGTAACGACGAGTGCTTGTGCAATTTTTTCATATATTGTGACTTTACCAAAGAATCATTTTCGTTGCATGGCAAAGTGTGACTAAGTAGTATAGCCTAAATGAAAGCCAATTATAAGAAAAAATCGAAAAGTTCGCCAAAAAAGCCGCCGTGACGGCAAAAAATACAACATTCAAATCAGCATTCACACTCGCACATCATAGATCTATGTTTCAAAATGTCAACAAGCTAGTAATAATATCTTTCAGGGCTGACATGATGTTTTCAAAAAATGCGGATCATTTTGTACCCTAATCTTGGAAATTCTCACCAAGCACCTCCCAGAAATAAAAACAACGAGTTCAAAGTAAGCTGCACGCAATCGCTTTACCTCTCTTTGCGCCCTGTTCCCATCGATTTGTGTCATCTGCTACACTAATTGCTATACTTCACAAGATTCTACCTTCGGAACATTTAATTTGCTTGCTATACGAATTTCCGTACGCGTGAGTCAGGGAGACTTCCGCGGTTGCACTTCCTCACTTTTCGCATTTTTTTCTCTTTTCTATGTTTGCAGGTTGTCGGTAATCACCGCGATAAATGGAGGATTTGACGCGCTCTTCAGCATCGGCGCCCAGCAGCAATAACGAACGTCCTGAGTACTTCAGCACAGCCAGCCATGGTAAGAGGGCTACAATAAAGCAGTTTTCGTACAGAGGACAAACTTAAAGATCTGTGTTCTTAGCAGAACTGATGGGGAACATGTAGTGAGGCTATATCCCCTGCATATAAACACCAAAAAGGTGCGAAATCGCGTGTAGCCTTATTACATTTTATTACATTATTAAGAATTAGTTGCTCAAGGGACCTGTGGATTTCCTGAAAATCTTTTATCTTGCTCCTATGATCCATTGAATACATGTTTACGATATCTCAGCAAGCCTATAATCACGATCTTCAACGAGAAAGGCAAGGCAAAACTTATAGTTTTCCTTACCTGCGATTTACTCCCTGCATTTTAGTCGCGCCTCTTTGTTTGAAGGAAAGAAATTGCTAACGTCTTCAAAGTATTCCTTGTGAACGTGAAGAAGCGGTTTTTCGCGGCTTTTCTTTCGAAATTGCTCTGTTATTGGATATACGCCGCTAACGTATTACACGAATGGATAAATGTAATTATCAATTGCAAAATGTCGCCCCTTTTTTTAAAATCTTCCGTGTGACGCCGTTAATGAGATGTTTTCAAATCTAATCCATGAAACTTTGAGTTGGACCAGATGGGCAAGACGCACAGCCGTCATCATCAATGAATTTCACGTCAAGCTACGTCAGAGTCACATGCAGCAGGTCCCATACGGGATTCGACTTATTTGACGACAACACAGAACTAGCCGAGACACAAAACTACTCCGGCAATGAAGATGATATTTATAAGAAGTGGTCGCATCTTCCCGAGACGAAACGCTACAAAACGGATAAAAAGATGCCAATTGACGTCTTCCGCGACCGATACGGGCAGCGGGCGGTTATTAAGCTGATCGCTGAGGTCGAGAAGGAACCAGCGTTCTATAAGTATGCGAAGGCAAAAACAGTGGACGACCTGAATGCAAAAGCCAAAGAGGGGTGGAAACGAATCATATGTCGTATAAAAGAGGAGTTCGAAAACGGTAAGTTTATACACATTTTGATAATAAATGTGATGTTACAGTACAAGAAGATCACGCTTATCGTGCTTGGCGATACTTGAAAGGAAATTATACTCACAAGGACTTCCGAAAGGATTGGAAAGGCCGCATCCCCTTTCTTGGTGGACAGTGGACTGCCGCGACCTTAGTCGACAACAACGAAGTAAGTTTTTAATTTGGAAAATCAGTCTAATTCTTAATAGATTGATTGGTGCTCGGTGAAGACCTTTTGAATCAGCTGTAATTACAACCTTTGTGCTTAGCGATACTTCTTCGGAGAGTCTTATAGTGTTGGATTCCACCAAATGAACAATAGCCTAATTCGAAAATCGACAAAAATAGAAGAATGAGGACCAAAAAGTTTGCGATTTCTTTGAGTCGAGTTTTTAACCTCTCGCCTCTATGCAAGTGTCCCTTCAAGGTTGTTCTCTCACGCCGTACTTGTTTTGAACGTATCGATTCTTTAATGACATCGTGACGTCGACATTGGTGAGATCAAGGAAGGAAACAGCAAGTCTTACGGGATTACAAAGAGAGAAATTTCGTGTTATTGCAAATTTGAATGTGCATTGCAGAAACAAACGGAAGCGGAGAATCCTTGTTTGGCGTCGCCATCTATTGCAAACCCTCATTATACGCATGACAACACTGAGAGTGGAATTCACTCAGCGCACTCAATCGACACCCACCTAAGCTGCAATGCCGACAGCGCCTCAGCGCAGCTGCTTCCGGATATGGGAGATTTATGCACGTTGTCAGGCCGCAACATTCCACAGCAGCACACTTTGCAGTCCGTATGCGTGTGCAACACTAAGCAAAAAAGTCATTTGGAAATTTTAGACCAGTCTTGAGCTGTTTGACGAGGAAGGCTCAGCCATTCAAGGTCCTCCTGTCAAATCTCTGGTGAGTGAGTCCACTAATTAGAAGAAACAATACATGTTTAGGATAGTATACGTGCAAAGTTGCGACGCAAAATTTTGATGAAGACAAGATCAATGTCTTCTGAGTTCTTTGATTCATCGTCAAATTCGACTGACGCAGAATCCGATTGTTCGATTTCCAAAGCAGACTCCTCCTACAACCCAACAAGTACCTCTTCCATTCACATCGTAGATAAAACATGGTTTCCCAAAATTACCTTACGTTTTTAGGCTACTCCTGAAGAGCATTACCAAGACGATTTTGGAATTCCACACCCAACACCACTTTCTGGAGTGAGTTAGGATTCGAGTTAATAAGAAATCAAGTATTTTAGGAGCGTCTGAAAGAAAAATTACGTGAAAAAATTTTGAATAAGAAGGGAAACGAGACGCTTCGTTATCAGCACGGTAAGATATTGCTTCGTTCAAGATTTTATCAGTCTTCAGCTGAAAAATGGTTCTTGATTCACTCCGGTAATGCGCTAGAGCTCGAACAACCTCTTCCCGAACTCACTCAGAACGATCTAGCAGAAGCAGGAGTTATCAGCAACAATCAAGGTTAGAAGGCCTACTTAAATGGTATACTGTAGGATCGTTTTAGCTTCGGGATCCAGCACTATTTTCCCTTACGGTTATCTACGGCTGGAATATCTTAAAAACGCATTCTTTAGGTTTTGGGGCAAAGTTCCAGGCCCGATCAGTCACTTCCGAGAATCGTCATGCTCAATCTATAAAAACAATGGATAGGCACAATGAATATCCCTCAGATTGGAGCGGGTGCCAGGTTGAATGTATCAACAACAATACAGTAAATCGCAAGCCATCTGCATGGCTCCAAAACATATTTAATATTGTTGACAGTCTTAAGGGCGTCACCTATGGTAGTTGGCACTCAAACAATTAGAAGATTTTGCAATATTTTAGGGTTCACTTCAACTGTTTCTCCAGAACTCTCAATATATCGAGAAAGCTGGAACGATTCTGTCAATAGTACCGGCTCCTCCTTCATAGGCATGTTGATATTGCCTGAAATATACATTCCACAATGAATATTTAGAAGGCGAAGATTCTGGATCAGAGTCCATTGGATTCACAACTGACTTAAGCACGGAATCGTCGTCTACTAGCGATTGGGAACTTGTTCCGCGCCCATGGTTCTGCGAAAGAAATGTCTCTTCGAACGTCAATGATTGAAATTCACAATGTTTCTTACGTTCCCATGAACCTATTTACTCTGAAATGAGCATGATGCCGTTCGGCTAACCGTACCAGTTATTGTTCCTTGATTTCATCAACTAATTTCCCAGTCATTTATACATGTTCGCTCAAGAAAGACCGTTTCGATGGCAAAGGTTTGTTTCGCATCCTGTTCACTTTCTCATGGGGAAGTAGTCTCGTTTATTGTTACTTGTTATCAGTATGAATCATTCCTTCCTTAAGCAGAATCGGCTACATCTGAGAAATCAGCTACAGCCTTAGTTCGCACATATTTTTCTCACGGTTATCAGTGAACAAACTACGGACAAATTCGATGTCGACCTGTTCAGGTGTTGCTCATTTAGCAAGTAAGGGGCTTCACTCCTGAATCCATCCTATCGCAGGTTTTGCACGTACCCTAGAGCATAACATTTATGAGTATGTGTTCCGTGGCAGGAACGGCCTTGATTCAAAGAAAAAACGGTTTTATGCCGTACGCCATACGCGAAGACCACCCGTAGATGTCCGTCATGGAGCTTAATTACCACCTGCTCATGTGAACGCCCATTGCAAACGCCATTTGCTAACTAATCTGTTCGTGTCCCCATCACACGCAAATGACTCCTGTGGACCCCATTGCGCCATCTCCCAACGTTAACAATTTTACAGAAGTTTTTGGATCTCAATGTAAGCCAAAAAGTATCCAATTCTTCATCTTGACGCGTTATGTTAGCACTCTTGAAAACGAACAATAGTGTTACTTGGGTTCAACTTGGAATCTCCGTAATGAACCTTTTTTACGTCACGATCATTGTCACCGTTTCCCTGAGAGTAAATAAGAAAGATCTATGTCGGCTATGTACACTCTGGCAGTTCTTGACGCATGGTACCAGCGACGTCTTCCAAATAATCATCTCGGTAATACAACTATCTGGAAAGGTGGCAAGTAGCAAAGCTACTGTGTTAGGTTCCGGGTAAGTCATTGAGAAAATCCACAAATTAAATACTGGTCACTTTTTAGATGGAACATAATATCAATAATAGGGAGGGTGCTACAAAGTAATGCTGCCCAAGTTTACAGAATCATGGCTCTGCTCTTGGTTTTCCTCACCTATCTCTCACATAAGCATCCATTTTTCTACTTCAGAATGTTTAAACACGCGTACGTTCTGCATGTGCCAAATGGTGTAATGTATCACATAAGTTTAGAAAACGAAACACTATGTTTATTTATGGATTTATGTTCGTGTGTCTCCATAGTATTATCGCAAATGCAACTAACACAGCATCTGAAAAAGGAATATCCTTTGAAAGCACTGGGACTTTAATAGTGCTTCTGTTCACTTTCTACATCTTGCAGTTGGTCATGATAGCACCTGTGTTCCTCATGATTGTGTTGTATGTAATGGTAAGGCTGCAATTGAAGAGAAAGGTCCTATTCTCCTGGCTTCCCTTTAGTCTCTCCATGCGATCATTAAGTACGCCAGGAAAAAAGCTAGAAGAGGTGAATCGACAGTTCCTCAGCAAAAGCAGCTCGCCTCCGTTGTGCTATATTCAACTGCGCCTAACATACTTCTAATTCCGCCAACTATTCAAAATATTTGCTATGTAATACTCGCACACTTTACCGATGGAAATATCAGTGCGTCCCTTCTATCAATCATCAACGTTATTGATGTCGTTTCACGGTGCTGCGTTTATGTAGGACTCGCGTTTATTAGCACGTTTTTATGAGTAATTCAGGCCAGAATGCCAGTTTTGACAGTATCAACCTTCCTTGCCTTCTCGCCTTATCGGAAGGCATTGCTGTCATACTTTGGACAAGGGACAAGACCTGTAAGGATGGTCGACATCGAGCCAAATCTAGGCAGAACGGTGACGGTTTTTCGCTAGATTATCTAGGTGTTAATCTAGACACTCATGGCGGCTCGACAATGCTCTTTAAACTCTACTTTTCTGTTGATTTATCCGAGCCAATTAAAGGGAATAGAGCCAAATATTTCAGCATAGACCATCGGAGTCGAATATTGCTGTGTCACCATCAAAATTTTTGGCTTGTTGCATCGCTTACCAATAGAATGTATCATATATGTAGCTAATTTACCGTACCTTCTCCAAAATCATATTCATCATGATCCATGAGCCAAGAATCGTTAACGTCTGGAAGGAAAATCTGCAAGAAGAATTCGACAAGATTCTGTATCTACTTGAAGACTACAAATTCGTAGCGATGGACACCGAGTTTCCCGGAGTAGCTACCGTGCCTCGGGAAAAATTTGCAAGGAAGGAAGATTTCAATTTGAACCAGGTTGTGTCCAATGCAAATCTGTTGAAATTGATTCAAGTTGGACTTGTTATTATGAACGACAAAGGGGAACTTCCTCCTGGTAATAATGTTTGGCAATTCAACTTCCAGTTTTCGAAGACAAATGATCTTTTCGTACAAGATTCAATTGACTTACTAGAACAAGTCGGAATCGATTTTGATCGCCACGAGGTAAGGCACAGTCTTTTCTTCGTAAAATCTTGTTATTATGAACGACAAAGTCAAATTCTCATATCCATTTTCAGATACATGGCATCGATTCTGTCGATTTTGCTGAACTACTAACTTCCTCTGGCTTTCTCTGCAATAACGAAATCACATGGATCACCTTTCATGGCGCCTATGACTTTTCTTACCTCTTGCGATGTGCCATGATGCGCAATATACCGTCAGATCCAAGGCTGTTTTCCAGAGCCTTGAAAATTTACTTTCCTCGGTCATATGACCTTAAGGTGCTGACAACAACGAAGAGGATTCCACTCCATGGCAGCTTGAAAAAGGTAGTCCAACAGTAAAAGATTACTTATGATGAGTGTTACTGTAGGTTGCTGAAATTCTGAATATCGAGCGTTGTGGGACCCAACATCAAGCTGGCCCCGATGCTTTACTGACTGCTCAGGCTTTCTTTAAAGTCAGACGGCTTCTCTTGAGCCATGAGTGGGAAAAGGTACGGCAAAATATAAGAAAATACTATTATATAAAATTTTTTTTCAGGTAGTTAAGACAGCGAATAGGTTAATTTATGGCCTTGGCGATACACTGTGCAACCCCTGGTCATTCTGAGCTTCTGCACTGTTTGTTGCAAGACTTATGATTACTTCGGTAATTACACCTGTTTAATAATAAAAAGTCCATGCAAACTCTGACGAAAAGCAGACGATGTGTCCGTTTCCACTAAAAATCTGAGAAAAAAAATCCATTAAAAAGCTTTCAGAGATTCGAACTAAACACCGAAAAATTGCTTGTTACCGTGAAACATGAGCGTAACTTCTAAGTGACCATAAAACTACAAATCCTGTAGTGCAGACTTCTCCGCTACGTAAATTAATAACGAGCAACGACCAGTTTTGGCATATCCAGAGACGCCGATTTTCAATAATTTGGCCGATCATAGATTTACAAGAACTAGGTACATGTTGAAATGGCAGTACTAGTGAACAACGAGCATAAACCATTGATTGAACTATTACGTACTCTTCGAGGTTGTCACGAACGGATCGGATCGGCAAGTCGTTCAGCCGATCCGGGGGCATAAGTTCAGCCGAAGGTTGCCGGATCGGATGAGTCCGCTGGACAACGAGTTGAACGGCTGAGCCGATACCCACCTCTACATCTGTCTCATGGTACTTATGAAGAGCAATAATGCACAATAAATTTTTTAACAAGCGGACTATATTTGCCCCACGCATAATAGGAACGTCACATAGCGTTTTCAAGAACACGAAATTTCCGGTTACGTAACGAATTATTCAAAAAACGTCAGTAATGGCTACTATTTAAATGTTGTTGGCACAGCCTCATTCTATTTCGTCAGATAAATATTTGTATCGTGCGCCGTCCACATAAGATTAAGCTGTGCACATAACCGTTCTTTAATCATTTACGCAGTTCACCTGCCTTCCGCATGCCCACCAGTACACATGCATATCTCACTACGGTTCCGTGCTTGACAACGTAGAGCGGTTTCACTAAGAAAATGGACGGAAACCTAACCACTGCCGCTATTCGTATGTTGTGCCATTCCCCATACCATAATAATTATTTTTTACAGCTCTCTTCGGTACCGGCCCACTTACACAGCTTATTGTTTCAAGTGTTAATCTGATTCTCATCACTTTCACACTCTACATTTCCGTTAATATTGACAAAAAAGACGTGTGCCGCTTGTTTACCATCTGGCTCTGCTTGGCACATGTGCCCAACGATGGAGTGCAAATAATCATAAGCTCGTTGCAGCTTGCTGACCTTATAGATTCGTCTGGACTATTGTACCTGAAGCAGTATGAGAATGCGGTATAGAGCGCAAACTGAAATGCAAAACTTTCAGACCGACTAAGAATATAATTCCAATGACTGGCAAACTTTTTCAACATTTTGCTAGCATGCTTTACCGTACACTTGGTCTCCTTATGGTTTTCATGACGTATACGTCTTATAAATATCCTATGGCGTTCCAGGAACTCTTTGGAATCAGGTGTGATAACGCAGACGATTTTCTCGAGCATTTAATGTTGTATTTAGGCGAAGAAATAAAATCTTTCTCGGAGGGCTCATTTTCGTAACCATGATGACTGTCATAAGCAATACCCTGACTTTGATACCATTCTATACTTCTGATGAAACCGCCGCAAGATTTCGTCCATTGTACTATTGTTTACAATCTGTTAATATCGGCACTGTTCTTTTATTTCTGGTTCTGTACGTTATGGTAAGTTTCAGTTGTATAAACTCTCACCGGAGTGTTAGAAAGGTGGAAAGAGGCTTTCAGAGACTAGACGGACTACCTTTTCATTTTTCTAAGCTGGCAGGAAAGCTTTCTTATTTTTTTTTTTATTTTTTTTTTGTTCAAAGCGAACACAAGAAAATATGTTCTGAGATCTCAGTCCGAACCGCAAAAAATCAGCAAACGTTTCCAATCGGCATCAATGGGCATCGACTAAACATCAGCCGTAACATCAGTTCGTGCCCATCTGTGTTTTCAACGAATCTTTTACCTAACCTGGTGTCAACTACTAACACTCAGCAGTTTCTTTTCAGTCCATTCACGCGATTAGACAGCACGTAAGAAGGAATCACCGAAGGGGAGACTCAACCCTGATCCACCGAAGACAGTTGGTATCCATAATCGTATACGCGGCAGCGCCTAATCTGACAATGATTCCCATGCTTTTCACGAATACACTGTATATCATCCTAGTCAACGTCGAGGAGCTAGCTTTAGGAAGCAGTTATCCACTACTGAACCATTTAATGCAGGTGATGACGACCATCGGGCAATATCTGTCCTATGTAAGTGTCATAAAATTTTGTATTCATTTCTCCCTTGTTTCAGCTCCGCTTAGCTATTATAACGATATCTACGTTTGTTGCGTTTACACCGTACAGGAGAGCTCTAGTCCGATTGTTTTTTGTTAAAAGAAGCAGCGTTCATTTTCTTACAACAGCGCAGTCGCCTGTGTCCGTGACCAGTTCAAGAAGTGTCGCTGAAAGCGGACAACCGAGAGTGTGTTGAGCGCAGATGAGTGTTCTTGATAAAAACATCTGTGGCCTTCAAAACGAGGAATATGGGATCATTTCTTGGAAGCATGATGTTACTATAAACTACGTGAATTTGAGCATCCAGGTGAAATGTCTTCCGTATTTTGTGCACTTATCCAGAACTGCTTACGACTTCTGAAAATTTTAATGACGTCAATGGCTAAGAAAATGGAAATAACATAGATTTTAGTGAAGTATTTCAAAGCATTGTTGTGTATTCAACGCTTACTCTCATAAACAATTCATAAACGTTCCATTTCACTGTGATTGTCGATGATGTTCTATAAAGTATGAGTCACTTTTTCGTTCTTCTACAGCTGCAATGGGGATGCGTGCCTAATATAATATGTAAGGCAGATTTATGGCAAAGCTTTAACATGTATGACTATGCTTAGAGCATTCGTCTACACCTTTCTCTCTAAGCTTCCAGAAGGTCATGCTACAGTTAAATCCAACTTGAACCGTCTGTTCCTTAGCTCCACAGATTTCACTGGTCAGGATAGCAGGCATGGTGTGCTGAAATATTCACTAACAATGCGTTCAGAAACTAGAAGACACATCATTGTTTTCAATACCTTGTGTGTTGTTTACAACATCGCTAACCGTGCGCGGCGATCTTTATCAGCACCATCACCACTTCTCCTCCAAGCAAAAGTGATTAATTTCCTAGTCAACTGTAAAATAGCCGGTCCACTGGCAGTCCGTCTCTAGCATTACCTTAATGAAGATTCTCTTTGTGCTCTTTCTTACTGCAGTTCTGGGCGGTCGTCAGGCTCCTCCAGGGAAATGGATTTCGTCCGGTAACTATGTTTACTTATTTAACAAAAACTGGCTGAGCTGGCGCGATGCCGAACATTTCTGCGTCGCCCAGGGAGGTCATCTGGCGTCGATTCATAGCGAGGACGAGTGCGCAGCCGTTGGCCGCATAAAAGCTGCGTACACGATCGGTCAACACGCTTGGCTCGGTGGTTTCAAACTGGCAAACAGCACCCAGTACTTGTGGAACGACGGGACTGCTTGGAATTTCACCAACTGGCATGACGACTCACTTTCTGATGTTGGACGGGACTGTGTCGCTGTGCGATATAATTCTTTAACGGACATGAACTATATGCTTGTAGACATGGTACAGCGGTCATGAAGTGTGGGGTAAATACGATTGTGCCGGAGCAGGAATTCCATCTATTTGTAAGAAGAAGCTAGACCTCAAGATAAACAAGACCGAGATTATTGATGTCGCCGATTTGCGCGCTTGAAAATGATGTGTCACCATTTCACTAGATGTGACCTGATTAGCCTCGAAAGCACTCACACATGTTATACACATGTTCTGTTTTTTACTTATAATAAAAGATTGATCATTATAGTATTGTTATCTGTTAATTTCTATCTGTTAATATCCACCGGACTCAGATTGGATTGGCATCACTGTCACCAACCCGCCATTGAGACCCTCCTACGGATTCTTCTTCAAAGTGAGGAAACAGTGATTTAAACCGGAAATGACAGACCAGAATAGTGATTTCAACTCTATCTAGTCGTATCTGAGACCGTGCCCTTGCAATTTCGGCAGATAAATTTTTAATGGAGGGTGTTTGTTAACCGTAGCTGTTGATAAACCGAGAAAATTGCGACCTTTCGCGGGGAGCGATGCGAAGAGAGCGCAGACGACGAGAGAAAATCGGATACCCTCTGCACCGTTGCTCCATGCCGTTTGTCTTCCGTCTTCCGGATCCTCTTCACATCGCGGTTTGCAAACGGTTTGCAAACTTCACATCGCGGTTTGCAAACAAATGCAAACGCTTGCAGTTTTCCAAAAAAAAAACACGAAAACACAGAGAAAAATGGCGAAAACCACAGAGGATTCGATAATTTCACCTTATGAAAGACGCGACCACACGCCGCGAACGTGCAAAAATGGCGTGCCAGGACCAGACGTCGAAAAGGGCACAAATTTTATGGATTTGACTATATTGACCGAGTTCCGGCTGTCAAAATTTCAAAATTCTGTACTTGACTTGCACTTTTAGACGGGCAGACGTGAAACGATATGGAAGCGAATTCCGAACGAGACGACGCGCTCCCGACTAGACAGATTTCACCATCATACGCGACCGCTCTGCATTTGTGTCCAGTTGCTCACCAGTCAGAGGCTGCTTCGGCTTAGCACTTCAGTGTAAGTTCCTGTCCTTGTCGGCCGATGCTCTCAACGCGCTCATAGTTTCATCTTCCAGGGTGAACGACTCCGCGGTGTGTCTACGTCGGCAGATATTGAAAGAACCGCATGACGGCTAAAAGCGCGATGAAGCCATCGCCAACGAAGCGCAAGCACGCGAAAGGCACGCAAAGAGAAGAACTTTGGCGATTGTTAATGATTTGTGGTGTTTTCAGACAAGATCAGGAGAGCGGGCAAGCAGGAAGACTCGGTGAACACGCAGACAAATGGTATTTAATATTGATTGTGTTTCCGACTGTTTCTACGTGTTATTTTTGAGAGGATCCAAACAACGATGATGGTACTCAAATTGAGCGGAGGACAAAGGAACGCTCCAAAGTGAGTGTAATGTTGTCTTTTGATTTCTCATGATGCGTTTTAGCTAAACCGTAAGGGTAACAAGGAAGGACACCCGGACGCGCAACTGCTGCGCCATTTTTGTCTGGACACAATGAAGACTGGCGTTGCGAAGTTGTCGAAAGAATTCAATGAAACGCGCGCCGCGTCCCTGAAGCAATCTATTGCAAGAACCGCCTTCGACAAGAACATGGATAAAAACCGTTACAAAGGTCCGTCGCTTTCGACCGCTTACAAGTTACGTACTCTAGAAATGCATTTCAGACGTTGTTTGTGGAGATGAAGGACGCGTCGTGCTCACATGGCCACCTGGACACGCAAACGACTACATTCATGCAAATTGGGTTCCTGTGAAAGGCGAGAAAAAGTACATTTGTACACAAGGACCTACGGAAAAGACGGTTGAAGACTTCTGGCGTCTCGTCTGGCAGGAGAACATCAAGGCCATCATCATGCTCTGTGGCGTCATGGAGATGGGCAAGAAGAAATGTGAACAATACTGGCCAGCCAAGCAGGACGACACGGTTAGCTCACATCATACATCATTCGCTGTACATTTCGGTTGTTACAGATGATTTCCGGTGCACTCACCATCAAGAACATGAAAGTGAGCGAGGCCGAGAAGGTGTTGGTATCCACGTTTCTTGAAATAACACACGAGGGAAAGACCCATAAGGTGGAGCATATTATCTGGAACGGATGGCCTGACCGCGGTGTTCCCGATAATCATTTGGGCTGCCTTCGTCTTATTCGGAAAATCTCTCCTATGTCGCCCGTCATTGTTCATTGCTCTGCCGGAATTGGTACGCTTCCTCTTCTATCAGTCATGACTAATATCGTCTCTTTTAGGCCGTACTGGAACCATTGTCGGTCTCGACATGTGCCTTCACAATCTAGCTAGTAGCGAGAAGGTGGTCATGGCTGACATCGTCAAGGAACTTCGAGTCTACAGGCATGGTTCCGTGCAAACTGACGTGCAGTATATTTACATGCATCGAGTGCTATTTGCTTTGGCCGAGAACCACAAGGCCGTCACGAAGGAAGATATCCGTTCGTTCATCACCGAGTACGATGCTTTCATCAAAGCCAAAGGAGGATAGGGAATGATTGTCAATAAAGTTGTCTCTACATGTCCATAGTGTTCCGTGCAGTCATTGTCGCCAAGCGGAGTCAAGCACAGACCGTCTTTGAAAGTGCCCTTTCCTCATAAAATCCCATATTGCAAAGGAATAAAGTGCGAATGGCGGGCAGTTCGTCAAACGTTGGCGCGCCCTTGCATTTATCGATTACTCAGCATTCATTGTGCTCTTTTTCGATCACCCAACCTAAATGTCTATCCGTCAACAATCTGCACGATCTAGAAATCATCATTCGTATTATGAATCTGACGCCGAGGGATCAGAAGACGCTTTCAAAGTTGAAGAACGCTCATCCGCTTCTGAAGTGGATCAAGAAACATCTGCGGAAGAAAGCGAATCATCTGACGACGATGAAGAAGACGCCACTAGGCCAAGCAGCAAGACATCTCAACGTGTAGGTCTCATCATAGATTCAAAATTTAGTGGGCAGTCTACAAAGTGCAAAAAGCTGCAGCTTGTTCATGTATCCTTCAGAATGAAGTTGAATTCCAGATATCCAGCGCTCATAAAAAGAATGTAGTTAGCAATTTCATCGAGCTTTACAAGCAAGAGGCGTTCGATCTACTCATTAGCGAAGTCGGGAAGTACCCTGATTTCTACTCGCTGGCCCTATTTGGCATCAAACACTTCACTCATCTCAAGGGAATCACAAAAGCCTCATGGCACAAAATCGTGTCCTCTCTGAGAGTCGTCGCACCGGACAGTAAGCGACCTTCCAGATTTACTATCTAAAAAGTTGTGCTTTAGTCTGCGAAGAACTAACTTGGGAAACATGGAGATCGATCAGATTGAGATATCGTTACAGGTCGTGTCCAAGGCTTATAAAAAACAAAATCCCATATTTGAATGAGCTCGAAAAAGGGAAAGGAAGCCGAATCAAACCGCTTGCTTCATATGGAGACGACGCTGTAATATTGTTCCTAAATGAAGTGCAGAACTATCCGCAGTTCTACCGACATACGGTAGCGAAAGTGTATAGTGCCGATAAGTTAAGGACAGAAGAAGCCAAACAGATATGGAAGAAGATATTAGCGGTAATGAGAGAAAACTACCCAGGCGGTAAGTTTGAAAGGGACAGATGTGTATTGGGTCGATTTGGATGAAACTTGGCACCCGAACTCCATCTTCATAAGGATATGACATTCGTGAAAATAGACAAAACCTTTATCTTTTTGTAATAGTTTACAGCAAAAACAACTATAAAACACAAAAAAAAACGAAGAAAAGATATCTCTGTATTTGAGCTGTCTTGGGGTGCACTTGTCGGCTGTCAAATAATAACAACGTTTCAGTCAAAGAACAAGCGGTATGGTCCTGCTGGAGAACGTGCCGAAGAAATTACAGAAATCCGAATGATGTGAAAGTTGGACGATTCAAAGAACATTTACGTTTTCTGCATAAAATGACGGAGATGAAGAAGCTAGAGAGGACAGAACAACCTAACGTTAGTCAGTTTTCGTCCATTGTGACCACGAATTGTTGTAGAACAAAACCGCAATTCATCATCAATCGCTGAGATTGAAATATGGCCTCGGAGCGCTAGACTTGATGCTACAAGAAATCGGAAAATATCCTGAAGTCTATACGGTGTACATGCCTAGCATGGTTTTCGTCGACGACTTGCCCGAGGATGGACAAAAGGCTTTCAGGAAAGTTCTGTCAGTTATGAGAGAAACGTATAAAGACGGTAAGACACGGCGGGTTTGAGCGATCGTGCACAAAAGTTATAGTACCCGAAGATATGGCCTGGAAGACATGGCGAAAATTTCGCGAAAAATACCACACAAAGAATTGTCCTAAGCGCTACATTGGAAAGGTGAAATACTTGGACGAATGGAGAACGAAGAGAACCATTACGAATGAGATCAGCACTGTACATTACAATCTTCGTCAGCTTTATTTAGAAGCTGATTTTAGTCTGTAAGAAAGGGACGGAGTTGCGCAACTGTAGCACCAATGAGGGAAAGCTCAGTCTCATCTGTTTCATCCGTTTCCACAGACACGTATGAAGCCGAAGAGATCGAGAAGATCGGAACAGAACTCCTGAAAAATCGCTCCTCTTTCGTCAGCACCATGGACAGTTTCATGTTGAACAACTCCAGGAGAGCTGCCCTACACTTGATCAAAGGAGTTTCAAAACATCGCGATTTCTATTACCTCCGTTTGGCTAACCACACAACACCGGATACGTTAAAAAAGGACTCAAAAGAACTTTGGACAATGATCGTAGAGGAATTGAAGAAGAAATTTCCTTCAGGTTAGTTCCACTAAAGTTTTGACACTCTTTACAAAGGCAGTATCCATCACCATTCTTCTTTATAAGATTTACATATGGGTGGCTTAATTTTTCAGTTGACGATCTGGAGGCATATAAAGCGTGGAGATCATTAAGAATGGGCTACCATATGTCACAATGTCCAAAGAATTGGAGAGGAAAGGCGCCATTCCTCGACGAATTCAATCCGAATCCGAGGGGTGTGTCGCGAACGAAAAGGCGGAAAACAGATAACCTGAGCACTTCTGAATCGGAAAACGGTAAAAATACGCCAATATTTATACTAGTATGGCACGGGAATTTAGAAGAAATATGTTCAACTTCGTCCGAAGGAGATAGACCACCAAAAGCAAAAAAAAGAAAAATCGTAAAATCGTCCAAATATCGTAAAAGGAAAATGGAGTACTCAGATTCGGAGGACGGTACCTATCAGAATAACTGTCCGCAATTTAACTAGATGGTCCATTTCAGATGATCAAGGAAAATCCGATTATATAATAGACGAGTCAGTGGATTATGATTCCGGCGAACTACATCCTGCAGATAAAGATAACACGGATGAACCTGACGATAACACGGATGAACCTGACGGTGGCCTGAATTTTCACACTCTTGCGCATGAGCGATATGATTTTGGTATTTACCTGCTGTATCTTTACACGTTATCACTGAAAACGACTTCTTTAGAAACCAAACTTAGGAACTACTGGAATGGAATACACGTATCGGAAGAAGCATGTGTCGCATTGAGAAGACGAATACTTACAATAATCCATAATTTATACGACCTGATTGGAGAATAGTACGGGCCAATAAAGAACTTTTGAAAAACGGTTATCTGCGGTTTCATAAACGCATATTTTAGGGATGCACCGGAACAGAAACCGGAACGAACCGGAATCAGTCAGAAGGTCCGGGGTTCGAGTCCACCCGCGAGCAAAACTTTTTTATTTTCGTATTTTCTTGACATAGCGTTCTGGAAACTGTTTCATTGTCTGATTCTACGTAAGCAAAATTTAAATTTGCGGAAAAACGTGCGGAAAAAGTACATAAAAAAGTTTGGCCTACGGGCGGATTCGAACCCCGGACCTTCTGACTTATTCCGGTTCGTGTCGGTTGTACCTACGGTGACGCATATTTTGGCAGCTAACAAAAGTCTTTATGAATTTATGTACAAAGTAACAAAACAAACTGTATTTACACACCGTTGCAGCATACAACAGCATCTAGCGATAAACCTTGAATTTCCTTAATGACGTAGTGCTTCTCGTCCAGAAACGCTTCATCGTCGTTTTCCGGCAAGAAGTTGTGCAAATAGTGAATTAACTCTTTCTTTTGTTCTACGAATAAATGCATGACCTCCATTGTTTTGTGGGGGTTGGTTACGAAAATCTAAAAGACATATATTACCAAATATCACATTTGAACACTTCTAATCACCTTCAGCACGTTGAAAGCCTCAAACTCTATGATGTGGCTCTTGTCCTGCATGATATGCAAAATCAGCTTCAGATTGTCAGCTGACTCGATGTATTTGTCGGTGACATCTTGGTTGTGCGATTCCGCTAAGAGCTCGCCGAGGAATTCCATCAATTGTCGGCGGGTGACGTAATTCTCCGATTGAAGTAATTGAGCGTAAGCTTTGAAAAACTGAGTGTAGTTGTCCATGAGGTACTGGGCAGTGACGTTCTTGTGGGCTTGCAGTAGTCTCTAAATTCCGATTAAAACAACAGTGGCGGTGATAAAAAAAGTTATGACGAGAGTGGGATTCGAACCCACGCCACATTGTGACTGGTGCCTAAAACCAGCGCCTTAGACCACTCGGCCATCTCGCCGTTTTTACCGTCTCTACTACCTACTATATGTATATGGTTGCTGAACTACTGTACGTCATTGAAGACGAAAAAAGTGCCTCACCTTAAATGTTTTGCAGGCGTCTGTCTGCACTTCGAATCCCTCCGACTCCATGTAATCAAAAAAGTTGAAGAAGTGTTTGGAGTTCAGAATGGCCTTAGTGAGCATTTCAAACTTGGCGCATTCTCGGAGCATCTGACCACAAACGAGGGCTGTCTCGTGGTCATTACCGCTATATCTAAACCACTGCAGTAGCGCACAGTTCTCAGCACATAAGAAGCTCACCCCTTCATAAGCGCCACCAGAATCTCTGGTCGCTCTCTGAGATATTCAGCTGTTGGTGACCTTGAACCAATTTTACGTTCCAGTAGGTTCACAAAAATTAACCCAACATCTTTTTTGGCCTCAAATGACAGGCACGATAGATGAGCCACGATCAGTGACCACAGGTCGTCATAGCAGAACTCTTCGGCCAGCTCGATAACTGGATTGCAATGTTCGTGAGCTTGATAGTAGAGCGCATCGTGATCGCAGATGAGGTGCTTCGCCTCTTCAAGATAGCGAGCGATGTAATCCAGAACTTTATCATGGGGCTTAATGTCGGTTTGCAGAAGGAGCAGCTCTTCCCGTAGGGCTTTGGTTATGGTAGATGGCGCGCGGTGTGTGCGGTGGGGGAGCAAGTGCATCTGAAAAGCGAATAGGTGAGTGGGTGCTCGATCAGACACAAAGTTCCGCATCAAAACAGCTGGGGAACTTTAGTACTTTGGTGCACTCAGATAACTACAGGGCAAAGGGATCGCAGGTGCATCTTAATTTACCAGTTTTTCAATGAAATACAATCTGAAATCAAAGGAAACTAATGTACCAATACGTTCTCGTAAGCTGGAAATCTATATCCTAAGACTACTTTTTTTTTGATGTCAATTTTATAAAAAAACCTCCATACATCACGGTAGAAAGCGCGAACTCAATGGAGCTTTATCAATAATGATGATGAGTTGCGCGCCTTAAGGCACTTAAGGTATAAGAGGCTCAATGCTCAATCCATTCGGACGTCACAAGTAGAACATGAGAGCAGATCTCTTCACATGCAAGCGAAAGGAATAAGACATGCCAGATAACACCACTTTTCTACGATATCCTCCTCTAACTATACCTATTTCCATCATGTATTTCCATCAACATACCTCTGCTAAAGCTGGATTCTCCATTCTAAGTCTATGCAGTGCTATAGAACTAAAATGAAATGCTGTGAAGATGACGCTAGAAACGAAAACAGTTCGTTAATGGGGACATTTAGTCGGTATATCTCAATTGGCACTTTTTGCTCGAGTACTTCACAGCGTTTGCATTAATTCAAGTATAAAAGTACAATGGTATCAAAAATCAGTTTAAAAAAACTCACTAATCTAATGACGACATGTAAGTGCCTAGTGCAGCACGCAACAGCCATTGTATAGTCATAAGAGTGACATGGGTGTCAAAAATAGGTTCTACGTATACGATTTTTATTTTTTATTGGTTGTCTCCGTCATTTCTCAATGAAAAAAGAAGACCCTCAAAATTAAGGAATGAATCATATCGATTCATTAAGGAATCACCACGCTGAGTAAACTTACCGAACGGAGCAAATGCATCGCTAGTTTTTTGAACTTTTTAAAGCAGCACATGGCAAATAGTGAGGCAGTAACTAATCACCCGCCACACCTCGCGGGCATTAAAAACGGAGGCAGTGTTTGCATAATTATCCTTTGATGACAACAGCCGACCGATGTTCAAACGTTCAAAAGCCCGCCGATCGCTATCTACCCGACTGAGTGATCATTTACAAGTGGCACGTTCGCGATAACGAACTGTAGTAGTAAACTTCAAAACAGCGCTGTTTGTTGTTTTCGTACAGGTGAATAAATATTGAGTGTCTGTTGTAGTGAGCTTATGTAAAATCGCTTTTTCTTAAAAAAAAAGATATAAAACCGTGTTTTAGGCATCTAAATAAATCTGAACTGTCGGACTTTTCCTGGTTGGCACAAAGAGCATTAGAGTTTTGGAGTATTATCTTCTTAAGCCATCGTTTCGGTCATTCATAGATCGTATGTCCTCGAAAGATCAACGACTGGTCAAAATTGAACAAATAGACAGTACGCCACGACCGCCTGATCGCTGATATTAACGATAACCATACCCATCTTGGGGTGCGTTCCAAACATTATGACGGCATTATGTACATAGGTTGTCGAAGATCTTTGACTATGCACTTTGCCTAAAAGGGCACTTTGAAAAATAACGAAAATAACCATGTTAACACAATTTAGTGATTGAACAAGTCGAGGAAAAAGTTATGACGAGAGTGGGATTCGAACCCACGCCACATTGTGACTGGTGCCTAAAACCAGCGCCTTAGACCACTCGGCCATCTCGCCGATAAATCGAGTCATCTCATGATGTATACAACGATCGTAATACTTTTGACTACACGTTTTCAACCACCTATCGAACTCAACTTACAGGAAACACCTTCCACAGCAGAGGATTCACCATGACGAGCCAAGGCGGCCGCAGTTTTAAAATGCTCCCTTCTCTCTCCTCACTCGTTATTATATCGCTACCATATCCGAACTACGTATTAATGGAACCAGTCTTTATCACAACAACAGACAGTTTAGGAAGTAACGCCCTATTACGTCCAACTAATTGGGAGTCAATCAATCATACACCACTTACTTTCATGATACAACTCCAACTTACCCGCTTTATAATCCACAGTGCCACTTCCAAAACGATCATCTCTAATAACTTAATATCTTTGGAGCCGTTTTCAGCGAGTATAACCAAAACTAACAATGGCATGGGATAGCCACGAAGTCGTCGCCATCAGATCCATGATCGGTGTGGTGTCGGAAAACACGACTCCGCGCTAATCCGTCATTTTCGCAGTCACTCGGCGCTCCCGCCAGAGAGCAAACACAATTGGAAGCGGCTGTGGATTGTGAAAACGGGTTAGATTTGATGTTATATGGCCATTATTTCATGACCTAGCAGAATGCTTGACATGGCGGACGATCGAACGAAATTGGTGTATATTCGAGTAGTATCACGTCTATATTTAAACACAAGCCATCACAGAACCGAAGATCCGAGATGAGGATTAGAAGCGCATCTCATTTCCATTAATTCGGTTGTTAGTACAAGAATTATCTAGTTATCAACACCAACACTATTGTCAACGGCGATATTGTTTGAGGTAGAAGTTAAAGAGATGAATTCTGTTAATTGTGTATAACAAAGGCTAATAACTAATACAAAGACAGTGAGCAGGTTGTATTTTTTTTGTTTGTGCTCTCTACGTACCTGTGACATGACGGTGATCAAAACATAATTGCTGTGAAATTGATATCAGTCCAATGTTATGTTCATAAATAGACGCACTTCTATGGCGAATCGAAGATCGTTGTCCGTTTAATATTTGAAATATATACTCCGTTTTTTTCGATCGATCTAAGCCGTCAATCATCTTATTGTAAGTAAACGACGAAGCAAACGCACGAATTTCGCATGTTCGCTCGTCGTTTTCAAGGCGTTGGGTCAGATTTGTGGGTCCCACAACGAGCCATTGTGATCCAACAAAACAGAGTATAAGAGCACTAGACACTTGCCGTAGCTGCAGATGGTTCGATGTACACAGGCTAGACACTACACATGAGCCATATCGCAAAAGGTCACGTCTCGTGGATGCACTTTTCATAAACACATCGGCGACGAATATCCTAATGCATTCTGGGATCAACCACATACGCTGTCCGTCATTCAAACCAACCACAAACTCTGTCGGAATAGCATGCAAATCCGGGAAAACACAAAAAAATCTTGTTCAAAAGAGCTAGACTAGTGATAAATATGAAAACCGCATAAACATCATCTTAAATGAACATTTTTGTTGAATTTTTCTGTTTCGAATATAGCGTAAGACGAAATGCAATATAAGACATCACCTCGGACATTGAAGACGAACGTTTGTGAGTCAAAGAATACGATAAACACAGCAATAAAGTCTAAAAAACGATTGCGGATGCGCACTCTTCCGCAAAGCGAGGCGTTGCGTCGCCCATATGGAGTACCCGCGCGACACATATCAAGTGTCATGTAGGCGAGGGCAACCGGTTCTTAAAGAGATATTTGACCAAAATGTTCCGTTCACGTGAAATCCGTCTGCGATTTCATAATCGAACTGATCGGATTACATTCAGTCTCGAAGAAAGTGAATTTCAGAAAGAAGTCACCTTCAAAGTCGGACGACCTTTGTGCCATGAAAAGTGCTATCGTCACCTGCCTAGTGATGCCGGTTATAGAATCACTTCGATCAACCCGAGTGTATGACCTTCATCTACGGTTCACAATAGCAAAGAACGGATTCATTTGTGATCATTTTACGGAAATCAGTAGCTATAATTTAGTGCAATGAAATAAAAAAAACACCGACATATTGCTACTAAAGAAAACTATGAAATAATTTCTAAAAAGTGGCCATTTTCCGAAAGCAACAGCTACCGATTTTGTTAGTTGGTTCAAAGCCCTTTCCCTACTTAAGCTCCTATCATTTGCATCACAAAGCGAAAATTTAACGACTTCTTGTTTCGTGCTCTGCAGTACAAATAGGGATTTTAAGGTTATGAAAAATGAAGTTAATACTCATCAGCTCAACTACATCACCCCTTGTTGGTCCTGGGAGGATTACGATGCTGTATGGAAATCAGCCCTTTCCGGTTTCGACGCCCGTTCTACTCTGATATCGCTTCGAGACGAACCCCAGAAAAAGATCAACGTCAACGGTGTGATTTTTTTTATTTTTGCGCAAATGTGAAATATCCTTCACTGCATAATGTCATCAATAAGATAAATGGCAAAAATGAACACTTAGCGATAGGACACAAGCCTATTAACTCTTGTGCGCCTGTTCGCAACATAGCATAAGCATAATGAATCCTGACTCCATTTCTCTTCCAATAGCCGATCATAAGACGGCCATGTTTTACTAGTAAGAAAAGATGTCTGTGATGTAGTCATTCAATCCATTGGTTATTTACTGTTTGTCCCCTTCCTAGGCCATTTGATAGCCTCCCTGTGATATAATGGCATGCTTAACCTGTGTCACTATACAGTTCATTCCGTTCTTCATGTGCTTATACGTTTGCTGTCTGCTAAGCATCACCCGAAAGAAAAAGAAAAAGTTGTAGCCACTTTGTATATGTTCATCGTTCTTCCCTTCAAAGTACAGCGCAGCACCGTCGGCCGAAGCGTTGGGATTTGTCTTTCTTTGTTCGCGGCGCGCCAACTTTTGGATGACGTTTTCTGCGCAAAGCTTGCACACAATGTATGGGAAACAGCGAATAAATTAAATTCACAGAATAAATTAACGACTATTCGCTTGATCATAATTGGTCTGGATACGGTATTGTTACATAATCAGTGCACCCCTCAACTCGACTACAGTACCCATCGTTCGGCTGTCGGCAATGTCGCCAAATGAAACTGTGACGCCGATCGCCGCGGAAAGTGTGGCCGCGCTCACTTTGGGGAGTAATTCAAAAGGCGCTGTAAAGCGCGACGCGAAAGTGCATACGCGAGAGAGCGAATGGTGTGCGACATGGGCGAAAGGAGGGTGTACGGTAGGTTAATGGTCAATAAAACAGATCGCACATTTGGCTATCTTTCAAGCGCAGAGTTCCGCTCATTTTCGTAATTCGTACAAAACTGTTTGATGAGACCGTGCTACAAGTTGATTTAGATGTGCACAGTCTTCTGCTCACCATGCCGGTGCATCTTGAAGCTTCTTTCTATCCGACTGTAATTAAACGACGACGAAACAGGGTATGCAAATGAACACATTCCCTACGTACCTTTATAGCGCCTAATTAGAATGAACAATGAACAAGAGATGAACGCAGAATGGGCATGGCAATGCAACTCATGTCCCGAAGAATTGGTCGCCTCAGCACTCATCGTGAAACGCTGTTTGCAGACAGTTTGGATTCTCTTAAACTGTTAAACGGATTGTCACCAACTCCACTAACTTGCAAAATGAGGAAAAACAAGGACCAACTCACTGAAGTTTCGCCCCTAATTAAGAGAGCGGCCCACTCCCCTCAGAGCATCGAATGGATGTCACGCGTTGTCGTAGATACCTCCCAAGCGTAGCCCATTGCAAACGTTATAGCCTTCCGACCAATTACTCATCACGATCATGAATAATAATGTTCCCGCCGAATTTTGTGGACTGCCGTTTTTTGGAATGCAAGTTTACACTTTTCCTATTAAAAATTCCGCGGTCGGCGCCACACCTCCCTTAACCCAAACATCGGTCTCTGGGAGAATGTAAAAAGGCTTCTGCAAAACGTCCTAAAACAGTTCTCCCACCCTTGGCTCACGAAGTCGCGATCGTCTTGATAAAGCTTTGATCGCTCCATCCGACAATGACACTGTTTATTGCGCCACTCGGTCGGCGCTTTGTCGTCGGGTCGGCGATCGCGATGGCGAAAAGCACCGCGAGGGTATCGTCGTCTCGGAAACGCCCCAACCCTTGATGCCGCATTGTTTCGCGTGATTAGGGTGTGCCGACGACTCTCTTCATGCCTTTTTAGTTTACATGTTTGTAGATGTTGTCTCTTTGCGTAGTCGCAGGTGGCGTCGAGTATCAAATGAAAGGCCCTCGGTGTTTGCGGTCGTCACGTATGAAAATGTGTTTTTCGCGAAATCTGCGGTGATCTGAATCGTAGCCCGCTGAAGCAAAAGAAAATCCTAAAGTGGTTCCAAATGCAAATTTCCAAATTCCATTCCAATTCCATGTTTACTCAGGCAGAAATGATACTGTCACCTCTGTGCGAACACTAAACGTAGACTCCTTTCAGGTTCATTAATGTAGATTTTGTGACGAACACACACTTCAAACATGTCGCTGTCTCCTGCTTCTTCATTCGCGTCCACGTCACCCTCGGATTCTAGCTCAGTCAACCATTGGGCTTCTAAAAATGGTCACGAGCTACCAGAGCTAAATGGTTACGAGCTACCAAAAACTAAAAACGTGAGTAGGGAAGACATGGACACTTGACACTATGATTGGTTAGGTTTCCATCTGTTTTAAAATTTCCCATCAGATCGCAGGGTATCATCTCTATCCGAAAAACCTTTCAGAGGTCGTCATACATGAAATCTGTCCATGCCGAATCGCTCTTCGGCCAGTTTGGTCAAGAAGCATGCGATTTGATGATCGAGTTAGTTGGGCATCACCCAATCCTCTACACAACAGTAACGTCTCATCTCCAGTCTGCCCACCACTGGAATGTCTTAGGACCAAAGTTCGCGCAGGCGTTCCTTGATGTCGTTCGGGAAATGAGGAAACGATATGCAGGCATAGGAACTCTAATAAATAGAATAATCTAACGACGGCTTTAGTGGATGCAGCAACAGTCTGGGGTGCGTGGAAGTCGATTCGGGTGAACTACTTCACGATGCATGGAGCTCTGAAGTACGTGGGGAAGATTCCCTATCTTAACGCTCTACGTCCATCTAGGGTGGAAGCCTTGAAGAGGCGCCACGAAGAGCGAAGACAAGAACGACTGTCTATGGGGAAGTTATTTACAGTCGGAAGTTATCTACTGAAGACTTTTTAGTAAAAAACATATCAATCGGAAAATCCGCAGAAGTGGTTCCATGTAACGTCACTGTCCCAATAGCCTCTCCCCCTTCCATTTCAACCGATATTCCTACATTGGTCAGTTCGTCTTTGTCACTTCCCTCCTCTCCCAGTACAGCGCCTTCTGTCTCTGCATCGTCCACTGACGCGAACTATTCAAGTTTTTGTACACCAATACCAACCTATGAAGATCAACAGACGTTCTTAGATCTACTAGTTCCTTCTACCCAACACAGCGCCTTATTTCCACGCCTACTATTCGGTACGTTTGCTAATTCATATGAGCAATCAATCCTTTTAGGTCCTGGTAATCCGTGGACGAAGCAGTTCCTAGCTCCCGCTGTATTCTGCAATTCGTATCTCGAAGCTAAACGCAGAATGAGCGCTGAATGTAGAAGATTGCCACCGAACATTAAAGAGAGCGAATTGCTTAAATACCCTCTTGGTAAACCATGTACAACTTCTTCTTTTATTAAATCTTTGTTCAGATCTGTCTCTTCAAGGAATTGCTACGCAACAGAAATACATCATTGCTTTTAAAAATATTGAAGACAAACGCCAATCAGACACCTCCGGAGATCACATACCGCTTCCGGAAAATACGGTTACATTCAATGGCCTTAAAGAGAAAGCCACATCTTACGAAAGCTTGGTACCGTCGCCGAATAACTTACAGTTCACTCAACCTTCTTCACACCGAAGCCTCTTCAACATTCAATCACTTATCGAATGAGTTATCCCTCAGCTCTGTTATTTCCGACTTATATTTTCATACTGTGATCGGTTCTGGCTCGTGTCTATTCATATGTACTAGGTTTATTTATATATTTAACATAATAAACTTTCAGACAATCCCGAACTTGAGTCATCTTCACGCAAGATGCACTATAAAGGACGTACAAACCGGCACAGAAAGCCTCTAAAGCCGAGTATGTCCATCTTTTACTCTTTGTGTTCACATGAATTACAGACTTTCAGCACGTCGGCTATCCGAAGCCGCTGCACCATCCGTCGTGCCCATGCTACAAGTGTTTCTTCTACTCGATCATTGCCTCACAACTTCCACCTAATTGAATGTCGGACTGATTTTAATGTCAAAACTGATGATCGTCTTATGCGTTGGTCCGCACTTGTTCTCCATGTTTACCGTGATCGCATTTCTAGACCTTGTCATGTGGTCACAATTTAATAAATTTCAGATTAGTGACTTAGGAGCGCCAATCGGCTTAAGGCGATCGATCGATGGAGAATCCCGACAAAGACGCGGATAAGAGGGTTTTACGGAAGAGACGACCACATGCCGGCTACTACGCGGGTGAGTCGCTTCAGTGAGTAGTACTGTCTGCTTATGCACTGCGTAGACAGCGCATATCGTCCAATTGGAGGCAGCTACCAACGTAGCGCCCCTACCGCGACGTCGATAGTCACGCGGAGTCGAGCGGTAACGTTGTCTCCCCCGTCTCGACCAGAGAAGACGGCCGATAATGAGCAAAGAAGCCCAAAAAGTACGGTAGATCCCATCGCCACGTCTAAGACGTCGTCAAAACCGATTTTGAAAGCGTCTAAGCGGGATAGGACTAACACAGCTACAATAGGTACAATTATTGTTAATATACACTACTACTGTCGCTTAACATTTGATATCAACCTGTAGGGTCGTTGTGTTGTCATTGTGACCTTATCTTTGAATTCTAAACCGCGAAACTTCTCTACCAACTTCCAATGTGTATTCACGGACACAGATAGTTTATTTTTTGGCTATAAAACATCATTTCATAGTGAACAAAAACGAAAGTGCAGAATCAAGCCCTCAGCCGAACAACGTTCCTACTTCTCTGAAATCAATCGTCACCATCGCTGAACAGCTAATGGCACAGTCAGTCGCCAAACCGAGTCGGTCCAGTCAAACTGTGTTGTCACAGGAATCTACACCGAGCATGTCAGCTAAAGTACCCCGTAAATATCAAAGTATCTCTCAGCTTTAAAACTTTGAAAAGTAGTGTATGAGTTCAGAACGACAGCCTGATACATCGCCGTTGGTCTCCTCCGCCAGCAAAACGACTGAAAAGCCTGTCAACGGCAAACCGGCCACTATTGCACGATCGAATAAGGACAGAAATGTGTCAGCTTCCGGTGCATCATCTTCACAACTTCAAATTGTCACTTCCTTTGGCTCACAGGATGCATCGATGGAGAGCGCCGTGAAGGAACACTTCGCTAGATCTCTGTCAAGACCTTCGAGAGTACCTGCAGCAAAAGGTTGTTATATGGAGCTTTAGAAGCTGTGGGTCATTCTTTAATAACATGCTTATAGGACATGTAAATGTTAAACCACAGACCATGTTACACGACGCAGAACAAAAGCGCAGCTCGATACCATCCAGTGCAGAGAAGGAAAGCAACAAATCACTTACCGAGAAGTCAGGTATAAATTTTTCACAAGTAATGTACAAAGCTCCCAATGATTTCCCCGTAATCTATTCTAAAATGTGAGGTTTCAATTGTCCCTAGTACAGCGTTGAGTTCACCTGTTTGTCATAACAAATCAATTGATATTTTAATTGCAGAGATTGACAAACTTCACCATCGTCTTTGCCAACTAGCCGCCAGTCAAAGAACCGTCGCAAATTCACATGAAGCGGGCATAACTATCGCTCACTCCCCTTTTAGCCATTTAGAAAAAGCCGTTACTGTTTCTCAGCACAGCAAGCAACAACTACCCCCCATGAATGGTACACTCAGAAGTAAAAAAATCTGTCAAATCCTAATTTCAGTACAAGGTTCAAATAAGCCTGTGTCTTCGCTCAGTCTTAGGGCTCTTGAACCTCCTAAGAAGCGGTGGTCGGCTCGACAGAATGCAGATGAACACAAGACGATGAAAAGCAATGGTTTGTCTATTCGTTGGCGCAACCATCATCTTGGTTCATTACAGACTCACCCCGTTCTGACCAGTGCACCATCGAAATCCTAGAATCTGGCAAAGCGATAATGAATCCAAAAACAACGGCAACTACTGGAAGTGGTAAGTGATTGGAAATGATTCTTCTACTCTTGAATCATTCCAGTGTTAGGGCAAATTCCGAAAAAGTCCAATTTTGCCTCGGCCCCTGGGAATCTTGCCTCGGCCCCAGTTACGGTCAAGGGAAAAACGGAGATGAAGAAGTCGAACACGGTAGCAAAAATTTCGACTGGTGCTGAACTTTATGGCAACGCCAATGGTATGTTGACTATTATCTCCTATATGAAAAACAATTACCTTGTAGAGCTACAATTCATGGGAACGTATCCACGGAGGCCACATTCATTGCCATGTGAAGGTAAACAAAGCCAGTCATTTTTTCGCTGAAAGCCTCCTTTCAGTAACGGTTGAAGGGTTCACAAGTGCTTGCCCAGAGGACGGAAGGAGCGGTGTTTCACGGAACTTCCTGAATGCTGTGAACTTTTTACTGACTCAGCCCGACGACCCACCTATTACATTTGGAGTTAAAAGTGCAAATCAGGTTACAACATCCGCCAATCCTTCTTCGACAGCCCAGCCTAGCAACACACCTTCTATGGTGGCTCCGAGCTTTGTTCAAAAAGCACCTAACGAATCAGTCCAATTGAAATCACCAGCAGCTGCAAACCAGCCAAGTGGTATGCAGTATTGTTTCTTAGGCTATTGTGAGAAAACGACACTTCAGGATTAACCGTCGGTCCGCCCAAGTCTACTGCCTGGCATAATTTTTTTATGAGTCATCTCCTCCGCTCTGCGCCGCCTTCAAACAAGTGTTTGCCAGCCAATCCACCGTGTAATACGGATCAGTCACTAATCAGTTCCTTGGTCACCCCAGCAGGTTCCTTCAAATATGCTCTCGGTCATGATGAGTTGTTTTAGCTTCTTCATTAAGAAACATCTCCACACAAAACGTACCAGTCCTATCTCCTTCCACTCCAGGATCTGTGAGGATGCCATCAGTTCGCATGCCGCCGTCAGCAAATTGTCCATCTAAGAACTATCTCAAGAAAACCCCTAGAAACCCTATGACACTTCCTCGTCCACCATTGACAGCCGCACCACCAAAAGGTCATTTGTCGGGGCGCTCCTATAAATTAGTCTTTTTAGAGTCAGCATCTGTAAAGAAGCTGATAAACAAGCCACAGCGGAACAAACTTACCAAGCCAAAAAGTAAGTAGATTAAGTAGATACGAAAATGCGCTCGAAAATCGGTGATAACAAAGGTGAATTTCCTCCAATTTTCAAGAACTATGTGCACAAGCATATGAAAGTCATTAACTTCATTGTTCAGATTCCCACGCGCAGCTAGATTTGCTATTGATGTATGATAATTACCAGCGCCAGGTCATCATTCTCATGGCTTTTCGCCGCACCGTACCATTGTCTTCCAGAACTAAACTACAAAATTGTGATGAAAGGCACCATAAAGCATTCCTGTCAGAAATGCATATTCTACAATCCCTGTCACTTTAGAAGAAACGGCTTCACCAATCTCATCTCCCACCGCACCTCAGTATCGTCCGATTTTACCAGCGCGTCAACCATTCTGCGGTCAGTTTCCGACAAACACATCAGGTAAACAAAGTTATTTTCTCAGTAATGGCGCCACCTGAAAAATTCGTACATTCGTAACACAAAAGATGAATTTCAATTGGCAAATACATTTTAGGCCTTTCCCTCCACGCTGTTTATCCAATGCTGGGACAGCGATTTCCACCTCCTTCAAGCGGTCACCTACCTGCTTCCGCAGGTCGTAGAACTAGCCTCTACTTTCTCAGGAGTTCATCCATTTTCAGATTGCCCCGTCGGCCCGGCTAAAGAGCTTCAGCACTCAGCATCCCATCTCAACCACACAGTTCCTTCACAAATTCTGCGTCCCGTCGCCACATCAACTAGTAACTATAGCGTTGAATTATCGTCTACGTTAAAAACCGTAGATCAGAACACTTTCTCTGGAGTTAGACCACCAAATTCGTTTCAAGCGTCGCCCCCTTCAAGCGCCGTTCCTCACAATAGGCCAACTCTGCCAGGTTGGGTTGACCTGCCCTATTATCTCGACACAACCGGTATGAATGCGACAATGAACGTTGTTGCACCAACTTGTTAAGGACCTTACCCTGAGTGGAAGATGGATATAAACAAGATCTACAAAACGGGCTACGGACTGTCCACAAACCCAACGATGCCGAGCACAGGTAGCGCCAGAAACTAATGCGTCTTCTCAATCAATATCGTACAAAGACCTGGGAGCCTACAATTGAACAACATGTTTTCTTTCCTTGCAAAGGGAATTTTTCGTCGGCTCTGTGACATCTACTTTATCAGGGCAGAAAATCAGTTGTTCCTGCTTCATATTTTTTTTTCATTTTGACTGCGAAAGATCTTGGCATGGCACGACCATCTTTGACTTTCAGTTCAGATCCAATTAGTACTATTTGGGAGACATTTCAGGCGCCGACATTCCTTCACCACAACAGTCGCTCACCTTAACTCTGCCATCAAACGTGGTGAACAACATGACAGTACCTTTTAACATTGGTAACTTCTACTGCCATGTACAATTCAGTGCTTGCAGTATTTATAGGAAACATCTCGACCAACGGCTCTTCAGGAACCCCGCTAGCACTCGTAAACCCCCCTACAACGGATCCCGTCTTGCCTTCGCACACTCCCGGTATGAGTCATAGTTCAATATTAGCTGTTGGTCCTTAACGGCTCTCAAAAAATATTTTTTGGATCGAATTGTAATCGAACTCATTTCTTCGAAATCTGGCGGCGAGCGTTTTGTAGTGTTTACATGGAATTCAGTACCCATGCCGTCTAATTACTTACGCTCCGTAACAAAGAAACGTCTATAACTATGCGAAACTTCGAAATAAACATGGCAGTTATGACTTGAACCAGTCGCTTGGGTGCCAGGATCAGGTTTAAGCAGCTTTTGCTCGAGTTCAGAATGTTACTTCCGCAATATTTTCCCATAATAAAGGGTCCTTTCTGCAGGGACCATTCAAACTGCTCAAACAACAACTACGATGGACAAACCCATTGATCTATCGGCAACATCTTCAGCTGGTACCGTAACTACAGCTGTCAGGCAATATGGTAAATGTTAAGTGACCATATCCACAAACATATTTACACATCTAGAACTTACTTTACCTGCAAATCAGCTGACGGCCCAACAGCAAGCATCTTCTGGAGTATGCCACGTAGTGTACAGGCCTCTAGCACGCTACGGTTTGTTTTCAGCACGCCTTATAAAGGTTATTCCTACTTTTAGGCGTCCCTCCAGTGGCCGAACACAGCCCCCTCAATCCTCATTTCGATGGCGGCCGTATTCGATATGACCCTTTCGTGTCCGCCTTCGAGTGTACGTACGGATGTTCACCACTGGCGATGGAATTCATCAATCCTTAATAAACGTTCTTGTATTGTTAACATAGCAATGATATTAAATGCATATTTTTCAAGAATCTACTCGCACCATCTATTTCATTCCATTCAAATGTTGTTGCGGTCTAATTTATTAGATTACTTCTCTATATGGAATGGGACAATACCTATGCTCTGAATGCCCAAGACCGCATGCTTTGTAGGAAACGACAAGTGGGAGACAAAGGAGGATGGCTGTAAGACAACACAACCCTCGGAAAATTCTCACACCACATGCACACCTAAGTAATTAACAAAGATTCAGAGAGGGAACTGGTTTTGAGGGACGTTCGGGAAGTCAGTCTCTCTGTTAACTGCTAAATATATGTATTCCGTGCACGTATAAGTCTTTATAAGACTAGGCCGAGTCATTCGCATGTGACGTTGTCGTCATCACGGCATTATAATTATCCCTCACGCTCTTCTAATAATTATATTCTTCGGCGTCACATGCCGCACAGGCCTTCTGGCACATCGCCAAAATGCGCGCGCCGGAATTTGCGAATGCAATTTACTAAGCCGTTTTCTTTTCGAAGGCAACGTGCCAAAACGACAGATCTTTCATAGAACTGGGTGGCTTTATTATTATGCTTTATGCATGTTGGCCTAGTGGCATATTTCTGCGATTATAAAAAAAGCCACAAAAACTTGTAAGCATCAATAAAACAATGGCGATTTTGAAGGAGTAATTGAGGCTTGTAGAAAGGGATCCAACAAGCTGGTGCGAAAGTTTCAAAGACTATTGCGACTAAATGCGCTTTGTTTGAATCTTCTAGGGTTTGGAAATATTACCGATTCTTTGTGTGACAGATCTTTCGGACGACCCTTTCCAGCGGCTGGGTACATACAATTCGAAATTTATGTGAAACACGCCACCTTTTTCTTTATAGGGAACATGATCATAGGCAATCTACATATTTTTATATTTCCCAACTTCATTGATTCCTAAATACACCTGGCATTCTTTACGAAATGAATGAATAGTGAATATGATATGCTCGCTTTAGCTTTGTTTTTCATCACATTCATCTCTTTTTTCGTTGGCATGAGGAATAACACTCTCGACGTCTCAATTTTCCACCCATTGAATATATGAGTCATTCGCCTGTGTCTAATCCCTAAATCCCAGCGGCTTATCCAGTTCCGTATCTGGTACGTTTTGACACCCATCCATTCCGTTTCTATGTCGCTGTTCATACCGCGGTCTTTTAACGCATATGCTACGAATGCTTTAAAGTTATTTTAATGATACTTGACCTAGCAATTGCCAACCTGTAGATTTCAGTACTCTGAGCTACCTCTATTTACATCAGTGCATTCTCCGAGCTATATTTATTACATTCGTGTTGCCTACTTATTGTAACCAGTGATCACTTTTATTATTTGGTTCGGTCCTCTCTTGTTTTCTCCATCGTTCTTCCCTGCGAATAGATATGGTAAAGAGTCACATTTCACTTAAAGTCAAACATAGTACGATATTAAGGCGCCAATCAGGAAAACTGTGCGTGGCGCATCCGTCGTCAAAGACCAGAAGAATAGGTCTGGACAAGAAGTAATTCTCTCTTTTTATTACAGTTTTACTTATGTAATTTAGAGTTCATATGAAACGTTCTTGTCCATGTATGGCCAAGGGACGTGGGGCTATATATTGGGGAAAATAGAGTTCTACCCCTTCTTCTACCGTCTCTGCCTCACCCCGTATAGGGACATCCCAGCCCTGAGCAAGCGGAACCCGAAGGCTTACGCCGATTGGGGCCACCTAATCACCGTCATCGGATTCCGACATCCAAACAGTAAATGACGCTTGCATGTCTAATTAATAGTAATAGTGAAAAAAAAAGTTTTTTTTGCCACGTGGACGCTCACAGCTTCGATGCTCAGTCGAAAAATTTGAGTTTTAAGCTACTATAAGTGTTTTGACATGCGTTCTGTTTAAACAGTTTTGAAAATTACTTGTTAGAATCGTTCTTTAAGTTTTGGGCCACTGGACTTCAGCGGTTCTGGGTTGTTTTGTAGGCTTGCGCCCCACAAAAATGTAACGTCATTTCATATATTTGCAGTGGATGAAAATCTGCTGTACGCCGCATGGCGAGAAGTCCGCCGAGCCTACCACAAGGACGGTAGCCACTACTCCGGCGAAATCAAGTTCCTCACCGAATTCTACTCACTGTCCAAAGAAGCAAGGCTTAAGTTCGGAAAGCACGCACAAGGTATTGTCTTCCAGTAGTATTCTTGAAATAGCCTTTCATAGTGGGAATGGTCGCTCGTGAATCGTGTACATCTGGAGCTGCGGACCACGACGGTACGACTTTTTCGTTATTTTCACACTGCATGAAAAATATTTCAGACCGTGCTCGTAGTGAATTCTACGCGCATAAAGCGACTGCATCCTTGCGCCGTCCACAGCAGCTACAGCATCAGTCAAGTTAGTTTTAACGTTCGATAAGACTAAATTGGCGGGTGACTGAATTGATGATCGGCACTGTGGGGAATTGGCATGACCTGTGTGCACTTAGGGACGGAAACACTTTGACACTTGTACTGCCCGAAAACAATTCTTATAGAACTACCTCCTACTCAGCAACTACTTACAAAATAACCATTTGTAGGGGCCACCAGCATCGCCATCGCTCAGAGAGGTCGACGCAACGAAAGCCCCGACAGTCCTTCGTCGCCACCTGACCTGAGTTTGGGTCAACATTCAAAACGGATATGTGTTGGTCAACTATGATGCTTTCAGAAAGAGATGGCTCTGCACACCCAACGGGAAACGACGGCTTCCCCGAGATAAGTGCAAGGTCCACGGCTCATCATGGCAAAGCAGGTTGGTGGGTGAATAGTTAACAGTAAACAGGTGACTTAGAAAAAGCAGCAGTTCCGGAGTTCAAGACCCCTCGACTCCCCTTACGACTTCGCATGCGGAATGAAGGTTGCATTTGCAATGCATTTCAAAGGCACTTGACTTGAACACCATTTTCAGCTCGACAAGCTCGTGTCCCAGAGAGAGAAATGCCTTCGACTACGGCGACGAGCAGCAATAATCCAGCATCAAGTGCGGGATCTGGCGTCATTCTACCGCATTGCACCTCCTCGCAGCTGGGTCCCGAGTCCATCAATAACAGCTCAACTCCACCACAGCTGATCGCTCCCGAACTTTCGCCTTCGTCATATAATGCCCAGGATCGTATCCAATCGCAATCTTTCGCGGCTCCTTCAACCAGTACCTTTTCTGTTCCGTCACGTATGAGGAAACATTCTACACCTTTCAATTCAGCTTCTTTCCTTATAGAACAATCAATGCCTGTGCTCTCTGCCGAGTTTAGCGCAACTGAGCCGCAGTCGTACCTTGGCAGATTCGAGCAATTCCCTATCGCACCCATCCCTCTTCGTAAGTACTGAAAGCGTTAGCATATCTTTTCCACTTCAAACATTCAGGGCCAAACCCGAGTGTGCCCATTTATCAGCCAGTGATCCAATACCACTTTCCCATTATTCAGCCTTTCCAATACCCAGGTAAGAAAACAAATATGTGAGATGTTTCTAATATCGATTTTACAGCCGAATTCATCCAAAGTTGCTATCGCCTAGCATTCGACACGATTAATCGCCACCTTTTTGGTGCTCCTAATCCGTCTACCGACCCAACCACTGCTAACATTCCCTCATCACTGTCTCGATATTAATAGAGAATTAAATCTTATAATTAGAACACGTAATTGAATCGCCAACCGCTGCCGTCCGTTATGCTACACTTATCCGGCTGCACATTAGTTCATGTACTTTATTGGTGTGAGGCCTGAAAAACTAAGTTCCGTGAACTGCTATCGCATTTTTGAAAATTGTGATCGAGAAGCCGTTGAGTGAAGTGACTACTACCTCCAATTTAGTGGGAATAGTCTCAAAAATTAATTGACTTTCATTTGTGTTGAGCAATCCTGTTCCCTAATTGAGTTGCATTGGAGTCTGTTCGCCCAGGAGGGACTGCGATCGATGTGCAATTATTATCGTGAGAAATTTCTCATCGACGTATACACCTCATTTTGTCATCCTACATGATATTGGCTCTTGTTTTCCAAGGTTATTCGACACTCAAAGACCGTTTCGAAGTGGCACAAAGCTTAATCTCCAGCTTATCTGTTCGGATGGAGCCTTTAGCAATTCAATGCGCAAACAACAAAGCGCGGCCCTAATCGTCGCAGCTGCAAACGTATCTTTTGAACTGCGCTCGTCCAATTAGAGGTGAGTCACGTCCGGTTTAGGCGCGCAAATCCAGCAATTGGATAGTACGTAGCGCCAGGTGATTCCGAGCTTCCCATCATTGCGTATTTCACTGCAACCCAGGGTTTTGCCGTAAATAATTTCGTATTGTACACATTGTTTTGTGTACGCTTTTAAATGAGAAACCGATATTTACTGCTTAACAGAATTCCATTAAGGGAACTGAACAATTTTCCATCACAGTGAGCGAGTGTGTGGTTTAGCACGTGATGGGTCGATAGCGTGCCAGTCTCATAATATGAAAGTTCCGATTTCTTCGCGAGTGCGGTGCTCACCGGGACAAAATTTTTCTTCTCTTCGAATTTTCTTTTTCGGCTCTGCGCTAAATGAAGCGTGAACGTTTGAGAATGAGGCTTCAGCGGAAGAAAAAGAGGAATCGGAATTTGAAACGTCGGGCATTGTGGCGCCGGAAAAAAAAGAGGCGTCGGCAAAAAACGGGCCGTGGGAATATGGCGAGTCGGACAAAATGAAGCGTTGGAATTTCAGGCGTCGGCTCATCGAGAGCAGTCTGGTCACTGTGAGGGACACCGATCCTTATTGGTGGTCGTCCTGAGGCTGTTTCGACGCTTCATTCCCACCCGACGCTTCATTCCAACCCGACGCTTCATTCCCACCCGACGCTTCACGTAGCCAAAATCCCTTCTATCTTGTATTCTCTAAACTGTTATGTGCATTGCAGATTGGCAGATAGTCCAAAATGGATGAAATGCCCTCCCTTTCGGGGGAGAAAGACATCGCAAAAAATGAAATGCCCTCACTTTCGGGGGAGAAAGACATCGCACAAGAGAGGCGTGGTAAGTAATTCTGTGATAGTGGAGAAGTACCCCCTTTTTGCTGGAATTATCAACTAAAGCTAATCATCTCTGTCTGTCATGGATTATGCCGTTTATACGATATAATCTGAATTTTCAATTTACAATTCAAAAGATATAAACCATCAACCTTCCTAAATGAAATGCCTCATTTAACCTCCACCTTAAATTTAGAAGTTCTCGAACAGATGATCATCAACTTTCACAAGCACAACAAAATCACTCCAGGTAGGGTAAAATAAAGCTTCGGCACGTACGATGTTTCTTATGTAGATGGAATTCCTTACCATCCTCCCTCAGAAGAAGAGCGATACTTACGTTCGGTCCCGGGGGTGTGGATGCCGAACATCTTCACCGAAAAGCGCTCTAGGAAACACATCAGTGCCAAGAGAAAATCAACTCCTGAACCCGAATCACCCTTTGCGACCGTCAGTCCTAAAGATAAATTTCTACTCGACGACGACTGTAATATGATTTGTTAACTAAAATATCTGTGTAACACGGAGTTTCAGTCGAGCTTGTAAGCAGCGACGAGACGCCGTTGAAAGTGGAGACTGTCGAGTCATTGGATGAGCAATTCTCAAAACTGTTCTACAACGATGATACGGTGCCCGCTGACGTGCCTGGTTGGTTGATTAGTCGTATTTACTCTGCGGACGTTATAACGTATATTACACCCATTCATTCATTTTAGAAGATGCGGCAGATAGGGCCTCCTCTTCCAGCGTGCCTCCTGCTACAACTTCTTCGAAAAGCCGCCCAATACCGCTTCGAGATGTCGTCCTGCGTGCGCCTTCATATCGTTCACCACGTAATCATTTCATTTCTTAATAACTGCGTTTTCATTTACGTTTGCCTCAATGCTGAAACCCTTTCTTTAGATCCACACTTGACTTTTCACGATCAACAGCGACCATCTGGGTCATTTCCTCATCAGATGCCTTCCTTCCGTCGTTATACAGCTCCACACAATGCACACAATGTACCTCGCCTTTGGTCGAATCACAATCGTTTTCGCTATCCTGCCGGGACACCCACCACGAATCGGTTTCCTGTGCCTCGCCATGACAACGCAGGTGCACAATTAGCTCAATGACTCTATCTCAGCTCGCTTGAATTTTAGACTTAGCGAACCGTCCTCCATTTCTCAATCCATATTCCGAAACGATGCGTGGTGTCCAACCTCGTAATTACTTCTGCAGAGGTGACTGTTTCTAACAATAATGTATTACATTAAACATGGTTTTTAGGAACACGGTCGTCACGTCATCCGCATCGCAGATCTTTCTAGAATATTTATCCTATTTCTATGCTAAAAATTAAACTAAACACAAATAGATTTCTCTTTCATTTGTGTCCTCAGAGATCGTTTGGGTCCTCCAATCACTCTCTCAGTCGCTCGAATGAGTTGAGTGAGCGGTCTAGGCGCTGTCCCTTGGTGCTGTCTGTAGCCCGCAACGATAACCCCGGCTCCAAGAAGGCCTGGAACACCAGGGTCGCTGTAGTTCCATTCACCTTACCAAGAAAGTCTTCACCACCGGCGACCAACTTCCATGACGCAATGCCGTTGATTAAGAAGATAAAACTTGAAACTTTAAAACGTGAAACAAAAAAATATGTCTATTGGTTGATTTTTTTATTTATACTTCTTCCCTTGTACCAAAATGGTTACCAAGAACCATCCTCCTGCTATTTATGAATATGAAGGTGGTTAAGTCATTTGGAGCTAATCTTTTGTTCGAAAAACTAAACCGGTTTCAATGTCACTTATTCCTTCCAAAAATATCATTACTGGTCGTCGGTCCCACAACGATTGTTGGCACTGTGAATTTTCTGCTGTTCGATTTCCTGCCAGCAGTTTATAAATTTCTGTTAATTTATTTGGAAACTATTTTCATGTTTCTGCAGAAAAAAAAGCTGCATCGTCTTATCATCGATTGTCAGCCACTTAACACCGCCACTCTCGCTCCCTGCAACAATGGTGCGAAAGCGGTTTCGTCGCATCGCACGACTTCAAGCGGCGCGTCGCTTTGTGCGCCCTTTCGTGCGGCCGCAAATATCGATCGAAATCGCGTCGCACCAATTTTTTCGTTTTCCTGCCTTCAACCAAAGCACCCGTCGGGCAGCGTTTCTCGTTTTTTTATGCATGACTCTATGCGACTTAAGTCCTCCTGTTATGCTTAGAAAGGACATGCTTTGATGTTTTCGTGCCGTCTCCTTAGATATGCTGCCACACACTTTAGACCCTCTTTGAAGCTAACAAAACATGAGGGAGAGGTAAAGACTGCGATATGTGTTTTCATATTCATCGATTGTTCGGCCGCACACATAAACTTGGCAAATATTTCATGCCCAAGCTATAAGACGTAAGGAAATTCGTTTAAAAAATACACTCTGTTTCGCATCGCTTGCGAACTGCGATTATTATATTGGACTACGTATGGTTTTAAGTATTACAGAAGCAAGCATGTCGTCCCTGGCATGGAATTACGGCCAAGAGGCTTGTGACCTTATGATCGAAGAAGTAGGGAAGCATCCATCTTTCTATAAACTCGGTCTACACGCCATTGAACGACCCGAAGAGCTAACAGGAGAGCCAAGGGAAGCATGGGAAAGTGTGATGAATACGATGAAAACTGACTATCCTGAAGGTACTATCACTAGTTTATAAGTATATCATAGATATTTGTTTTCAGTTCAAGAAGAATCCGTCTGGAAAGCATGGCGGTGGATACGTCGCTACTACAACACCATCAAATGTCCCCAAAAATATGCGGGAAAGATCGAATTTCTCGACCAGATGAGAATAGAAAAACAGGAAAACGCGGCTCATCAAAAAGAGGCGTGGAAGACGTCGGCGATCGTCATCCCGAAAGTCAGTACGGCTGAGCTCCGAAAAACGATTCCCGGTCTGGTCGATAAGAGTAAACCGAAAGACGAGAAGAGACCGGGTCTGAGATCCAAAAATGAGGAAGGGCTCGCACAGTGTGGGATCAGAAAGAATCTGACCTTTGACAGCACCTATACTCCAAAGGCTTACCAACCCAAGAAGGCGGCTGGAATCCAAGGCCGCGGCCGAATGTCCGTAATCGATTCTTTCGCTGTCAAATACGGCGAACAAGCTTGCCACCTACTGTTCGAGCACATCGGTCAATATCCGGCTATCTATACGCCCAGCTGTAATATCCCGGATCCTAAGAGCTTGAACGATAGCGCCAGAAAGTGTTGGTTCTCGGTGATGGATAAAATGAACGAGAAATATCCTAAAAGTAAGATTTTATTTGTAAAGCAGTGACATCTATCGCTTCTAGTGAGTTCACAGGACGCCTGGAAAGCATGGAGAACTCTGAGAAGAAACTACAACAACAGCAGCTGCCCTAAGAACTGGGTTGGAAAGCTGCCTTTCTTGAATGACCTGCTGGCTACGAAAGAGTCAAACTATGTACGGAATCCCAGGAGGAGAGGAGAAGATCCGGACTATGAGGATGAGGAAGATGAGGAAGAGGAGGACGAGGAAGAGGACGACCGATGGAGCGAAAAGGACGAGGCCGACAAGTTCCAAGACATTTTGTCAAATCTGAATCCGAGCACTGCATATGACGAGGGCACTCTGTTGGATAACTCATTGGATGGTTCAGCGGATGAATACGCTGATGACTACGGTGAGTCAATCGAACATCGATTCTGTGACCTGTAGCTTCCATACCTTTCAGATGACAGTGCAAACGAGCAAAGTTTTGGAGCCACCCCCATGCAACTGCTTCTGAAAAAAGTCGAACAGGCCAACGAGCGAGAACAAGAAGAGCAAGACGACGAACCAATTCTTGTCAGCCCCTCAACATCTTCCTTCTCCACCATCATCAAGTCCTCGTCGACACCTTACACTGTTCGAACAGCGCCTATATCGTTGCCGTCTTCATCAAGCCGACCCACTCAGGCTGCCATCAAGAGGAAAGTTCCGCCAGGTTTTGTCATCATGACGAAAAAGTCCAAACCTTCCGTGGAAGCGCCTAAATCGTCAAGCCATGACGCATTCAGTAAGTCAAATTCCGTCGAGCTTGGCCAATGTTTTCAAATTTAGAAAAACTGATTCGCGAGAAGTGGAACGAAATGTCAGAACTCGACAATCCAAAGGCGCATCTCAGTCTATTCAAGAAGGAGATCATGACCGTTGTCAATAAAGCTTTCGGCGATGCTGGAATGTAGTGAAATGATTAGTTGTTATTTCTGTTGAATTCAAACAATTTCTACAATAAAATGTTATATGTAGATATTTCTGAAGGCATTTCTTTGACAAGGGTCCTCGACCTCGTCAATATATCGGATTTTCAATTGTGGCTTTCGCGCTGCTGTACGAACTTGTGAAGAATATGAACTTCCGATATACGCACAAGGAACCAACCCGCAAAATATGGCATCGGAAATTGATATTTTGGCATCGCATAATTCCATAAATTTCTCTGGATATAATTGTGTGAAATCGATCTTTTCTTTCAGAAATGAGCTTGCGGGAGCAAACCCCAAAATCGTTAACCTCGGCGAATTTCGACGAATTCGTCGAGCGCTCCTTTGGTCAACACAAATACAATCTGCTGGTTGATCTAATAGGAAAGTACCCAGACCTCTACAGACCTGATCTGTACCGAATAAAGCACCCAGGCAGCTTGGATAAGAAGGCGAAGAAAGCGTGGGACACTGTTATTTCAATAATGAAGTCCAGGTATCCGAAAAGTGAGTTTCTAGAGTGTTGATCAGACTCTAATAAGTTGGTATTACGAGAAACATAACTTCGAGATATGGTTATCCATAATTTGGATAAAGAGCTGCCTACTGGGAAGTTTTTTAGATTGTAAACGCATAGAAGTATATCAGAAAGATACTATGTTACATTTTGAACAGTTTCTAACGTATACACGGCACTTTAACATATGTGATACATCATTGCTTTTTTCCAGCCTCGGAAGACAACATCTGGAAGTGCTGGCGTTGGATCCGCCTCTCATACTTCTCTACGAACTGCCCATCCAGGATTGCTGAACAAATTTCCTACCTCAATGACATCAGAGATTCTGTTACCGAGCAACCTGCATCCGTGGCCTATCAAAACCTCATCGACGGAACGAAACAACCGAAACCGAAAAGAATCCGGTCGAGGATCGCCTATCTCAGTCAAGTGATTAAGAAGCCCTTCGTGTGGTCATCGGTGGACTCGTTCATTCAAAACTACGGAGAAGAGCCCCTCCACCTGATGATCAACCTGATCGAACAGCATCCGGTTCTCTATAGGCAGGACTTGGAAAATGAGTTAATGCAGAATCAACTGCAAGGCAAGGTGTTGCATGGCTGGAGTTCGGTATACTTTGCCTTGAGAAAAATCTTCCCTCGCAGTAAGTTAAGAGCAATCCGTTCAGTAACAATGTCGCCCTTTAGTTCCCGAAACAACATTTTATCATGCATGGAGAACGTTGCGTCGTAACTTCGATCACGAACAAGCGCCTCCATATTGGGCAGAAAAAGTGCAATTTGTGAAGTCCGGAGGCGCCGCACTTTGCACTGACTACCTGGAAGAAGGCGACGACGACATTGCAGGAACGAGCGAATTCACGCCGCTGAAGAAGATCACAACCTTAAGCGAGGCAATGACAGCGATCGAAGAGATTGACGCTTATGATGCTGTTCAAAAGAAGAAGCAGTTGGAACTCAAAAGGAGAAGAGCGAATGCGGTGAATAACGGACTGACTGGTACTAGCTGGTCGACCTTGTTTGGATCAGAAAGTACGTTCAGTTTTCGACCTTAACAAATCGACCTTAACTAAAACATGGCCGAACTAAGATTCTTAGGCATAAACAACAATCGTTATCTTCGAAAAAGCAACTATTACTCACTTTTTCAGAAGCACCTAACCTTCGCTCATACGAAACTGGTGGAGTTCGAGGATTTGATTTCGATCAAATGGGCGATTCGACTTACGAACCAGAACCCAAACGCATGAGCAGTGGCCTTAGTACAATCATTTCGGGCGCTCCTCGTATGCCTCCCACCTACAAAAGGATCATCGTTCGAAAGCAGGGAGCCACCGCGGTTCCGATAATCGTTCGGAAAGCCCCGCCGACGAGCACAGAAACGGACGACATCGTCAATGACGAGATCCAAGACCTTCTGTCGCAGATGAAGAAAACCACTGAACAGATTCATGTAAAACCCAATGACGGCGACGGAATAGCGTTCATGGGGGACGACGATTACGAAGACGTCAAGCCCGAAATTCCAGAGCTTAACGAAATTAAGCAAGAGGAGTGTGAACCGAGCGTTGACTCACACGCTTCATTCAGTGGGTTCTTTGCCGTGAGAACGCGAGTTATAGTGCATATTTTAGAACAAATAATGAAGGAGAAGTGGATGGAGTTTGCTGCGATGCCTAGAGCTAAGAAGAACCTCTGCCTCTACAAGAAAGAGATCATGAAAGTAATCAATAGAACTTTCGAAGACATCGGCGAAGCCTAATTCTATGGTCAATGCTATGTGAATAAAAAACTAGTACTTCTTGTACACCATTAAATTGATAGTGACTCTTGCGTAGCACATGCTCGTCTGGGACTGAAAATGTGGACTTACAGGAAAGACGAGTCAAAAAGGGGTCAAGGGTTCTATGTTATAGTTTATCACGATCTGACAAGCAAGTCTCTATGTTCGTCTGTGATCTCTCGCAACGAGACGAATAGACAGCTTCTGATCAAGAGTCTATGCCAGTTGAGTTTTCTCACTGATCCCCGAATTCTTACAGTTTGGCTATTCAACCGATATTCCCGACTGGTCTCACCACGAAGTTTGCTCGGCTGCAAAGTAAACCTGCCTTCGGTTCGCGGACTGTTCTGTTTATCCGTTTTTCTCATTGTTTCCTCATTTTATCCACGATAGTCAGTACAAGGTGACGTTATGATCCTGTCAAATGGGTCGGCAGCTATTTTTTAACTCCTCAAACCGTTCCACCCATTCGGACTGTCTGTGACTACCTTTGGTTGCTCCGTTTCGCGCTAACTACTCCAACGTTTACGCTTGGACTTGTTTGCGCGGATCGGATTTTATCTCGTGACTAGGTGTTCTCTGACTATTTTCGCTGTCTTCACGAACTGATGCATTTCAGGGTCCACAATGATTTCGCGGCAAGTGCTGAAATACGGGTTCGGCACTGTTGCCGCCCGGCCGCCCCTCGCAGCTGTTTCCGAAGAGAAGTTATCCCGACTGCTGGACGGTTTGACCGTCGATTCGGCCCGCTATGAATCTGCCGACGAAGCCGGACTTGTGCACCATCGTCGCAATCTCATCCAAACCGACTCGTCCAAGTTCTTGGGTGCCAGGATGCTCTGGCAAACTGGCAGAATTGGCGCGCAGCTCACCCCCACTGCGACCAACGATATGTTGCTTCCACCATCGCTTCGTTCTCCGCAAATTTACACATTTCCAACACTGGAACGTATTCAGAAAATTGAAGCGCCGGCACCGGGAAATTTGGAGCCGATTGAAAAGCTTGATCCAATTGTGCAGCGGGTAAAGCTATGTTCACTTTAGAAACGTATTCAAACCCTACTTTTCAGTCACCAGTGGTGGATCCAAACGCCGGCACTGTCGCACCCATGATTGCGGCACCCCGTCTTCTCACTATCAGACGAAAGAAGATGAAGAAGCACAAGAGAAAGAAGCGTTATGACCGTGACTACTTCAAGTACGCCAAATACCATCGCGAGAAGAAGCTTCGCGTACGTTTATCGCCGTTCACTGGATAACATGCTCATCACGTTATCTCTTCAGGCTGAGAGAGAATTCCGCGCAAGAATGAAAGATATTCTGAATGAGCTGGAAACGTTCAACCCCATGGACTACGTCAACGATACGATCCGCAGCGCCAAGCGTGAATGGTCGACGAAGATAGCACCATCTAGCAAAAAGCTGTATCCGCATTGGTCGCAACTGGTTAGCCTCGAAGAACTGTACGGACTCGAGAAGTCTGACTACATCGACAAGCGCGCCGGTTTGCCGACAGAGGAAGATCGCGAACAGATTGCACGCCTCAAGGAAGAGTACCGAAAGAAGTACATCGCTGCAAATGTCAAGGATTAGTTTGTTACATATTGCCGTTACATAATTGTTGGATTTTTTGTTGAATAACTTAGTAGAGAACAGTTCATTTATCACTAATTACTCAAACTACAACGATCGTTGCCTCTACCACGGCCTGGCGGGTGCTCCGATGTCGTGGAGAGCTTCGCGCTTCTGGAAGCTCGGGCTAAAGTAGCGGTACTTCGAGGGATCGTTGACTCCCAGTTGGAGAATTTCGGGATTCTGGGCTTCGATCTCGGCACGATGGTCGATGGTCACCTTCAGTGGTGAATTCTCGATACCTCGCAGACGAGTCCAGTCTTTGCCTTCGTACTTCCAGTAATAATAGCCGATTTCAAAGGCGATAAAGGCCATGATAACCTTGGGCACTGTAACGCGAATGGCGGTGCCGTAGTATGTTCCCTGAAATATGGAGATGCATGAAGGGAAACAAACGTCTCAGAACATACGAAAGTAGGTCGGAGGAAGTGTTTGTAAAGCTTATCCCATGGCCAGCGGTAGAGAACGCGGATGGGGTTCAGCTGACGGTTGACGGCGTCAACGTGGACCGGCTCATCAGGATGCAGATGCTGATCCTTCAACCATTTGATACGCCATTCACGCTCAGCAGGGCTGAGTCCGGCAGTACGCACACGCTCGTCGGCCATGTGCAACTCAAGGCTCATCGGGTCATTGATGCGATGGGAGGGGAGGTCAGAACCTGACTTCTTGAGCATCTTCGGAGGTGGTACTCCGGAACGCGTGTACGGCGAATTGCCCTCTCGTTCGGGCTTGTGGTAGAAGTTTCCCATGGCAGAGGGTCTTTCGGTTTACGACCTGAAAGTAGTCAGATTTAATACAGATTTGCGTCTAGCGTACACGCTATATCAAATGTTTCGCGCTTTTATCGGTATAAATATCTATCGCCCCTCTCCGCAGATGACATACAAACATCTAAAGTCAACATTTTATTGACACCTTTCTCGAAAACAATCCAAATAAATGAACCAGATCAAGCTTTTATCAAGTCGAAAGAGAATCTGCAGAATGTGAACAAAATTAGGGCATTTGCATCTACACATCACGCTCACTATGTCCAAAACAGGCGTCAAAAGTTTATGCCGTAATTTTTCCCAGGTCAGCGCAGCAAAGATTCCAACTAAAAAGCCAAACAAATCAAGTGATCTCCTCAACTCAGCAAAATCACGGTGACTTCGTTTACAAGCGTTATCCATCGGTCGTCAGAGTGATCGTGGTGGGAGTCAGTGATGGAAATATTTGCACTGGCTCCTTTCAACAGTGCAATGCGAACTTCAGCGTCTAGAATCTGCAAATCGTTGTTACCAGACGTTCTGAAATGAGACAGACACATCATGTGTCTGTGTCACACATGATAGACAGTCTGCTTTGAAGTGATCTTTGAGTTTTCATGAAGGGAACAAGGAATGGAAAGGAACTTTCGGTGAACAATTATGATCAAATCCATTGGTAGAAAATCCCCGTCACCCTTTTGTAATGTTGCTCTTTTCGATGGGATCATAAATCAACGAATATTTTAAGATGTTAAAGATTTACGCCTCAAAAATCCAATATCAAGAGTGTCAAAAAGTTTTGCAAACTGCAAAAGACAGCATCGCTTCCGGTCTTTGCGTGTACAAAAGGTCAATTTGATGTATTCCGCACGTCGTTTGTGGAAAGAAGGCATCCAGAGAATTCCGACGATGAGCACATCACGGGAGCCTCGACTCACCACTGTTTATGGAATGGATTCTCTTGTATTCCTGATTAATTTAGTCAAGGACCATCACGATTTGTACAAAGTCAGCACCCGAAACGTCAAATCAAGTGACCAATTGCCTGTTTCGGCGAAGAGGGCGTGGAACCAAGTGATGATTAAGATGCGCCAGAAGTACGGCAGAGAACGTAAGTGTTCCTTCCTCTATAAAAAGGGGTTTTTCTGCGAAACTTCTTCTTTGCTTTTCTGTTTCTTAAAATATAGTATTTACAGTGCAGGACCTACTTGCTTGGCGCTCATGGCGCAGTCTTCGCCTCAAATATTCGAGTCATGCGTGTGCCAAGAAGTGGAATAGCATGCTCATCTTTCTGGATACCGTAATCCCCAGAAAGAGCAATACCATTGTTCGTCATTCGGCGGATAGGGTACTCACCGCTCAGTACTCTCCCAGGGATGATGACAGACATTCACTAGACACCACAGCTTCCCCCCGCCGCTCGGTCAATACCATGAAAATCACGGCCGATGAATCCACCTTGTGCTCAAGTATGAATGATGTGACGATGCCTTCAGATCCTGGAGAAAATGACGCTGTTATGGTCGACGGAGATGACAGTGCTTATGTGATGCGTGAGCGCTCTGCGGACGTTGACATTATGACATCAGATATAGAAGATGACATGATGATCTTAGAGGAGCATATACAACAGAGAGACGACGAGATTGATTTCTTAGAGGAACATATGGAGGAGATAGATGTTGATATGTCTCTAGAGTCATTCTCCTCTGGATCCTCCTCTGTCATATCCAGCCCTCCAGCAAGAACACTTTCAACAATAGAACAAATTTTTAGTAAGTTGCTTTTCGCCATAACATCAACGATCACATTGCCCTTACAGAGGAACTTCTGATGGAAAAATGGACGAAAATTACAGCGAAACGACTTGGAGAAGAGCATATCGTCGAGTTTAAGAGGGATGTTATGGCCATCGTTTGCAAAGTGCACGACGAGAGCGATTCATTAAATATATGAAAATGCGTATAAAGACTGTTATAAAAACTGTTTGAAAGTTATGTTTGTTCTTGAAAATAGGCCCTTTCCAGTGATTCCAAACGACCAGAGTCGAACGTTATGACAAAATTGTATCAAACTGATCTGCCGTGGACTCTCACATTGAATCGCCTGATCGTGGAAACCCGCACGGTAAGGCGGTAAAATCAAGCGAATTGCTGCATCCATCGCTGTTTCTGCTCTTCAACTTCACTTGAAATTCCATGAAACTTTTCTCAACCGATCAACCGCACCTTTCGTCTACAGAAGGTTGAAATGAGCTTGTCTGTCTCTGCCGGGAAGTCTCTTTCCAGATTGTCGTCTTTGGACGGTCTCACTTTGTCTATTACTCTATTTATTAGCATTACTTCGCTCTGTTTTCCGATTTTAATTTGAAACTTTATGAATGTTTCCTACTTTACCGTCTATTTCAGACAGTCATGTCCGTGCTCGAACGCCCGCAAGCAGAAATTAAGGCAAAAGAGGCGGAAGTGTTCGAATACCTCGAGCGTGAAGTCATCGAGAAGGAAAGATGCGTCACTTACAAAGAAGTCGCCGCCAACGTCGATTATTACTTCATTGAAGTTGCCAAGTAAGCTTTTCTTCTCTATTCTGCGTTATTTGTTGACCATTGCAGGGCAGTAAAGAAGTTTTACGAAGAAAACAAACACCGTGATGGACTGACCGCGACATTCAACGTGTGTGGAGTGAAGTGGCATGAAACTGAGGAAGAATTTCGAGAGCGGAAACGTAACGATCCAGAGGCGACTCGTCAGTGCACTACGCGGAACATTCTAGCTACCCAAGAAGAATTCGAAGAGTTCCAGGAGGAAGTTGATGAGATTCGTCAGCAGATGGTGTATAGTCTTCAGTTCGCGAAAAGTTTCGAGAGCATCGAGTCACTGCTCAACGAAGATCAAAGACTTCTGACAAAGGCGGATGATATCGAAAAGTGGTTCAAACGGTGCTGGTGGCGACGAGGAGATCCAGAGAAATGCCGCCAAGAAATGTTGAACAGCGGTGCTATTGATCTGCACAAAGTGGCAGCGACATATGCTCCTGTTCTCTCTCGGGTGAGTGATGCGTCTCAGTTCACGCTTGACCTTTACTGTTCAGGGACCTCTCCCCAATCCGAACAAACCGATCAAGAAACAAAAGGTTGAAGAGGAGAAGCCCGATAAGAAGATTTCGGCTTTGTTTGCAAAGGCCTGCGCCCGTGAGAAACGCGAAGAACCTGACAAGAATGTTAGTTTAACAGAGTGAATGGATCTTAAGGTTTTTTTTGTTTAGAAACATGTCAAGAAGTCACCGATGAAGCCTGTTACTGCTGCCGAAAAGGAAGAAGTTTTGCAGACGTCTCCTCTGTTCAAAAAGTAACCGTCGTATCCTTTCTTATCACTTACCGATGTTCTTTAGGATGGCCCGATCGAGGATTAGAATCGATTCAGATTCTGAAGACGAAAGCAGTGGAAAGAAGGGAGAGAACAAAACACCAACACCTCCTAAAGCCGGAACAGGATTTGATATGTGTATGTCATGATCGGATCATGGTTTAGCGACGATATTTGCTGTTCAGCGCAAGATCTCTTTTCTACTGGCAGTCCGAGTCCACAGAAAATGGACGTTGATCAAGAACCAGAAGTCGTCGAAAAGAAATCAAAAACCAAGAAGAAAACTGAGAAGGCGAAGAAGCCAACGGCGAAGCGTGATCTTTTCCAGGCGAAAGAAGAGCCAAAGATTGAGAATGCACCTTCCACGTCGCACCAACGAGAAGAGGAAAAAGGTCCCAAAACGATCACGACGAAGAAGCTAGGCCATGAGACATACATGGATGACGACGGATTCCTTGGTATCTAGCGCTCATTTGGCACCAATGTATTCATTGATGGTGTTTAGTAACAACACAGAAAACGGTGACAGTTCAAAAGGACCCTGTTGAGGAACCCCAGAAAGCTCCGCTGAAACGATCGAACGCCCCAACGCCATCGTCGGGAGCACCACCAGCGAAGAAAAAGGCACCTACAGGGCAATCGAAAATCAGCAGCTTCTTTGGTGTCCCTAAGAAATGATGAAGTGAAGTGCCGGTGAAGGTTATGTACTGTATTTTCTTTATCCGTTTAATGTTCCATGTTACACGGAACTATAAAAATTTGATTCTAGCCGAACTGGATGACGAATGGTTTGGCGCTCTAGGCGCTGATGATGTATTATACTTTACTTTTCCTGTTTACTATTCCATCTATGAGGTGATGAAAGACTAACGTAAGATGATTCTATGTACATTCAGATCATTGAGCAAAACGCGTATTTATCAGCAACGGAGTCCCTCCTTCCGCCGTTCCTTACAGATGTCCCACTGTTCCTTCTGGATCTTCAGGATGCGACCTTTAGGCTTCTGAAGAGTAACCTTGAATTCCGTGGGAGAGAGGCATTCACGATCCATGGCCATGACTCCGTTGATCCACGTGAAACAGGAGTGCACTTCTCCGATCTTTCCATCAGCACAGTCAAGAAGGACATCCATGCATCGCGGCGAGCGCTCCTCGTACTTCAACTTCTGAGGATCAACGGTTTTCTCTGCGTCTCGTCTACGACGCCTGGAAGGAAGTTTCGCCTGCGGATCGGCCATGAAGAAGACGCGGTGATCGTGGCAAAAGTCGACAGCGTCGACTCCGGCGACTTTCTCGAGGATCGTCGGATTGGTTATCTCCTCGACAAGCTCCACATGTTGCTTTAACTAGAATTTAAAGGCCGAAGTGTAAGAAGGAAGAAAAAGGGGAACCTGTTGTTGGTCGACAGCAAGGCGAAGTGGTACGACGTAGCAACGATCGTTGGAGTGGGCTCTGACGACGGTGACGTTCTGCAATTTGTAACATTTTATAGGGCGAGTGCAGTGGGTATCGATCTTTGAAATAAGATCTGACTCCAGAGTAGGGGGATTCTGATTGTTTTTTTTTGCACAGATGATGTACACACGGCCCCTAATGTTTAGAAACCTAAAATTCTTGATAATTAGACACAGCCGAGTTGAATAAAGGTAAGCATGGCTTCCGGTTTCTACTAGGACTTTTATGATATACAACTGCGAATGAGTTCCTGCTGGAAATTCAGCACAGTTTTCAGCAAAGAACTGACTGTAGTTTGTTCCGGAACATCATCTCTCCCCCATAAGTGCAGATGAGCGACGAAAACAGAAACATTCTCGTTTTGCAAGGTCACCAGCAGCGTCAAATGGAAAACTTGCATTCCACAAGTACGTGTTTACAGCAAGGGTAGATGAGAGAAATCATGTTTTCTGCATGAAATAACAATTTTCGATAGCAAACTTTGAAAAGGAAGATGAAACAGGGTCTAAGGAACGGGGCTGTGCTTGTCGGATACGGCAAAATCTTTGAGTTTTAAATCAAATAGCCATTTCTGAAATATTCGATCCGAAAAGCCTAGTACTGACCTCAACAAAGGCGAATTTCTCGCAACACAAAGTATAGTATCACAAGTTGGGCGAATTCGATCGCGACAATGGATGTCGTAAAATTAAAAGATCAACTGAAATTGCACTAGGCAGTTGGTTTTTAATGTTCGGAAAACTGAACTTGAAGATTCATACTACTATACAAGAACGAACCAGGCCGTGTCAGCGTCGTGGTTCTTTGTGTCGTGAAGAGCAGACAATTTCGTGTCAGAACCGTAAGATTTATTGTTTTTTTTTGCCTTAGGGCTCTTTGTAGCATATGTCGATAACACAGCCTGGAAACGTAAGAAAATAGAGCCACCGATAGATCATACTATTCGTTGAGTCATTTTAGGGCACTTGAAACTTTTCTTAGTACATACGACGTCAGCCATGTTTCGACTCTGTACGGTAGAATCATTATTATACATCACTTCCTCGTGACTACTGATCATTTAAAGAGGCTTGAACTTTGGTTTGTTTTGAAGTCAGCTCAAGTCATCTGATTGCTACGTGTCTTGATCACAAAAACGGAAAATTCCTCGGTCAGTTTCCCGATTTAACGGTCGCGCGTCTGAACGCCACTCGATGGAATTTGTGGAATTTCGCGCGAATTTTTACAAAAGAACGACAACAAACCTTTTCGGCAATGACGATACGCTCCGAACCGTCCCAGCGACCCTGAAAGTGATCAGATCATTTGTACAGTAATCCGCCCGATTCGCATACGTTTCTGTCGAATAGCGCCCGCTTCTGAGGAGCGTCGACGTCTTTTGGATGCCGCGCATTACAGCTGATTCCCGTGTAGAGGTAGTTGGCGAGGAGAAGAGTGGCAAGGGAACTTATGCATGCGATTATCAAAGCAATTACGGTAGCTGTGCAGGCACTTGTGTGACCCTGAAGATTAGGAGATTAGGCATAACGTACGTGATTTAGCTGAGTCTTACGGATGAAGGAGCCGATTGCATGCTTTCGCCGTCGCACGGGTGGCAGACTTGCTGGCGAGCGGGTGTGAATGATAGCGCAGGGATAGCCGAGTGCTGAAGTCAGCATACCCCGAGGGCGTTCCTTCCCTAACCGGTGTCTCACGCACCGCTTCGTCGGACATATTCGTGCGAGCGAAAGAGGGAAAACAATCTTTGGATTTTTTGTTGTGTAATAGTACCAGCTGTGTAATTGACCGCCGGAAACGTGTGTTCCCTTCTGTGATGATATGATACCAGGAAGGAACTTACAAGTTGTGAGACTGATAGATGATGACAGATGGGTCACTAACCTATAGTATGGGAGATTACGTACATGGCGATTAGTCGCCAATATTATGTGGCTTATGCATTCACTGTTTTTTCTTGTTTTCCACTTAATGTATTGCATACTTGAGGCACCTTAGTCCTACATATGTTAACGATTAAGAGGCAGGGCGATTTTAATAACACAGAAACCAAAAAAGACGACTTGTTTTTAATCTAAAACTGCGTTCCTTTAAAGTAAAAACCTCTCAAAAACCTGGTTATTTTATAGAGTGTTGATCACTTCCATATGGATGGTATGAGTCAGCAGTCGAGAACGTGACCTCCTGAGCATAGTACGAAGTGTAATGTAACATTTTGGCGAACGGGATTGCGGTGTTAAAGGAAAGATCAAAAGACAATTGGGGTAAGCAGAGAGATGAGAATATAAAAACACTTTTTCTTTTCTTGGTGTTGTGTTTATTTCCATTGAAAGAAGGTAGGACTTAGGCTTAATAAATAGTAAACTGTCCAAGAACTCTGGTGGGAACACTCGATCGGAGTAGGATCATTAGTTCCGTGTTGCGTTTTTATTTTAGTAACGAATAGAACATATGTAGAGAATGTGTCACCGGAAAACAATCGTGTTCGGCAAAGGAGTTCCTCTTTTCTATGGAGGAGGAACATCGCTCCATCGATCAACTGAATTGGTGTGATATGAAAACAAATCAAAAGGCGATTTATCTTTGAATAATCAAGAAGATTAAGATATCAGCATAGCCACCACTTCTTGTAAAAGACACATTTTTGTAAGACCGATTCTTATTTCATTTTGTTTGTTGCTTTCTCGTTACTAGGGATGCACCGGAACGGAAACCGGAACGAACCGGAATCAGTCAGAAGGTCAGGGGTTCGATTCCGCCCGCGAGCAAAACTTTTTTTATGTACTTTTTCCGCACGTTTTTCCATAAATTTAAATTTTTCTTACGTAGAATCAGACAATCAAACAGTTTCCAGAACGCTATGTCAAGGAAATACGAAAATAAAAAAGTTTTGCTTGCGGGTGGATTCGAACCCCGGACCTTCTGACTGATTCCGGTTCGTTCTGGTTTCCGTTCCGGTGCATCCCTACTCGCTGCATATGATTACAAACTGTTTTTGAGTCACGGAGTACATTATCAGTGCATGTACAGATCCGCATTATAATAACTGAAACGACAAACACGAGACTTCCGGATATGGCAATTATTTTCAGATTAGAATCTGAATATATGATTAAATTCAAAATTTTGCTAAAGTTGCACTCCTCGCAGACAAAAAAAAATCCAGTCCTATTCAAGAGTGACCGGTTTAAGATCAATAATTGCACTAAAGGGGAAACCGATTAAACTCTCTCGAACAAAAATAAAACGCGGAACTTACCCACGTACTTTGTTGGAAAAAGTGAGCGGTCCGCTCGATGCCCATAAATCTTAAATGGTATCCAGCCGTTCACGGGAACAAGTCTCTCGTGAATATGCGTGCACGCGTCCATAATTGAACCTTTTTTGCTAGATCGTGTTTCTAATCCCGTCATTAATCCACTCAGCCTAGTTCAAAAAAAGATTCCAGTTGTTCCGTCTTATGTCGTCAATTTCGTCGGTAACATTCGATCCACCAACAAGACGCACTTTACATGCCTCAGGCGATTATTGCTGAAACCTGAATCTGCTATATTCGACGGTTCGACTTGATAAGGCACGTCTAGCTGGTGAAATGCAGATGTGTCTGTGACCTATTGGTCTAAGGCGCTTTACGACGCAGGAGGTCACGGGTTCGACCCCGTCCTCGAGCGTTCGACTGTGATCGAAAGACTGGTATCATAACAATTGTGTTGAGCATCTACCGGTCAATGCTGCCTTCCTTCTGAGTCAATCTTTTGTTTTTTCTTCCTTTTAAGGCTGTAGCCAGCCACAAAGGCATCGTAGCATTACAGATGAACCCTGTCAGGATATTCCGTTCAGGACACAGACGCATAGCTTTCGACCACACATACTATTGCAAGATGTGCTAAATACGTTTATGAATATTGTATTTGTGATTCCTATGCGATGAAGCTTACTGAAAATGGACGACGTCTGTGTGCTGTTTATGAATGAAGTCCTGCGAACGCTTCCCGTTTCAAGCTACGAAGCTCTTGCCTCCTTGAACGGAACCTTTGGCAAAGTTGCGAAGCAATGGAAGGAGCGATGGTTCGTCAGCTACTATCTCCTCTACGTGAGTCCGGATAAGTCAAAGATCGAATGCGCACTTGTCAAGGAGCAGAATCTGCCAAAGTTTTTGCCAAATAGCTATGCCGATCTCACAGAATGCGATGTAAAGCAGTTCAGTCATCTATACGAGAAGGAATTTACTGTGAGCCTTCACGAAAGCAAGACTTACGAAGACCTGGATAAACTCAACTGGAATCCCGTGACTCCAGAGGAAATAAAGAAGTTCCTCAGAAGTGTGAAATGCGACATGAAATGCTTGGCCGTATCCGTGATTCCACCCTGGGAGCGAAACGATCTGCCTATCTACAATCCTGATTACCTCCTGAACATTATACCACGAAGCATCGTCTTCAACGACATCACCATTGACGACAATGTCAGCAGCCCGCTAATCGACGAGAAGCTGCAAATGTCGGTAGAATCGCAAAAACTTCGGCACGTGACGTATGAAAAGTTCATCGAGGAGGCGCCCGTCGAGAACCTCATACAAATTGCCCTCTCCGATAACGTGGAATGCGTCGAAGTGACGCAGAAATGCAGAACTAAGCCCTTTCTCAAGCTGCTGACCGACGTGTGGCTACAACAACCCCATAAGTTCACACGACCGAAGACCATTTGTGGACTCTGTAAGCTGATGGACTACCACGTTTTCGAGGAGAAATTCACAAAATTCGATCGCCTGCCAGAAGAAGCTATCTTGGACGAAACAGTCTCGTCAGAATATGAAGAAGATGCTCAGGTATTCTATGAAATGAGACATCCTGTGGCGGTGAACAGGCGGATTGTGATTGGATTCTTCGGAGGAGAACAATGGGACCAGATGACGTTCAAAGACTGCACCGAAGATAATAGCTGTTTGTCGTATTGCTTGTTTATGATTGACTGAATTACGAGTTTACCAATTTATTCGTGATTTTACATGTTGTCGCACCCCATATTTAACCTCTATCTGGCTTTTTCTGGCACTCGGTGTCGCCATCTCCTGCTGCCTAGTTTGTTCGAGAAGACATCACTCCATCGGGTCCGAGGTCGTCCGCGAGGCCTCCTTACGAGATTCCTCTAGCCGATACAGCCATTTTTCCGAGTTTCCGTTCGTCATCTTCCAAGGCGAAGTTCCACTTTCTTCTTCTTGCGGCTTCATCGATGTCTTCAGCGATGTCCTTCACCTTGGTCACGCCTCGGAGCCACTGTTGGTCTTCTGTTAGACGGACTCCGACCGTTTGCCTCTCCATCCGTCGTTGAGCGGTCGCAATTCGTCAAGCATTTGGTGCTCGAAGTATCACTCGAGGTGGCCACCTTTTGCGTCGATGCAGGGCTGAACACGCTTCTTGAAAATTAGGCCGAGGCGGATGGGTCCGGATTTCCCAAAACACCCAGGATGTACTTATTTAGTGCTGACGCCGAACATGTGTATATACAAGAGTGATGACATGATCGCTTCAACGCTTCACCTCACACGAGAACATTTTCTGGATATGAGCGGAAATTCGTTGTGGTTCGATTCCATAAGGAGAACGAATAATATTTGTGAGGTTTTTTTGTATCGCCTCCTCACCCAATCAGAAAGGATCCCATGAGCTGCAGGACTTTCAGATTTTAAGAAAACCATATAAACTGGGGAAACGGACGTCCGGATGACTTATGGTCTTTCCGAACATGAGCCCTGAGTTGCTGGTCATGATATTAACGAACTAATATTTTATATCAACCTTTCCTTTGTTATAGCTCTGTTTCTGAAGAACTAGAAAACAGAATTTATAATATGCATAACATGGATTACTATGACACACTCAGTGCATAAAGCGTAAAATCGCCCCATGACGAAGCTACATATTTATCCCCTAGGCTTACACAACACTCGCACTACTCTATTTCCACATTTCCTTCAGTATCTAAGTGGTAAAAAATTGAGTTCAATTACTATACGTCGCTTGCTGCAAATTGAATTCGTCTTCGCCCAATTCCGGACTCTGCCAAAGACACTTATTTCCGAATCAAATCATTTTTCCATCAGCGCAACTCACAAAGAACAAGAAATTGCGCAAGCACTCGAGCAATTGATCATGGCCCTCTTGTCGTAAATGACACTTTGACTAATCCTTGGCGCGCGGCTTCCTAATCCTGGCTCTCATAACGGCCGACACGGTCGCCGCGCGAGCGGAAACAGCTGCTCATAATTAGAGCCGAGACGAAGACGAAGACTAAGCGACAAATTTTTATTACACAACGAGGAGTACTGGACGACTAGTAAACAACGACGATTTACATCTACGGTAGGCGTTGGCGGAGCCTCACTGGAACTGGCAGCAGCGGGTATGTACAGAGGAGGATTAGGGAAGTGAACTGAGAGAGATAGAGATTGGAGACCCGTGTGAACTATGTTTGCGGATGAACGGCAGTTATCGACCCACGACGAAGGCGATTAACGCGAGGAGCGGGAGCGCGGCGAAGGTGGCGGAGTTGGCGGATTTGAAGGCGCTCGCCTCGACTACCGTGTGAATGTCGTAGTCTTTCGTCTTGAGGTCATCTGAAGGTGGATTCATTGGAAAGACACGAAAAGGAGAAACTCACTGAAGTAGCATTTTTCGGTCCTGAGGCCAGATACGAGTCTTCCCATGGCGGTGAATCCGTTGACCAGGGGCTCCTCGAGCACACAGAGTCTGCCGTAGTTGGTGTCCTGACGGAGGAAGGGAAAGATGACGTCTAGGTCGGCAGAATCGCGGAAGACGAAGTTCTGCGTTGCGGGGAGAGGCGCCTGCCCGCCTTGAAGGGAAACGGAGACGCGAACAGGGAACTCAACATGCGCACGGAGTCGGAAGGTCATTAGCTGAGAAGTGGCATCGGCAACTTCGATGTCGGACACAACGCTGTCTGCTGACTTTCCGAAGCGGTCCAATGTGCGGAAGACACGACAGTCAGCTCCCGTGGTCTCATTGTGGCGGTTGAAGTTCTCCCACTCGATGCACACGAAGTACCACGAGCGCTCCCGCAGGTCGTTGAGGGTCACCTGTTTCTCTTCGTTCACCGTGTCGGGGTAGATGACGCGGGATACGGTAGGATCCCCAGCTTTGAGGGGGATGGCGGAGACGTAGAGGGTGGGAAGAAGTGTGGGGGCAAGATGATTCTTGAGGAAATCATCGTCCAAAATGATCCGGAAACCATGCTTCGTGGGGTCGGTGAAGGAGATCGCCCTTAAATTCAGATTTGTTCAAAGTCCAGGGACATTGGAGTACCTTGTTTGGACAAAGAGTCTTTGGTTGTAGCGGACAGAAGCCTCGGAAGGTGAGAAGAGGAGGAAAATGGCGAGAATCAACAGTCGGGGCGCCATTGCGTCTGAGTGGCGACTGTCCGGCGGCGGAAAAGGGCGAAAGGGGGCGGCGCCGGGGAGCTCCTCTGCAAGAAGAAGATATCGATATGGCCGAGAATTCATTAATGAATAAACGAAGCGGCCAGCGGGAGAATAGCGAATCTCGGCACCTTTTAGGCGGTGATTAATCGCCTGCCTCCGGAGGGAATCCTCGAACGGAGTTCATTACGCGTTAAACGAATTCCCCCAAGAGGGAGAAGAGGCCAATTAGGGAGTTGACCGGGACACGCGGCCGAAAGGTGCGAAAACGATTAGGTGAAAGAAGAGAAGAAAATCGGCGCAGGTGGATCCGAAGTTCGTAGAAGAAGGAAGCTGAGCAAATACGACTCGGAGGGGTCGGGAGGGGCGTGACTAAGTAGCCAAAGGAAGGAGCCAAACATGCGGATCAGAATATGAATAATCGCCGTCTTCGGCCTCTGCCAGCCCAGCTGTCACCTCAAGTTAGAATGAAACGTCCGAAGGTGCGCGAATGGCAACATCGGGCGATCTTATCTGGCGGGAAAGGGACAGAGAGTGCCCACACACGTTGACAGACAGATTTATCGTCTTTGAGGTAGTTGTGGGAGGGTGGACCCTGTAATCCACGAGCCTGCGGCGGGTCTACCTTTGATCGCGAACAAACAGAACGACGATTAGTCGTCGCCAATAAACACGTCGTTTAGGTGGAGAAGACGGCTCAGGTTGCGGGCGGACAAAGAGGAACAGGGTTCCCACACGACACATGCTAATTTTGGTGTCCGTTTCTCTTTTGTAGGTTTACAGTAGTGGTGAGGACCCAGAAAGGTGCGAAAGTGAGTTCTTCGCACTAATCGACGGCGACAGGCGAGGTCACCGCCTAAGGAGGTCGGGAATATTGCATAATCCGAGTTGGGAGGCGCCGTCTAAGACCTGACAGTTGGCGACTAATTAAAGCGCGCGAGATGGATGGGTTGTCGCCCGAGGCGCTGTGGGAAAGTTTGATTTCAATTCGGAGCCGGAGCTCGACGCTGCTAATCGACTGTTTGTTTGCAGAAGGCAGGGAGGAGCGCGCCTGATGGAAGGGCATGACCGTCCGGGTGATGAAAGGAAAAAACGACTGCGAACGACTTGTGAAGTGGGGTGGGTAGAGTTAGTTTACTACAAAAGGGTCAACGTTCCTTGTGAGTCATTTGGAAGTAATTGGGCTAAGAAGATCGAAAACTTGCCCACAGGGTGCGTCACCAAAAAAGAAGATGAAGACCGCAGCCCTCAGAGATCGACCAGAAGTGATGCTTAAAAGGCAGAAAGCGATGCGATAGGCCAACTTTGCCTATTTATGGTCAATCGCCATCCATCGAGAGATTGATGATAAGCATGACTTCAACGACTGAAAAACAGTTTGGCGTCAAGACCAGATCAAGACGTCTAAAGGATAACGATGAACCTGAGATATTGACAAAGAAGCGAAGAGTGCATAAGAATGGTTCCACTGAGAAGACGTTAGATAATATCAAGCCAACAGCGAAATGCAGAAATGGGAGAGCTAGGATTCAGTCAGATGGACCAGCACTCGCTAAGACGAAACTCTCTGGGAACGGCACGACTCTGCCACATTTGTCCGAGGAAGATGATAAGCAACTAGAAGATTGCTGGGAACTACAAGCAAAAGGCGGTTGCAAGAACCTCACACACAGCAAAATTTCTAACCCACTGAAGCCAACGACTAATGAGAAAGTTTCGAAGCATGTGACCGAAGAAGGGCCGGAGAAAAAAATCGAGAAAGCTGCATCCGGGAAAGACGATGGAATGGAAGCTGCCGACGATTTTTACGACGAACCACCCTTCTTAAATGATCGGGATATGCAGAAAGGACGTTCGTTCGTGGTAGATACAGTGAGCAAGCCAACAAAAGATGATCTGCTGTCTCTGGAAGATTCCGAAGACTCATGGCTTGGTCGATGTGAACCTTGCGACAAGAAATACGACAAACTGTTCGAACAATTCCAAAAGCTGCAAGAACAACTGGAGACAGTCAACAAGAAGAACAAGGCGCTGCAGGCAGACAACAAATTCCTCGAAGGCGAAATCGACAAAGTGTACTTGGAATACGGAGTTAAACCTAAAGAGGAGCAACTTTAATGTTTGAATTAAATTCGAGAGTGAGTCAATAAACTAAAGGAAGCAATAAATATGCAAATCGACCTCGTTTGTTTATTTGTCCAGGAGAAAGGGACGCGCTGCCCTACTAAGACCGGCGCTGGTCATCTACGGGAAGGAATAAAACACGGTCAAGACATTCGACGACCGAAGTAATAACTGTGAGACCGTTTCGAAACAACAAAAAGGTTATGATCGTTGGAAATGACTGAGGGGGAAGAAGGCGCATAGACATAGGAGGACGCCTCATTAAACCTGGATGTGTAGGGTTCGCGCCAACCCGTCATACCTAATCGATTATAACGTCCCTCCTCCACCTTCCGTCGGCATTGAGACGACCTGTTGTCCCAAAAAAACGACGCGTACCTCATCAAACAGCTAATTAAGATCTTCGCTTTGGCGCACCGCCTTCTGTCGGCGCGGATTCAGCGATTTCCGAATTCCCTTGGAGACACGCCTGATTAGACAGGTCGCGGGAAACGAATCACGTTTGAGAGGGTTTGGCTACAAGACAAAGACGCTGGGAGACGTAATTGAGCCATTTAGCTCCATCGGGCACGGGCGAAGAAATGAAAAAGCGGGCAACAGTGGATTGTAGGCTGCGAGATCAGCAAAAAATATGCAAAGAAGGGATAAGAAACGGTGAAGGTCGCGGCGGGAAAGTTTCTTTGGCTAATTAGGATGCGACCGGATCGTTTTTCGGTGCCGCCTAACGCGAGAGCGCAATTAACGTAATATGTTCCGGGCAGATGCATGAAAGAACGCCGAAAGAAAAGGTGTCTTCTTCGGAGGTGACCCACAAGGGGACGGTGAGTCACCGGAGGATCCGAGTCGAACTTTGGGTAAGCAAAGGCTGTAAATGAATAATTTATGGAGTTTTTATTGGTCCAACACCAGTGAGTAATTAGGGCGCGAGGAGAAGCACAGAAATCCAAACATGTGTTGACCTGAGCGGACAGGTCAACCCGCTGGATTAAGCTCGATGACGAACAGTTGCGCGCAGAAGCGCACTGCCTAACGCGTTTCTTTGTTTTGAGAAAGGCGATGCGGGCGCCGATAAGCTGGCGGAACTCAGAAGCGGAGTCTTCTCGCGCAATAAAACACTTCGAAGGCGGAGATCGAGAGGGGTTGTAAATTAATTTGGACGGCGAAGGGGAGGTACTGTAGGCGTCCTCTGATCGAAACCAGATGACGGAAGAAGGTTGGGCGATTACGTGCGAGTGACCTTCTGACTCCCGTAAAAGTGATATCCGATGAGTGATTGGCAATCAATCGACTGTCAAGGCGATATCCCAATCGCGCACTCCTAAGGGGTCGAAATCGAATTCCGGCCAGAAAGGCTTCACGCGGTCAACGCGTCGGCGCCTCAGAGCTGTCAGTCAGCATTAGACGGAGGGCACCGGTTGAGCACGCATAATTGAGGTCGAAACCGCCGATTTGCATAACAGTTGGTGCCGCGATCGGTTTGTTTGGGCCATCGATCATGTGCTCGAGCCGCAGGCGCCTTAAAACTTTGAAGAATTAATTTACTGCTTCTCTTTTCGCAAGACCCACCGTAGTAAGATCATTAGCGGTGTCAATAAACGCCGCAGGAATGTCAGTTGCTTCACTAAAACTACAGTAGATTTCTTCGTTTTTCGCGAGGTCGCCATCGCCACTTATAGAAGTAATCCATCATTTTCACACCTTGCGACCAATTGAGACCAATTAGGCTACCGAATTTCGGTTAATTTCCGCACGCGACAACTTCTACTCCATTATGCGATAAGTGGACGCGCCCTAAGGGGTCTTTCAGGCTGATTTGGAATTTTAACTCAGAGGCGTGAAGCCACTTGACAGGACAATGCCATTTGTGCGCTAGGGCTGCAATTGGCCTAATCGGCTTCGGCACCTAATTGACGGATTATCCGGGAAGTGGCTAGGCTGGCGCCGGTTCGGGACGTGATAATTCAATTTATGCTAATTAGTAATTGTACGGTTTTTGTTGACCCTGCTTAATTGAAAGAGAATATGTGTAGGGCGGCAAAAATGGTAAGAGTCGGAAGGCCTACCAAGTACTTTTGCAGGGCTTGTCCCTGTAGATCAAAAGTATCGACTAGGTTTAAAGACCATTCATATTAGTGTAACAAGTTGAGTTTTCTACAAAATTTTAACATACGGATAGTCCATGTCTTATGTCGACACTTTTGCACGACACTCAACGTCGAGCTGAACCCTAACCCCTATTACCAAGTCTCCTACTTCGCGGAGCTACCACTGAGGAGTGATGAAAATTTGCAAGGAAAATTAATGGGCGGTGAGCAGGTCTCTGGGAAAAGATTGATAGCTGTCATTAGAGAGGTGCTAGCAGACTTCTGGAGCTGTAAAATGGATAGCACAATTCCGTTAGAAGGCGTAGTAAGAATCTTTACTTTTAGGGGTTTACAGTGACATTTCTTTTTAGTTTAGGTAGGAAAAGGATTGGCATCCGAGTCAAAAAATGTCCAGTAAGGCGGGTCAGGAAAGCGACTCAAAACCAACTCGAGCACTGCTCTGATTAGAATCCATCCCTTAGTATTGCTTCTTCTCTCCCCCACACGCCTGTGAAATTGATTACAAAGGGCCTTATCAAACAGTTAATTAACTTCATTTGAGTAAAAAATCGTCGTTGCTGCCAAACAAAGAATTTTATGGCTGTGTGGCATCGACGCACGCGGTCAGTGTCTGATATTAAGGTGATATTAAGGGATGTTTGGATTCTAAGTCAAATGAATTGCCGTTAGGGAGACGGCAGAAATAGAGATCCTGCGGAATTATTTGGTGGATGCGAGTCGCGTTCAACAAAGAAAAACAAATTGCCTTTTCTCTTCCGTCTTACCCTCAAAATTGCCACAACAGCGTAAAGCGCAATTTGTCTTAATTAGTTGACGAGGGGCGAAAGCGAAAGAGAAGAATTCACGGAGGTGAGAACGCGACGATAAAATTTAGATTGATCACCTCACTGTGCGGACGACGGTCGAGACGCTTTGATCTCGTCGCGCGTGCGCGGAAGAATTGCGCGTCGTATTGTTTGCAATTGGAGGGCATCGGGACGACAGAAAAGTGTTTCTCGTAAAGGGGAGGGGGGAAATCGTTTTCTTCCGACCGGAATCGAACTTGAGAATAGCGGGTTCCGGCGGTGTACTATTGATGCAGAGCGGAATCAGATTTTATGTATGAATAGGAGAGCATAAAACTGTGACAGCCACAGGAAAATATACCAAAACACAGCCCGAGCAACTGCTCATCATCGGACTTAATCCAGCGGGTTGACCTGTCCGCTCAGGTCAACACATGTTTGGATTTCTGTGCTTCTCCAAGCGCCCTAATTACTCACTGGTGTTGGACCAATAAAAACTCCATAAATTATTCATTTACAGCCTTCGCTCATCCAAAGTTCGCCTCTGACCCTCCGGTGACTCACCATCTTCTTTAGCTATGCCTCCAAAGAAGACACCTTTTCTTTCGGCGTTCTTTCATGCATCTGCCCGGAACATATTACGCTAATTGCGCTCTCGCGTTAGGCGGCACCGAAAAACGATCCGGCCAAAGAAACTTCCGGCCCCTAATTAGCCAAAGAAACTTTCCCGCCGCGACCTTCACCGTTTCTTATCCCTTCTTTGCATATTTTTTGCTGATCTCGCAGCCTACAATCCACTGTTGCCCGCTTTTTCATTTCTTCGCCCGTGCCCGATGGAGCTAAATGGCTCAATTACGTCTCCCAGCGTCTTTGTCTTGTAGCCAAACCCTCTCAAACGTGATTCGTTTCCCGCGACCTGTCTAATCAGGCGTGTCTCCAAGGGAATTCGGAAATCGCTGAATCCGCGCCGACAGAAGGCGGTGCGCCAAAGCGAAGATCATAATTAGCTGTTTGATGAGGTACGCGTCGTTTTTTTGGGACAACAGGTCGTCTTTTTTTTGTGCATTCTCTAAAAAGTGCAATCTGATGTCTGGCAGATTGACAAATATCTTGCGCGATGTGTTTAAGTATGCAAGTCGATTCATAGCTGATGAGGTGCGTAAATAAATCATTGCTCTTCAGATGCATGAGCATTAAGAGCCAGGGTAGAGGTAACAAATGGCCGGAGTCATGTCTGAGTGCCACTAAAAACAAGAGAGAGACGAAATGGCAGTTATGAATGTCAAGAAAATCCGCTCGCGTAAGAACGTAGCGCTACATGCCTTCCTATCCAATATTCTAACAGGAATACTAATGAAAAAAAAACTAACACAAAGGGCATTTTTCGCTCTCCTTTTCACAGCCGACTAGCAGAACAAAGCATCCTATAATATATTTTTTCCATAGCATAGTGATGGCCGCTCGGCGATTCGAACGCTGACATATGTATTTCACTGCTGACACGAAATTAGACGGCTCACCACCTAGCAGTTGCGTGTCGTGCCTGCGCCCGAGCGCAGATGGATCGCAGTTGTTCCGCGTTTTTTGCATAATTTATTTGACAATTTCACGTCTTCGCTGCTCGCAAAACGACTCCGTTTGATTATTTATGTGAAAATCATTGACGTGAGCGGTTTGAATGTCTTCTTGAATGGTGATTCAGCTGACGTGCCTAATGAAGCGTGCCACTAAAAAGAGTTCCCTATCGGTGAACAACAAAAGGCGGCCGGTGGAAGAAGAAAGCGTAATGGGCTTGTTAATGAGCTCGTTGCCGGAGATTTATGGAAGTTGTCGAGTTGCGGTAAAGCTTTGAGAGCAGCGAGGAATTTAGGGCAGACTAATTATGGGGATTTAATACTTTAGCGTCTAGTTCAGTAGATCGAGACAAAATGAGAATCTGAGAGTAAAAAAACTAGTCCAGAAAGTTTTAATTATGGTTTATGGAATATGGCAAACAAGAAAAGCAATAGTTATTGTAATACTGCTAAAAAGAGCATTCCATGGTGTGCAGACTTACATGATTTTTACATTTTTCCAATCAGTTGCTCGATCGCAAAACTGTTTCCGTATTGACGTTTTCCGCACTCAGCCTATACTAAGACAAATAAAACTCTGCCATCTGCCAATAAATTCTCAAAAGCACACACGCCATAAATCTCCCATCTGTGCGATTTTTCGCGAACTCTTCCGTGTGGCTTTTACGATTTATCTGATCGTATCAGAGAGAAGTAAATCTTTCGCTATCAAGGCTGGATGGAGCTGATCACATCTAAATATTGGAGCTGGGATGTAACGATTGACTTTTCTAAAGTTTAGATGTCCTTCAGTCTTTTTGTATTCTGATCCGGCTACGTTCTAGTGACTTTTCGTCCCTTATGACTTTCCCATAATTAGTCACATCACAGTGATATTAATCTCCAGACCACATAGGCTCGACTGAGGAAATCACCGTGCTTATACTGTACATATAAAAGCGATAAAGCGAAGCAATATAAATTCTGCAGACCACTTGCACATAAGCGACTTTTCCCACCCTTGAAACGAGACGGGACTTCAGCATCTGTCACAGAATTCCGCAGAACCCATATAAACAAAATCCCATCATCCAGCCGACTTTTCGCAGACCGTTCTTTATGGCTTTCCCACCGCCATATCTCGTGCTGCGATCACCCCCGAAAGCCCATTTGACAAATAATTATTGCACCCACTTACATAACCCGCGACAGACGTGCTCCTCTCGCTTCGGGACACTCCGATGTGGCGGCGGCATATGCCTGCGCGTACGATGGCGGTAAAGCGATGATTTAGAGATAGACGGGTAATTGCCACTTGCGTGGGAATGGCGCGCCCCCGACGAAGATGACCCCTGTAAAGACGGGTCGATGTCAACGTTGTTGAACCAACAGCAATTAGCCAGTGAGTTCATGCACACCTGCGGCCCATTGTGACGATTCTGACCCGGACAATATGCGCGAAAACACTCGAGTTAAGTGGGCCTCAGATGGAATGGACAGGTGATTGAATGTGTGCTGACAGTTGTTACAGTAGTGAGCCTCAATTGGGCCACTGTCGACTTGTCAAGAGTCGACACTTCAGCTAGATCGAGGATTGACCACTCTGAGCAATATGTCTTGGAATTCCAATAAAAATTATGTAGCCCACCTTTCTTATAATTGAATGCTAGTGCTATCACTTTACTCGAAGGTAAGAAGATTGTGTCCGATGTGGTCTAGTGGTTAGGATTTGCGGCTCTCACCCGCAAGGCCCGGGTTCGATTCCCGGCATCGGAAAAACGTTTTTGTTTTCACTTCTTTGCTCATTAATTATCATAAAAAGATTACTAAAAAACAACATCTTTCCACGAAAAAGAAAACTGAAAATAACGATTTCAATTTACTATTCGCCGACTCCCAGTGTGTACAGTTCATAGAAGAAACTGCTTTTTTGTAAATATCATATCCTATCACTTATCGTAAAGACCGATTTGTGATGGTTGTTGCACAAGTCAAACAGCATTGTCAATGGGCTTAAACTCGTCGTTTGAATTTTGCCTGTGTTTCGCATCCCCATATGCGACCCTCATTCAGTACGCACGTTATGCAAATTCCCCATTCGTTACAATAATTATTTGTGCAGTCGGATGTCGCCTTTCGTCGGACGAGTCAAGAGCCTCTCAAGGGGAACGGCGATTAATGCTGCGTTTATTAGTTTTGCGACAACTTCCTCGAGCGGAGGTCGCCGCCAATCCTTCAAGTAGACCAGCGCGTAATGGCTAGAACCTCCGAAAGTGAATTCCTCGCTGTTAATTAACGTTAAGAGAGTTTGACAATGACGCTCATAATGAAATGGTCTGGAGGGAACGCGAAAAAAGTTGTCGAGAACAAATTTTAGGACGGTTCTCTTTTATTATCCCCCAAACCCGCCCCACCAACTATCAATCGGCGGTTTCACCCTCTCCCCGCCCCCCACACCCCCCCCCCCCACCCCCCCCCCCCCCATCCCAAAACGAAAAGTTTGACAATACGCCAAATGAAATGGTCTGGAGGGAACGCGAAAAAAGTTGTCGAGAACAAATTTTAGGACGGTTCTCTTTGTGATTGATCACCCAAACAAACCGATCGCCGCGGCACCAACTGTTATGCAAATCGGCGGTTTCGACCTCAATTATGCGTGCTCAACCGGTGCCCTCCGTCTAATGCTGACTGACAGCTCTGAGGCGCCGACGCGTTGACCGCGTGAAGCCTTTCTGGCCGGAATTCGATTTCGACCCCTTAGGAGTGCGCGACTGGGATATCGCCTTGACAGTCGATTGATTGCCAATCACTCATCGGATATCACTTTTACGGGAGTCAGAAGGTCACTCGCACGTAATCGCCCAACCTTCTTCCGTCATCTGGTTTCGATCAGAGGACGCCTACAGTACCTCCCCTTCGCCGTCCAAATTAATTTACAACCCCTCTCGATCTCCGCCTTCGAAGTGTTTTATTGCGCGAGAAGACTCCGCTTCTGAGTTCCGCCAGCTTATCGGCGCCCGCATCGCCTTTCTCAAAACAAAGAAACGCGTTAGGCAGTGCGCTTCTGCGCGCAACTGTTCGTCATCGAGCTTAATCCAGCGGGTTGACCTGTCCGCTCAGGTCAACACATGTTTGGATTTCTGTGCTTCTCCTAGCGCCCTAATTACTCACTGGTGTTGGACCAATAAAAACTCCATAAATTATTCATTTACAGCCTTTGCTTACCCAAAGTTCGACTCGGATCCTCCGGTGACTCACCGTCCCCTTGTGGGTCACCTCCGAAGAAGACACCTTTTCTTTCGGCGTTCTTTCATGCATCTGCCCGGAACATATTACGCTAATTGCGCTCTCGCGTTAGGCGGCACCGAAAAACGATCCGGCCAAAGAAACTTCCGGCCCCTAATTAGCCAAAGAAACTTTCCCGCCGCGACCTTCACCGTTTCTTATCCCTTCTTTGCATATTTTTTGCTGATCTCGCAGCCTACAATCCACTGTTGCCCGCTTTTTCATTTCTTCGCCCGTGCCCGATGGAGCTAAATGGCTCAATTACGTCTCCCAGCGTCTTTGTCTTGTAGCCAAACCCTCTCAAACGTGATTCGTTTCCCGCGACCTGTCTAATCAGGCGTGTCTCCAAGGGAATTCGGAAATCGCTGAATCCGCGCCGACAGAAGGCGGTGCGCCAAAGCGAAGATCTTAATTAGCTGTTTGATGAGGTACGCGTCGTTTTTTTGGGACAACAGGTCGTCTCAATGCCGACGGAAGGTGGAGGAGGGACGTTATAATCGATTAGGTATGACGGGTTGGCGCGAACCCTACACATCCAGGTTTAATGAGGCGTCCTCCTATGTCTATGCGCCTTCTTCCCCCTCAGTCATTTCCAACGATCATAACCTTTTTGTTGTTTCGAAACGGTCTCACAGTTATTACTTCGGTCGTCGAATGTCTTGACCGTGTTTTATTCCTTCCCGTAGATGACCAGCGCCGGTCTTAGTAGGGCAGCGCGTCCCTTTCTCCTGGACAAATAAACAAACGAGGTCGATTTGCATATTTATTGCTTCCTTTAGTTTATTGACTCACTCTCAAATTTTATATTCGTTTAGCCTTGCACGAAACGTCAAAGTTCCTCCTGCTTGGGTTTCACCTCAAACCGCAAGTACGTTTTGTCAAGCACCTCTTCCAAACGGTCGTTTTCCTTCTGTAGCACCGAGGTTTTCTGCTTGGCTTCGGCAAGATACTTCTCGATCATCTTGTAGTTTTCCAATAACGCATCGTATTTGTTTTCCTTACATTCGCAGTCTTGGTCAGTCTCCATGCTGTCGTAAAGAACGACCACTTCTTCAGATTTCAATTTTTTCATTCTGAGTTTCGGAGGGACTTCTTTGATAATCTCAACCTCTTGGTCGACTACAATAGACTCTGGTATGTCTGCATTGGATTTCTTGGGACTGTCGGTTGTCCTTGTTACCGCATTTTCCAGATGATTCGCCTCTAAGTCGTCACTGATATCCAGAAATTCTTTTTTCATTGAGCGAAGATTGAACAAATCCTCTAGTTCCTGGTCGTCTTCTTCAGTTAAAAAGGGGTGAGCGCTAGAACTTATTGGACGTTCGCTTGTTTGTAGTTCGCCCTCCTCTGCCTCGGTATTTGCCGGCGGCACAGATTGCTCCATTTTCTTAGAGGCTGTGCTCCACATATCCTCTATCTGCTCATTATCTTCTTCTGTCAGTGAACGAAGAGTTTTGCAGTTGCCGGAAGTTTTGTCATTCGTTACTCCTAGAAGACTTCTACTTCTTCCTTTTCTACATTTTGTTTCTGGCTTGAGATGACTTAGCATCTTCTCAGTGGAACCATTCTGCTGCACTCTTCGTTTCTTTGTCAATATCTCAGGTTCATCGTTATCCTTTAGACGTCTTGATCTGGTCTTGACGCCAAACTGTTTTTCAGTCGTTGAAGTCATGCTTATCATCAATCTCTCGATGGATGGCGATTGACCATAAATAGGCAAAGTTGGCCTATCGCATCGCTTTCTGCCTTTTAAGCATCACTTCTGGTCGATCTCTGAGGGCTGCGGTCTTCATCTTCTTTTTTGGTGACGCACCCTGTGGGCAAGTTTTCGATCTTCTTAGCCCAATTACTTCCAAATGACTCACAAGGAACGTTGACCCTTTTGTAGTAAACTAACTCTACCCACCCCACTTCACAAGTCGTTCGCAGTCGTTTTTTCCTTTCATCACCCGGACGGTCATGCCCTTCCATCAGGCGCGCTCCTCCCTGCCTTCTGCAAACAAACAGTCGATTAGCAGCGTCGAGCTCCGGCTCCGAATTGAAATCAAACTTTCCCACAGCGCCTCGGGCGACGACCCATCCATCTCGCGCGCTTTAATTAGTCGCCAACTGTCAGGTCTTAGACGGCGCCCTGCAACTCGGATTATGCAATATTCCCGACCTCCTCAGGCGGTGACCTCGCCTGTCGCCGTCGATTAGTGCGAAGAACTCACTTTCGCGCCTTTCTGGGCCCTCACCACTACTGTAAACCTACAAAAGAGAAACGGACACCAAAATTAGTATGTGTCGTGTGGGAACCCTGTTCCTCTTTGTCCGCCCGCAACCTGAGCCGCCTTCTCCACCTAAACGACGTGTTTATTGGCGACGACTAATCGTCGTTCTGTTTGTTCGCGATCAAAGGTAGACCCGCCGCAGGCTCGTGGATTACAGGGTCCACCCGCCCACAGCTAACTCAAAGACGATAAATCTGTCTGTCAACGTGTGTGGGCACTCTCTGTCCCTTTCCCGCCAGATAAGATCGCCCGATGTTGCCATTCGCGCACCTTCGGACGTTTCATTCTAACTTGAGGTGACAGCTGGGCTGGCAGAGGCCGAAGACGGCGATTATTCATATTCTGATCCGCATGTTTGGCTCCTTCCTTTGGCTACTTAGTCACGCCCCTCCCGACCCCTCCGAGTCGTATTTGCTCAGCTTCCTTCTTCTATGAACTTCGGATCCACCTGCGCCGATTTTCTTCTCTTCTTTCACCTAATCGTTTTCGCACCTTTCGGCCGCGTGTCCCGGTCAACTCCCTAATTGGCCTCTTCTCCCTCTTGGGGGAATTCGTTTAACGCGTAATGAACTCCGTTCGAGGATTCCCTCCGGAGGCAGGCGATTAATCACCGCCTAAAAGGTGCCGAGATTCGCTATTCTCCCGCTGGCCGCTTCGTTTATTCATTAATGAATTCTCGGCCATATCGATATCTTCTTCTTGCAGAGGAGCTCCCCGGCGCCGCCCCCTTTCGCCCTTTTCCGCCGCCGGACAGTCGCCACTCAGACGCAATGGCGCCCCGACTGTTGATTCTCGCCATTTTCCTCCTCTTCTCACCTTCCGAGGCTTCTGTCCGCTACAACCAAAGACTCTTTGTCCAAACAAGGTACTCCAATGTCTTTGGACTTTGAACAAATCTGAATTTAAGGGCGATCTCCTTCACCGACCCCACGAAGCATGGTTTCCGGATCATTTTGGATGATGATTTCCTCAAGAATCATCTTGCCCCCACACTTCTTCCCACCCTCTACGTCTCCGCCATTCCTCTCAAGGCCGGAGATCCTACCGTATCCCGCGTCATCTACCCCGACACGGTGAACGAAGAGAAGCAGGTGACCCTCAACGACCTGCGGGAGCGCTCGTGGTACTTCGTGTGCATCGAGTGGGAGAACTTCAACCGTCACAATGAGACCACGGGAGCTGACTGTCGTGTCTTCCGCACCTTGGACCGCTTCGGAAAGTCGGCAGACAGCGTCGTCTCCGACATCGAAGTCGCCGACGCCACTTCCCAGCTCATGACCTTCCGACTCCGCGCGCATGTTGACTTCCCTGTTCGCGTCTCCGTTTCCCTTCAAGGCGGACAAGCACCTCTGCCCGCAACGCAGAACTTCGTCTTCCGCGATTCTGCCGACCTGGACGTCATCTTTCCCTTCCTCCGTCAGGACACCAACTACGGCAGACTCTGTGTGCTCGAGGAGCCCCTGGTCAACGGATTCACCGCCATGGGAAGACTCGTATCTGGCCTCAGGACCGAAAAATGCTACTTCAGTGAGTTTCTCCTTTTCGTGTCTTTCCAATGAATCCACCTTCAGATGACCTCAAGACGAAAGACTACGACATTCACACGGTAGTCGAGGCGAGCGCCTTCAAATCCGCCAACTCCGCCACCTTCGCCGCGCTCCCGCTCCTCGCGTTAATCGCCTTCGTCGTGGGTCGGTAGCCGCAAGAAGCGCCTAGCCAAACAACGGATTATCCGTCGCCTAACGGGTCCGAATGTCTTCTCACGATCTCATGTACAAATCTCTTATTTTATTGACATTTATTCTTGACTGGCATTCATGTTAACACGACAATAAACTGCCGTTGATGTCGATCGTTATCGTCTCGTAAACCTCAAAACGGGAATCACAACTTTTATGCCTCTTTCTCGATGGTATCGTCGCCGTCGCAACTTGTTGCGCACGGGACCGTGACTGACCTGACACGGCATTCACTCGTTTAATTGCTCAGATCCATATCCGCTTGTTGTATGGGCGTGCAGGTGTCCGCAGTAGAATAAGGTGTAATTATCGCTTGGAGACAATCGTAAACATGGCGGGAAGACGGGTTTACGGCTGTCTTAAGGATTAGGGCTGATGAATGGATATGAGAAGAATCGTTGCAAACTCGCTTGCATATTGTATCGGAGAAATATTATTTTTCGATATTTTCGACGCAATGGTTTATAAGAAGGATGCCACAATGTTGATCTATGGCTGACTAAAGAAGGCGAAAATACATCGCCATCTTTCGATCTGACCCTTGACTGGTGTCCGTCAAACTGCCTCAGAATATGCCTACATATTGCGCCGAAAATTGATTTCTAGATGTTCCCGAACAATCATTTTTCACTGTCACGACCATACAATATGGAAGGATTTCGTCCCTTTTTCGGAACAAGAAACCATAGAAGGAGATAAATGCGTTGTTGAGACACTTGAGTTCCAGACATTTGAGTACCAGAACTCCAACAAAACGGTAACATTTGCAAACCTTTATGAACTATCTCACTGGTGATTTATCTGCTCCACTTCTAGCTTTTAGTCACAAAAAAGTATTTGAAATGTTACCGTTTCGTCGGAGCTCTGTGCTTGAGACTCAAATGTCCGGGTCTCATGTGCCGGGAGTGAAATGTCTCAACAACGTAAATGCACGAGTTAGGCCACACGCCTTATATTTCTTCATGACACTGTTTGCCCGTGCGAAGCGATGACTCATGCGGTCGCCTCTCTTCACATGATGACTGATAAGGACAAGCCCTATCGCACCGTCATAGTGAGAGTGAGAGAGCTGGTGTGGACGAATATTGATTCAAATGCGTCTATATTTTTTTATTTTAACATCCCAAGATGTCGGATTTTTGGGATCTTTGACGCCTTCGTTTCAGATGACTAATTCACAGCAACTACCGGAGCTCTCGCGTGAAATTGTCGAACGTATTCTGCTATACGTTCCACGAAACGAACTGTGCAAGGTATTCGATGTACCTAACTTCGCAGATGTGGCCAGAGAGTTATTTGCGGAGCGCTACGACCTCCAAGTCACCGTTAACTGCAACCAAACTCCATGGCTGTTTGACTTCGGTCTTTGGGACAAAGAGGAATTGGAAAACTCTATCGCCCCTGAGCGATTCCGTTCTTATCGCTGGAAGTGGCTAACATTGAAGAAGATCAAGTTGACAGATTTTCTGCACTCTCTAAACTGCTGTCCTCTCGAAAAAAGTGAATTCAACCGTTACATCGGCCAATCCGTCAAGACTGCGCCAATTGACTTTGTGGCTGAACAGCCTATTCCCGACTTTTTCCATCCTCTCTCCTTTCGTTCGATCAAGCTCGTCAGAAAGCCTAATCACGCAGACGACACCTATAAGGAGTTCCTCAAGACTCAGGCTGATAGCGAACTTTTGGAAAAGTTGGAATTTGTCGGTGAAGTGGATATACAACAATTTACGGACGTACTCTTAAAACTTTTTGAAAGGCCCAATTTCAAGGAACTCGTCTTATCGACATACGATTCCGAATTAAATCAAAACCTGGCGAGATCCTGGCTGAACTGTCGGGATAGTTCGAAGACAGTACAAGTACCCTTATCCGGTGATGCGTTTGTCGAATTGGAATCTCCCGAATTTACGTCAGCTCCAGGTACTTCTTACCGTGCATGTTGGACTGAATTTTGTATATATACTACATCCGTAGAACCACCTGTGCGATTGACCTTTAAAACATATTATTAATGATAGAAAAGAAGAATAATAAAGAAAATCAATCAGAAAATGGAGTGTTAATGGTTCGATTTGTCCGAACTGATACAGAGAAGATCGTCCGCTTCGGCTAGTGCTCCTTTTTCGGGTGCGCATAATGTATTCTTATAACCAGAGAGTCTGCGAACGAGTCTGGACCAACGAGATACTCGAGACTCGGGCTCGGACTCGATGGGTTTTGGGCATCAGGTCCTGATTGGGACTCGGGCTCGTTTTGATTTCGGACTCGATCGACATCATCTTCGACCTTGTTCTTCGTCTTCTTTATTTTGCCATAAGCAGAGATGGGCACGAACGATCGGCTAAGATCGGCTGGCGCCAGCTGATCCGTCAACCAGTTCACGGATCGGTTGAATGAGCTGAACAACCAATCAAGCGGATAATACTGATATACGGCGGAGCCGGTGCCCATCTCTAGTCATGAAGTATTTGTTATCAGGACTACCACGTTCCTGTCGATTTTGTCTTGGAAAAGGTGACTGAAGTAAATTTCAAAGGTGTTTCCTGATCATATATGCGTACAAATCGACAAGCCTTTTGAGTTAACCTTCAGTTAAACTAGTTGCTTATTGCTTACAGCATGCTAATTTTCAGTTTAGCACACAAAAATCTGGAAGGTTCCTTTGTGAAATGACTCAGAATATGTTCATGTCTTTTTGATAATGAACGTTTATTTGTCATTCCGCACTATAGAACTCATCAATCGGTTGTTTTTCGGTCAATGTTGTATAGTAATACAAGCCTTCTTCAACGTCATCGTTGGGACATACCAAATTGCACACTTTTTGAATGATCTCCCAATATAGTCTGTCTTCTTCTCGTGTTGTAAAGAGCTGACCATACCATCGCTTCAGCCTTGGGTCGCCCCTTGAACAACATATCATGTGCCGAGCTTCTTTGTCAATCTCTGGCACGATATATCAAACAGCTCTGTCAATGATCATCTCTGTAAGCTGATCATAAGTCGGCGTCTTGCTCCAGATTCTTATGTGCTCTTGCACCTCAAGGAATCTGGCATGGTGCACTCTGGTTCGTCTCCTCTATCGTAAGCAGCAAACGGTGTTATTTGTTTTAACGCTTCGATGTCGAATTCTTCAGTGTCGATGTCCATTGATGCGAAGTTCATGTAGTCGTTTAGGCGTTCTTTAAGTTCGTATTTGAGATATGCGTAAGGGTTTCCATAGAGATCGTCAGGTTCGTCAGGATTAATTATTCTATAAAGTAGAGGGATTGTTTGCCGCTTTAATTCTATGGCTTGTTACCATTCATGTATAGATTTCAAGTATCTTTTTAATTCTTCGTGGAAGCAGCTGTTTTCGACACTCATTTGTCCGTTGGATTTAGAAAACGGATCCTAAAATTAGCTATTAGCCGCATGACTATGTATCGCAATTATGGGATACAGAAAGCGTGACCCCTAGACGTTCTTCTGGAAAGGAAAAGGCGTCTTCCTAACGTCCCATTATTTGAAAGGTATGCATGTGATTTTCCACTCTTATCGAACTTGGGCCCATTCAATTTTTAGAAATAATGCGATGGCGCAATCCATCAAAGAGAAGGACGCGAGAAATGAACGTGTACGGCCACTTACGTAGAAAAGATCTCCTGACCGCCAGTTGTTGATAACACAAACCAGGCGCTGCGTGTAGAACATGTGCAGTGACATCGTCGTCAGCGGAGTTACACACGATTCCAGAACGTCACCGAAGACTTTATCCGTCTACAACAGTCGCTTTACGATGGTATCATAGAAGAAATCAACTTCGTGCAAGCGCTTCACTCGATCAAAACCGCCAATTTTGAAGTTGAAATTGGAGTCGATATATATTCCATCAATGCAGACGTCGAGAAAATAGCCTCTTTCGTTAAAATGGTCCGATGCTCTCCACATGTCGGTGCACATCTTCGAGTCACACATCCAAACGATGTTTTTGGTCGTTTTAGGGATCAATTGATCGAAACGGACGATCGTTTCCTCCGTGCATCGAACGACTCGTTGCTGAGATTTAAATAACATACAGCTGTTTCTCAGTTATGGTATTAGGGCCACTTATTAAAAGTTTCGAACCCAGTGCAACAGCCCACCAGCCCATCTAACAGCCAACCCTCACCTACCAAGTCAATTTCCGCTCCTTTTGACTTCATTGCGTAACCCAAGCACTGAACAATATACTGACTTCCTGGTGAAAGAGCTGTGTCAATCTCATGACACAGCTCCAGTAGATATCGATGCTCCCCAACGTCATATTCCTAAACTTTTGCTTGCCCTGAGTTCATAGCCTATGCAATAACCACCTCTGTACTAATCACGTGGGATCTAAAGGTGACCTTTCGCATTGGGACGTTTCTTCTGCAGCTCATGAGCACACTCACATCCATTTGAGCACTTTTAACCCCGTTGTAGGCGTTAGAACCAATCATAAGTCTGCCAGTTTTCAGTATTTCGTGAAGATTGGTCATTTCGACAGTCGGGCGAGTTGTTTGGAGTTCAGTATCATGCCCAAAACCGAACGAAATGGGACGCCCTAAAACACATAAACCACATTAAGGTGTTCTGTATCATAGGAGTTACTTTGGTTGAAAGACAAGGTCGCTGCCGTGGGAAATGCTGTTCTGGAAACGATAAAGTGAAGGTGGGTCGTACTGACGGTACTTTAACGTGTAGTGCTATCGATTGGTATTTTGTAAACCATAGAGCAAACATTGCTGTGCTGTTTGCCAATTTAAAGTCGACAACATCAAAATTAAGTGACCCTTTGGATAGGGACTGTATAGTCCAACTGAGCTGTTCACTTGAGATGTTTCTATGTCGATGCTTGATAGAACTCCCCGTAAGATGTATACATTACGTCAGCTTTTGTTAATCAATTATGGCTTCAAAGCTAGTGTTTTTTCTTCAATTCGGAGTGGATCATAAAAGGAAGGGTTCAGACTGTCGATACTAATAGCCGACATCTTCCTCATTGAAGGGAAATAAAACGGCCACTCAAGGTCGAGGGGCGTTTTTCTACAGAGCCGTCTTGTCGTTTCACCAGAGTAACAGTTTCACTCTTCTGTGGCGTCGCTCGCTAGCATGAAATTGCAACTTTTCCTTCTTATTCTCGTATCCGCACTTTTCGCTCTTACTACAGGTAAGTGGATCCACATTTGCAAATGTTTGATCGATGCGTATTACAGTTGCCGAACGTAACGATCGTCCATCAAGACTCTACGACATCGACGACAACGTTATTTCAAGAAATCCTCGCTTTCGAGCAAGTTAAAATCAATACATTGCATTATATTTAATTCCGAATACATTATTTGGGCAATCGCATCTGTTATGTCTTATCGGATATGGAAAGAAAGCGATTATTAAAAGTTTAATGCAACTAGAAAAGTACGTAAAATGGATAATGCAATACGCGCGAACCTTTAATCCCTTGGTTGGAATTACAACTTAATAGATCTGTGCTGCCTGCGCTCTTGAAAGTGATCAAAAGAACAAACACATAGTGCCACGGTGTCAGTTCCTTGTTACAACGTTTCAAGGTCAAGAACTTGAAAGAGGATTGGTCGTCTTTGTCAAACGCGAGTGGGGAAATACAAAAAGAAAAGCTTGTGTGTTCTTCCTAAAACAAAAGATAGACAGGAAATGATATTTCTTCGCTTTCTAATGTCTCAAGATAGTGGTTCCCGTTAGTCTTCAACTAATGAATTTTCGGAGCGATCAGCCTTCCTTGCTGTCTGCGTACTTCCTGTTCAATGTGGAAGTCTTCGTCGGACTGATCGGTCTTGTATCAGTGTATTTTCTATTTTCTGCAGAAGTCTGAATAGATCGGCCTTGATTCCAGTTTATTTGACTACCGGATTAGTCCATACCGTAGACCAAGGACGCAGCAGAACCGGAAAACCCCTAATAGAAGCTGGAAAAGTTGAAAACTAATAACCGACACCGGGTGTGTCCCTAGTAGCCTTACTTTCCCACCAAGAAGCATAAAAATTAGATTATCTGTTAACTTTACTTCAACTTCTGAAGGAGCAACAGAGCAGATAATCCAGCCAACACTTTTGCTGTTACTTACAATCCAAGTCTCAAATGTTAATCACTATGCGCATATTTACCTACTAGTTAAGGCCTACTTGTGCGTCAAATGTCAGCCAAATCAGCATGATATACACTGTGAGGTTCGTTTGCTGGCTGACAACAATTAGACTTCTCTCAGAGACGTACATCCGACAACCCCTATAGAGCAGATACTATTGGTAGATCGCACACACTGTTCCAAAGTCAGCTTCCTGATTATTGGCGCTCGTGGCCTATATTAGGTCTTAAAGTCGCCGTGATATCCTTTCTTTTCATTGTTGTAGAAAACGTATTCTGGAATTGACAGAATTTTGCTTTATAGACTCAGTCTTATCTGTTTCCTAACGTCATGGACTACGTATCTAATTGAGACCGAACAAAAACTAAAGTATTCTCTGTTGTACTGCTTGCTAGCGACCTCTTCAGATTACAATTCCACGTGTTTTGTTATGGTGTTCACACTGAATCGTTTTGAATTCTTGATATGGACAGATGCTGTTGCGTCCGTTGCATCAATATTCATTTGTAGACGGCTGTGTTCGATATACGCATATACAGAATCTTTTAATGGCTGAAATCAAGTCCGCGTTTAATCTTTTCCCTATCAAATTACTATAGAGGTCCGTCAGAACAGTAGAAAATAACAATTACCGTCAAGAATGCAACAATTGATTTAATAAAACGACCCGTAGTCTAGAGGTGGCTCTTTCTTGTGAATATTATATAACGCCAAAGTACGCTATTATTTCATATACTACTGAAAAAGTTGCCTTTGTGAAACACACATTTTGCCATTGGAACAAAGTGCTTTGTGAACTGCGTGTTTCCTTAGCCTGCGTAGTCAAAACAAAAACTAGTTAGTCTCCTCGATAACTGCCTCAATGCAAAAAGCCCATCTGTACTTGTGTGCTCTGTGCTCTCATTAAAGCGATAAGCTCAGGCGGTGACAATTTTTCGACTGCCGTAGTGGGCCACTGCAGCGGAACTGATTGTGTGTGTCGATATCGCAGAGCACTTTGCAACGCTTTATAGTATTGCTGTGCGGCAGTTCCCTGGTTTTTGAGCTTCGCGACGGTGTTCCGAGAACTAAGGTGTTTTGATGTATTGAAAGTGTTTGTTACGTCTGACCAGACTACTACATCCCGGTTTTTGTTGTCGTCTTTGATGCCTGTGATGTCAGCTGCTTATGGCGGGGTTTTAATTACGACGTACAGACGGCCGGTAAAAAACAACTACCGTGTCGCTAGGGGCACAAGAATCCTAGGTTCTATTGACCGCCACGGGCCCCAGATGGGAACATTTTTATTTTCCAAGACATTTTCCGTTTAACTATCGTGATCTGGTCCTTACGCAAAAGGTATAATTCGCCAAAATAACAAACCAATCCCTCTCTGGAGCTAATGATGGACGTTCTTTTCTCGATTTCAAAAGCGTCTTTTTGAACTGGTAGTGTGAGGAGCTATGGATTCTTAGATGCCTTTGTTCTTTAGCTATGGCAAGGAACCAGTCAAGAGTATACCTCCAAGTCGGCTGAAATTTGTCACTCGGTTAATACTGCAGGGGTATATTATTTCTGAAGAATATGAACGGCCCATGGGAACTTTAGACTCGCTGACAAAGGGGATGATAACTTTGGGGATAGGCCTGGACGGTTTTTTTTAAGAGATCGGTTAACTTATTTTATTGATCGTGGCGTAGTTGAATCGACCGAACATTCGATCTACTACATCATGATAGCATCGACTTTTAACCTAATAGACTGATTATCTGTGTTTCGACTTCGAAATAATACTTCCGCGTTGTTTTTTTCCTCCACCGACATATCCAGGACATCCCTTTGATAAGTATAAACGACGTTTGTTTTCTTACACAGTTGTATTCAAAAAGGTCATTTCCATCGTGGTGAGTCAGTCGTAACCTCATTTTCTTGAACTACGCTTCCTATGCTTATTCGACAGCCGCGTAGTTTGTCGCTGCACTCTTTGCACTGCCAGTGAAATCACCCGTGTTTGTCGCTATGCCCTTGACAGTTTTTGGCGGAAACGTGCAGTTGGAGGAGGTGTAGGCAAACAAGGTTAATACGGTAAAGTGCATTGTGTCTTTCCTATTTTTCAATAGTCGCCTAATCGTGTGTTTTTGACAGTAATAGACTTCGTTCTTGCTGTTGCCCTTTGCTCATGATACTGATTAATTGCACTTTTATCATTTCTGTACTGATTAACCCATAGTGCACTCCTCCCCGCACTCACAGTACCCGTTGGCGAGCGTGTGATGGCGAGCGCAAGCGCTTCTGTCTAAGATATTGTACCGTAGTCCTGCCACGCGTCAATTCGCACTAGACAAGGTAATGGAACGGCTTTAAGATGTCAAAAAAGCGGAGCAAATCAATGATTACGGATTTGCCGTGGTACCTTCTAAATCACATAACTTACTGTTTAAAGATGCAGCCATAGGTTGTCCCCTTTGATGGCAGAGTGCGGCCATATGTTGGCGCATACCACTCTACTTTGGTCCATATTTCAAAAAATATACATCTCTGTTTCACCTTCCGATGGGTCTCTTGGTAATCATTGTATCGATGGTATTTTGATCCAAGATGATTTCTCGAAAAGAACGCGGATACCTATAACATAATCTTTTGCTAAATTAAGCTGTGGGTGTGTCGAACCTACATGGTTAAGCCTAGCGTCAAAATAAATGAGAAAGTGTTGAGCGTAGAGGATATTTAACGGCAGCTAAATAAATTTCAAAATATTGTATGCTGGAAGGCCGACAGCACATTGTACATGAAACGTCAAGGTATGTGTTGCATTAACAAATGAATACCGTAATCGGTATCACTGATCTAAAAACGTTCTTAATCTTTTCGTCCATTCCTTGCTGCGGGGAGGGCATTCAGTCTCTTCGTGGCGAGAGTTAAACGTTGGGGAACAGTGGTAAACGCTCGGCCAGTTTTTGTGAGATTTTTATATTAACTTTCCATCCCGCATATAGCACTCGCTCCTGTTACCGACAAGTAAACAAGGGAACTTCCGAATGCTCTACAACACAGGTCTTCGTTTTCCATAGCCAGTTGGATATCTACATAATTCTGCAACCACGTGATCGCACAAGATCTCTTTCCCCATCAAGGAAACATTCGGCGTCCCAGGAAGATGATCCGAATACGCAATTATTCCTGTCCGATTACAACGGAAACGAACGCTTTCCCAGCCGATTCAATTTACCTTTCCGAATCAACGTGTATCACGAGAAATCTGCCCAAGCGGCACACTACCACACCGTATTTGTCAGTCTTCTTCTGGCACGGCACCAGAGTAGAACGCGACGATCCCATCAGTGGCCATCAGAAAGACAAAGAGCTGATTCTGGAAGTGGAGCAGATGGTGGAGCACAGCGAACGTAGCGGAGTCTCAAGTTCGGCACAGCTAGCTTCGACTCGTTTTTAAGCATGTTTAGGGGATTTCCGCGGGCAGCGCCAGGGAAGAGCCAAACCCGATATATAGGCGCGAGGAAGGAGGGGGCAGACAGGGAACCATAACCCTTCATGCTTATTTTAGATAATTGTGCACTTTCCAGACTGTCTCAAAAATAAGTTATTTTTGTTCATGCGTGGTGAGCGCTTTCCTTGATCGCTCGTTGATCAGCTTTGCTATAGTGCTACTTGTATATTAGCCGTTATTTCTGTGGAAGAATCTCTTCTTTCCGTCATCTCTTTCAGCGTTTATACATGCATGTGTTATTATTGATGGAAGCTGTTCCCCATCGAGAAACATTTCCTGTGAACAACTGCCGTCGGTGAAGCATTCAATTTAGAGTCCATTCCAAAGATCGGCCGATCTGTGCTTTATGAAATTAGAAAACAAAAACACCTACATCCGCACTTAAAATCAGGTAAAGGACGTTCCGTCAACAGTGCAAACAGCCCACGTTTGCAATGATCACACTTGGGTTGTTTTCGTCACTACATACTATTCCATCTTTTCATGCGTACTTGAGTTTGTGCTCTGAACGCCTCCTGTGTGGTTTGAGCCGTATTCAAACATCACAGATCCATTTCGATATCATCTCCTCTCGCTCATGATGCGCCAAAACACACTTTTTGACCGCATCGAGTGCAGTCCAGCCTTCGATTCCCTGGTTCTGTGATGTGGAGAAACAATCCACTGAGCTATTTTTGAATCTTTTTTGTTTTCGTGCTCTTTAGCCACGCGTTCGCGAACGTTCCGCGCAATGCCAAAAATCAAAGATGACTGTTATGTGCCGTTGAGGCTGTTTTTGAACGTTGTCAAGAAACTGGTTCGGCTAAGGCGATCCCACCCGTGGCGAGCATTAGAAATGGTGCCGTTTGCTGATCGGTGATCAGCGTGATAATGCGCTACTTATCAGCGTCATAATTTGCGTTCAGTTAAAGTAGTTATTATGAGATGAATCTGATATCTGATTGCACTAACCGGCACAGCAGCCCAGTGAACCCGTAATCACAGAAATATTCATTATTTTCAACATTTCAACAAATCCAGAAAGCGTTCTAATCGGCGCTATCATTGATCGTGTAACTGGCGCCATTTTATAACCCAAAAAAACTGCCCGTTTTGATGAACAAAGAGCGTTATCACATTCACAATCGTCCAATAGATGTTTATAAATTCACATCTACTGTATTCATTTTATAGCGATGGGCCTTTAATGTATTAACGAATGAATATGAAGAGTTGTTAAGCAAACATAAACATGCTAATTTTGCAGAACAAGTGCTGCAGAATTAGAAGTAAAACCCAAAAAGCGAAATTTTTGAAAATCTCACATTTCACATATAAAAGCTCTGGTATCTGTGGTGGTCGGTCGGGTCATCCATTCGCTCAATCGGAAGTTCACTGAATGAGATGACTGGTCGTTCTTGCCCGTTGCAATGATGCCCTCAGCTCCTAGAAAGCCTGGAACAGCTCCGAAGTCCGAAGCGCCGCCAGCTGCTCCGTTGATGGTTCCCACTTCACCCGCTGTGCTGCAATGGAATCCAAATGGAATCATCTCTCCGCCTGTTTCACTCACGGAATCCGTCGAAGATGCTCTGCCAGCTGAAGATCCCGGTCTGTTCCCGCTGTGTCCCACTGCGGCGCCTGGGCAGGATTCAGCCACTACGCTTCTTTGATACTCTGATCGCTCTGATTGGACGCCGTCTTCTGCCGAAGCTCGAAGGAGATCAATGTCAACGGTGTCATTTTTGTCTATCTTGCCCACATGTAAGACGTCTCACAAGGCGAAAGCCTTTGATACGAGAAGGGACACTCGTAAAACTCACACGAAAACAATTCAGTCGTTTTCGTATTTTATATTTCTACCACTCCTTGAGGCACATTGGAAATACTTTCGTTTTTTCATCATTTACCTTAGCGAACAAGCGGCAGAACACCCGTACAGGACGTCTTATGACAACGTAGCCACTGATCTTCTTCTCGAGCAGGTCCGAAAGCGGTGATCCTATCAGTTTCCCACTAGTTTTGATTATTTTTCCTGCAGACGCTTATCAGTTTTAGTAATTTATACATATTGAGCTGCTATAAGTTTCATTTACCTGTATACGGATATATTAAAAATCTTCCAATACTCAAGATTTAAAGACAAATCCTTATCTTTCACTGTGTGAAAAACAAACCAGAAACTCGCAGAAGTTTGAACTTAACTTGATCATGTCGTAGAACATTGTTATTCGTATTGAAAGCCTTCTTCAATTGCAAATATAGTGTCAATTCAATACCATATCAGGGCACAAGATGGCTTGATCGACCGGAAAGTTTTACTATAGTTTCGAAATAGTTCGTATTTTCGAAAATTCCACCCAACATCGACATCACTATCATTTACTAGCACCGCCTAAGGATGCCCCACCCACTGATCAGCATCCTTGCTTCACCCACAGTGTTTTGACGTCTTCTGCTTTGTGTTTTGACACCTCCGCTCCCCAACTTCACTATCCCAATGTGCCTTTTTTACGAAACGACATCAATCAGTTGAGCAAAATACATAGCACAGCAAGCGTTTACGCCTCCTCCTCCACCGGAAGACCCACCAGCGCCCGCCCATCATCCGCGCCCATCGCCTCCCCCATCCGTCGTGCATTTCGCTCGCGAGCACTCAGAGAACGCGCAGCGGATCGCCTCCGCCGTGCCCTCACCGAGCAAATGTTGCAGAGCGCCTTAGCCATGCTGCACATCACCAATGACGTCGTCCTTGTGCTGAATCCGAAGGAGCGCTTCGAGCGTCTTGTGGCCACTTCGTCTATTGACACTTCATTCAATTGTGGATTGCCACTGATGAGGTAAAGTGCATGTGAAGGACGATCACGAGCTGTACTTTCAGATTGATCGACGCGCTCTGTTTGATGAAACGCATGCATGAGAACTATCTAGAAGAGAAGAATTTGGAGTATGCGTATATGTATGGACTAAGGATTTTGAGGTAGGATTGACATAGGGGATACTGCATGCTTGGTTCACTTATATCAAATAGATGTCTAGTATGTTCTATTTGACAATCTGGGAATTGAAATACAACTATAATACCGGAGTCATGTCCTAGCCTGGCTTGTTTTTGTTTGCAACTTTCAGTTCCAGGTCACAGGCTTGATCCAAGAAATGGATGGAGTCTCTGAACCTCAAACCAAGAAAATAGTGCGAAAATTAGCAATATAACTAAAATCTTGCGTAAGGAAGGGTATCAACATACTTTTGAGGTTAAAAGGCTAAAGCAACTGATTTAAGAATCATCATTTGATGTGCTTTAGTAACGTCACTGTCGAACAAAGTTTTCCCTGTATGTTTTTCCACAAGAACCGCCAACACCCTGATAAATCACGTCTAACATGAAGCCTACTAATCCCAAACATTCGGGGCAGATTAGTGTCTGGGACTTAATCAGATTCCCTTGCGAGCTGAAGCCCTTTTGATGTTCGTAAATTTGTGTTACGATGAGTAGTACGCAGGTGCTTACGTCGTTCCTATGAAAAAGATCAGACTGTCACCGTTGGCTTTGAGTTTTACAGCTTCATAATTTGCCTATTTCCATGCCAGATAGATCTCCACTGTTTTCTGACTCAAAAGGGAACCAGTCTTTTCAATCAAAGTAGGACTGTTTAAGACGCGATAAAGCCGAAGCCAAAACTATTTCCAGCTATTCGGGCATTTGTCATATGACTAAGCGAAGCCCGCATCTGCTACTTACTTTGAAATAGCCACCAGCATGCCTATGCTCAAATGCACTTTCCTTGGCAACCTTCCTGTTTTGGATAACCAACAGCTGCCAGCCAGTTAATTATTCATTCCTACCCCCACACATTACCGTAATTAAAATCGTTTTTATCTTCACATGGAAAGAATAGATTCTAAAAACCGAGCATAACAAGCCAAAAAAGCACTTAAAAGTGGGTGAGATGAGTTGCGAAACAGTACCCACAAGTTTCATTGGCAAATATTCTTTTTAGTACAATTGTTACAGTTATCGGAGGGTGACACCTTATAGATCCGATCCACAAACCACTTCCCCGGAATTCATAATGTCCTTCACTATTTTCAAACAAAACTTGTCAGCTCTTCAAAGCAAACAAAAGTACAAATCACTGCACTCTTATGCGTAGTGTGCGGGTGTAAAACGAGTACAAATCGGTGACATCATCACTCTTATCGATCCCCATTTCAGCCTCTCCAAAGCGATCATAACCCGCGATAACTACTGTCCAGCCATCGCTTCTATCATTGAATCCTCGGTCCTCACGAAAGACTTCTACAGTCACATGGAACAAACCAGAGACGTCCTCACCCAGACCTATCAGAAGGAGGCCGAATTGTTGGGGAAAAATCTGAGGGAAAAACAAGAAAAACTTATTTCCTCTGTCATCGAATGATTTCCTGTTATTTCGTTGACTCTTTCATTTACGGTGCTCAGCTAATTTTTGTACATAGTTTGTAAGAATAAATTAATTTACACGTATTTACATCATAGTTGGCTCATAGTTGTCTTTTTGCTTTTCATTATGACCGAGAAAATGTCGTTTCCCACTGATAATATCGATGATCACACACCCCTATTGTAGTTTTTTACCTCTGTGGTCACGATTCGTATTCCATCAGTTATGACCCACTCGGATGAAACATTTGAAGCAAAACGGACGTGATCTTTTGATAACATCGGTGTGAAACCAGGTTATCTTTAGGAACATCGTCATTGAAAAGGCGGAAATATCGGGTGATCGGAAAGTCCTACAGAGGTAGAGTAATATGATCAAAAACGAAAAAGATCATCTGAGACCGCAGCTATGGGTAACCTGGGAGTTTTACTCCCTTCAATACATTGAGAAACACCATTTCTTAGCAGATAAGACAAACGATTTTGCTGGTAGTGCGTGATTGGAAAATTTGGTTATCTTGGCAACATGTTCTTCCTTGAAGTGAAAGATTTCTATTCTATTCTATGGAGTTGCAAAGCTTTCGGATCACCCCGTATCTCCTTTTTTCAGTGCGATTTTCCCAGAGATAACCTGGTTTCACACTGATCTTATCAAAAGATCACGCTCATTTTCTTTCAGGTGTTCTATTACAAACAGGAGGCTTAATCACTCAAATTTCTCGCAAAGATATATTATATTTTCGTAAAAATTTTATGAAAATATATTTTCGTTTATTTCGCGCGAGTTTGGTATCAATCGAAAGCTGAATAAATTCTGCACGGCGTCGTCGTGGCATATTTTTAAAATTCGCCTCAGATCGCGAGAAATAAACGAAACAAGTTCAAAATTTGGATCAGCGGTCGGTAAAATCGGGATTTTTTTGGTTTTTGGATCTCGACGGGATTTGCCTGTGTGGCAGGGAAGCAGGTTGCGGGCGAGCGAAGCGAGCCTGTAAACGTGTTTCTTTGTGTTCTTACACATTTTCCAAAACTTCCACACCGCAAAAGTTAACCTGTCGCGCAGCTTAGACAAGGCTAGTGTCATCCTATTGGTGCACTCAGCATCTTTTTCCTCGTTTTTTTTTCTCGAAATCTACCCTGTGCGATATATGAAATCTACCCGATTTTTTGCATGGTTACCATTCTCCCCAAGATCTATCAGTGCATTGAATTTCAGCGAAATCGGCTGAGGTCATGCTAGACGCTTCCCTTGTCAGCATCATTAGTTCGCAAATAGTCCATCTTATTTTGCCATTTTGTCGATTACATTTTGAGAAAAGTTCTTTGGTCTCAGGGTACATACAAATTGATCTCATAATTAATTAGTTTATTATATAATCCCCGTGCAAATTTTGCAATTGATAATCATGCGTCCGCACTGCGACGCACATTGCACGAAGGAAACAAAATAAAATGTGTTTGTTCTCGCGATGAGGAACGCCGATTAGCTTCGTGAAGAGCGAGCAGCTTTGCAAAGAGGGTCCAAAGTACTCGACGCTGTGCAACCGATGGGCGCTCGGATGTTTCCCTTTGTGTCCTGCCGCACCTCAGATGTGTCGAAGTGTGCCTTCGACGCGAGAACCACAAAGCGCGCGCGTGATTTGTGCTCATGCATCAGAGCACACAGAGCAACACTTTGTGTCCGACAAGAAACCAAAAGACGCAAAAGTTACGAACCGGTTTTTAAAGACATTGTGTGGCGGTACGATGAGACAATAAGGAAGTAGATGTGTTTGTTCGATAAGAGCTGGCTCATAACACAACTTTCGTGTCATTGCACAAGATGGTGCAAAACACTGCAAGCGCAAGGAGCGCAGAATCTACCACTACCGTACATTGTTTGCTAATTGGGTGCATGGGGGGACTGAGACAAAGAGAAGGTTCGTTATCCAATGGGATCTATAGGAGACATTGTGTGATCATGTAGTCATTTGCACAATCAGGTTAGCCGACACAACTACTTGTGCGTGACCACCCGAACTTGATCCAATTCCCGATAGCGGCACCAGTCACGTGGAGTTGGCGACGCGACTGCATACCATTGTCCGAAAAATCAAGCACATAATCGAACCTAATAACATGTGATAGCAATAGCTAAGCTATGTGTTAAATTTCTCTACAATATTGGAATTATATTCGGCTTATGCTAATATCTCATGTTGCGCTTTGGTAATAAGGCTGAAACACAGCTTGTATCTGACGCATCGTCCTGCTTGACTTGATCAATGATTGACATAGTAGTTGGAGGCCGCGGAAATTGAATAACTGTTCGAGTTTATAACTATAACTGCTGCATAAGGAAGTTATGTACCTTTCCAGGTACGACCTGCTTGAATACAACACCTGAAATAAAAAGATCGTGGTCTTTTGATAAGATAAGTGTGAAACCAGGTTATCTCTGGGAGAATCGAACTGAAAAAAGGAGATACGGGGTGATCCGAAAGGCGTTGAGACATTTGAGTCCCGGCACTTGAGTCCCAGACAGTTGAGTCCCGGACATTTGAGTCCTGGACATTTGAGTCCCAGATACAGAGCTCTGACGAAACATCTGTAAACGGCAGAAACGTCCAACGTGAATCATAGCGCATCAAATTGCTAAGCAAATACCCAAGAAGTTAACTCAAACTCAACCGTTTCGTCGGAGCTCTGTGTCCGGGACTCAAATGTCTGGGACTCAAATGTCCGGGACTCAAGTGCCGGGACTCAAATGTCTCAACGCCATCCGAAAGCCTTGCAACTCCATAGAATACAATAGAAATCTTTCAGTTCAAATAAGAAGATGCATTCAAAGATGCTCAAATTTTCCAAGCACGCACTATCAACGGAATCGTTTGTTTTACCAAAACCAAAAAAAAAGTTTACCAAAAGTCTATCTGATCTCGAGAAATTACATAAAAAAATTTGCTAAAGCTCCCAGGCTACCTATAGCTCCGGTCTCAGATGATCTTCTTGATTTTCGATCATATTACTCTACATCTGTTTAATGACGATGTTCCTAAAGATAACCTGATTCCACACTGATGTTGTCAAAAGATCACGCCCGTTTTGTTTTAATGTTTTATCCGAGTGGGTCATAACTGATGGAATACGAATCAGCCCTACACCCGTAAAAAAATATAATAGGGTTGTCGATATGGAAAACCACATTTTCGCGACCATGAAAAGCTAAGAGATAATTATGATGTGTTGTACGATCATCGTTACCGTTCAATGTAAATATAAGAAAGTGTGCTGACATTATATACAACGTGTTGCTATGCTTCGTTCTCAAAACGTGCTCACATGGGGGCGATGGAGTGTTTTGTACGGCGCTGTGACCAATTGTGATCGAGCGGTGTGTGTTGCGATCTCTGGCGCTGTGTGCAGAAGGCAAACGGTCGACCGCGAAAACGGGTCATTGACCACGCATGTATGCAACCGACGAAATATCTGCATGGATTGGTAATAACGAGAACACACGATAGGGCTTCCCCCAGTTCGGGGAATTCCCTATGTAGAAATTAATCGAAAGCATGTTAATCGAATGTGCAGAGTGAAATAATCGGTCGATTTATTCATGTTACACGCATATGTTTCATTGAGGACTGAATCTAAGGTATGTACTACATAATTGAATGAACTCCGGACAACTTCGCATGAGTACATTTGGTGAAATTTCACGTATGTCATCCGTCAGCACCCATCCGTACAGGCACACCCTCTTGCTCGGGGACTTCGACAGATCGAACTTAAGACTTTTTGCTTTGCCCGCTTGCAGCACGAACTCCGGTTCTTCACAAACTGATTCTGTGTACAAGGAAGAGCACACAACAGCAAATACAGTCTCTTTGCTAGGACACACCTGAAATGGCTGTTCATAGGGGAAGCAACAAACTATAGGCAGGCAATACCGTAACCCAAAATTTCTCGGGCACTTTAACCGACAACTCGTTCGTACACTTGTGGATTCTCCCGTTCTCCTTGTACGAGTAATACAGGCTTGTGTCCACCGATCGCCCATTCAAAGTATACCTCACTTCTAGAGGATGTGGTTTGATGTTTCTGAGCTTCACTTGTGTATTCAGGGCACACTTATACTTCGGAGTAGTTGGGTCGGCAAAAATTTCCACTTTACCGCGCAAGAATACTGCGTCACGAGTGCCGTGAGCTATTTCGAAGACCAAAGAGTCGGCAGTTCTGGTGCGAATCGTAAAGTTGCTTGATAAGACGATGTGACTGTCGTTCAAGGAAGAGGTATTGAGAAGATAGGGCGACATCGAAATGACGGACGGCGAGAGGCTTGTTCGCCAATTCTAAGCAAGAGGGAGCTATGGATCTTAATGTTAGGACTTACCTCGCACATGTTGACGACATCCGAAAATGCCACACTGAGGCCGCTCAATTGCAGTCTTTGAAGCCGCGTTGAAAGTGACAGGAAAGGGGTCACATCGGTGTAGAAGTAAGTAACCCTGTAATCTCAACTGATGTCACTGGCTTGGAATACTAAGAGTTTCGTCCTTTTGAGAAGAATGTACCCAAGTCACACCGTGTCCCATATAATGATGTTTCTTGTTCGTACTATATCACTTCTTTTCCAATCGTCTTTTACTTTAAAAATGCAATCTACGTAAGCAGTTCGCATTCTACGTTTTGCGAAATAGGTGCACCGAGTTATGAAGAGTTGTCGGGTTCGAATTTTCGGGTTTTTTCGGGTCGGGTTTGGGTGTCGGTTTCTGTTCTCCGGTTTTGGGTACCCGGAAAACTCTGCTCTTATGCAAGTGTAAACAAAAGCTATACAATAACGATCCAAAAGGTATGTGTCCTGCCCAGAAATTAACTCGCCATCTCTTCTCAGAATCGACATTATTTCGTTCAAAGAATGGAGTCATGAAAAGAGAGAAACTCACAGATGGTGCTCATCCAATTGTATCGCTGGCTTCATCGCCATGAAATTAAGATTCGGGTAATAATTTGGGACGACTTCAATTATCTCCTTGATGTTTTCAAGTCCTCGACCAAACCGGATGTCAAACGATTTGAGGCATGTTCCAAATGAGGAAAGTAGTTGTTCTGCATCTGTAGATGTGACCTCAAAAATTGTACGTGTACTGCTGTACTAATCGCGCGTGATACCTCATCAAAATGACAGTTCGAGAATATAACTTCTTCCAAGGAGAGCTTTCTAGTACATTGAGAGATCTTTTTGATAGACTCAGAAGTGAACTTGACGCCTTTGAAGTGGAAACGATTGAGGGATATCATGTCGCTGGCGTCTTCCAATGATTTTAGATCCAGAAGAACGGGATTTTTCTAAAACAAAGAGTATCTCATGAAGCAATGAAAGGAAGCACTCTGCGTAATAGTGGTGCAGTTATGAATTGAAAAGGTCGCCGGTTCCAAGTCCTTTTGTAAACTGTTTCTGTTCTTAAATTTTAGATATGTAATCATTAGTCTTTTCTCTTCCGCCTTTTTCATGAAATTCTCGCTTTATCGTCGGAATAGTGCGAAGCATAATGAGAAACATTAACCTACATGGCCTTTATAAATCGGCATTCCTGGTTCAGTAGCTTGCGATCTGAAGCACTGAAGCCATTTCGGACGAGGCAGTCCACTAAACTACAGCGAGTGAGAACGCTTTTACAGGAGCGTGCTGACCCGTTGTTCCACGTCCACAGCGTTAATTCATCCACACAGTCCTGCGTTATTTTCACATCCTTCACGTTGACCATAGGACGCGCAAGGTCGAAGTAATCCTTCCACTGTCGACACACCAGCCGACACAACAATAGCTCCGTAGCGGAAATATAGGAGAGGACATCTTCAACAATGGTGTAAGGAAGCGGAATATTCAGCAAGGCGACCATCTGCACCGCTGTGAACGGACGAATATGTGTGTGGCCCGGCTGGCGCGTCCGAGAGCGCGATATCGATTTAGTATTGCGAACGCTAAGGAAGAAATCCAAACGGAGATGCTGCCTTAACACACATCGAAATGAAGGAAATGCATTAATCGTCGGATTTGTTGTGGTGATAAGCTGTCGTTGCCGCGATACGCGGATTTGGAATGTACACACTGACTCAGACTCCAGGACACGAGGCATCCATTCATTATTTTAATTGCGATAGCTGAGTGTTTCTACCAAAGTATTTAATCGAAACTCTATAAGTGCACGTATAACTGATGTGGCTAGTGCTAGGCTTGAAATCTAGGTTCGAGTCTCCTCCATGTCGTTCGACTTTTTCTTTGTATCTTTTATCTTTTTAATAATCTTTGTTTTTCTGCACTTAACTTCCGGGATGTGTGGGCTTTCAACGGCCAATGAAAACGTCCCTTTATTGTGGATGAAAACGTGTGCCTACAGTGAACTTGCGGACGAAGCGGCAGTGGATACCATCCGGAGAAATCCCGGAACCTAATCCGAGGCCCAAACTTTACCAAAGCTCTGTGTACGGTGGAATCGTAAATGAGAATTCCAAGCGAAGTCCTAGACAGATAGTCTCGTTTACAGTCCACCAACCAATTCATTTATAATGCAAAATCGGAAGTGACAGATGCATTTGCAAAAGGAAAGTAGACGCTTAAAGTGCAAAAAGCGACGAGACGACGCACTGTCTGCTATCCTTCATATATTGCTGTTTGTACATTCGAAAGCGGTCGGTTGGTCGTTTGTCATTTGCGGAGGCTCGGAGAACCTCGCGCAGCGATGGAGCACACGGTGCCTTTCGACTTCAAGTACAAGAAGCTCCTTACTGATTTGGTCAAGCGGCCGCGCCTCCCTAGCAGTCCAAAGGTGTGGTCTTTTCGGTGTTTTCAGAGATTTTATACCCTCTTCAGATCCAATTCGACTACAAGGAGTTAGTGCAGCTCGCATCGGACGTTCGCGATATCGTGTCACAAGAGCCGAGTCTCCTGGAAGTCAAGGCGCCGTGTGTCATCGTCGGCGATATACATGGGCAGGTAAATGGACAGTGTGAATGTGGATGAGAACTTTTTCTTTCAGTATCTGGACTTGCACCGTATCATGGCGATGTTCGACACGGAGAGAAACGCATCGCATGAGCCGAATTTGACGAAGTTCCTCTTTCTCGGCGACTACATCGATCGTGGACCGGACTCGTTGGACTGCATCACCTTGCTTTGTGTGCTGAAAATGATCCGTCCGAAGCGCTACAACATGCTGCGAGGAAACCACGAAACGCAGGCGATCAATCGTGTTTACGGCTTTTTCGACGAGATCAACAGGAAGATCGGGAACGCCGAAGAAGCTTTCGAGGTGTGGCGTGCTTTCAACGACCTCTTCGCCGTGCTGCCGCTCGCCGCTGTCGTCTCCAAAAGGATCCTGTGCATGCACGGCGGTATCTCGCCTAAGCTACAGTCTCTCGACGACATCCGCGCGATCAAACGTCCGCTCGATGAGCCCAATCAGGTGGAGTTGGCATGCGACCTCCTCTGGGCCGATCCTATGACCGATTTCGCAGGGTTCAAGCACAACCACGTTCGGGGCGTCAGCGTATATTTTGGTGAAGATGCCATACTTCAAGTGCTAGAGAAGCTACAACTGCAGCTGGTCGTCCGAGCACATCAGGTTATTCAGTCCCTGGGTAAGCTCACCATCACATTCGTTACTTCAGATGATGATGAATGGCTACGGCTTCTTCTGCAAGCGCAAACTTGTTACTGTGTTTTCGGCACCGCGTTATTATCCGGATAAACCGAATAGAGGTAATTTCCGATACCACACACAAACCAACAATAATAATTCTAGGAGCGGTCATGGAAGTGGACAAGAGACTGAGAACGCGCTTTCGAATCATAAACCCCACCTACGACGAAATACAAGGCGGCAAGTTCTTCGAAGTTCTGTACGACCGAGATAATAACGACTCCGGCTATGTCAGCTCCACCGCCTCAAGCGCAAGCGCTTCCACGGTCAAAGAAGGAGTGGCTAAGGTACCATCGAAGAGATCAAGAGAAAGATAGAATGACCCAACTATCTGTACAAAGTGTAGTCAAATAAATCATTAACAACAAGCGACGGAAACACAATCGACGAAATATCAAATTACCGACGGAAAAGGAATGACAACGGCAAAGAATTTTCTACGTGATAATCCCTCAACGTTCTATGCAAGTCTGTGCGGAAAGTGCACTTGATTTCTAAAAAGCGAATTGTTCTAAAAAGCCATGTGGAAGCCAAACTAACCTCCATCGTTAATTGGACGCATGTTAATAATTTGACAATAACGCCCTGGATTCATAACATATTCGATCTCATCGTGCAGCACCGAATCCTAAAAGATTTGAATACAGCAATGCTTGACAAAGAGATCGTACCATATGTAGCACAATCCCAGATTCAAACGGATTCTCGGAGTAGAGGACTTTCTTGAACACTTTTAGGAAGAAGTTAAATTCCGGCTTGCACTGAACAAATCAACGATAGTACTTATGATGGTTAGAATCCGACTTACGAGAAGACATTCGTAAAAACCCATTCTGTGAACGCATAAGTTGTCCACATGCATGGTGCTGCTAAGGAATCCCAACGAGTCAAACTTCTTGACATCAAACGGAAATTCATATTGAACGATGGGTGGCGGATTGAAGAGATATTTGAACTTCCCGGTCTCGAGATTGGGAGTGTCGTCTTCACCAATCCTCACTTTTATAGGCTCATCTTCGATGACACCAAGCTCCTCTACTTCCGATGGGTCTTTGTACCAGCAGGTATCCTTCAACTCTTGCCGATAATATTCTTCACACGCCTGAAAACCTCAATGTAAAAGAGCAACAAATCTATAACTACAGTATCACAGGGTTCCCAGCGTTTTCTGTCTTCGTCATCTTGAATAACGAAGCACTCGATTGCTAAATCCTCAATGTGACCGTCCGAAACCATGCGGTGAATAATGTGAAGGCAGGCTCGTCTCCGGGCTTCTTCACTAGTGCGCCCCACACCGCTTTCTTTGTAGCGAAACCGTAGCAATCCTCTCCGTGGGTCGATGATGTTGCTGAAACGCACATCCACCAGAACCTTGAAATCACTATAGGCATTGTTCATGAAAAATCATCCACGAAAGAAGTTACTCGTTCATGATGTTTCGGCTTTCTGAATACACAGGGTTGATACTGTATCGTGCGCAAAAGATGGGGAAGAACTTGTCGACGTGCTCCTCCGTATAGTCCCCAGGTGTTGGCATCCCAATGGGAATGTATCGGGTAAGCTGCAAGGCACACAATTAAGTACATGAATGGAGAACAACGAACATACTCCGCCAGCCTGCTTAACAAGCACGCCGTAGCGAAGTGTATGACCTGGTTCGTAGGGATAGCGACATGCAACCGGATCCATCTCTGAAATGAGAAATTGTGTTTCTGTACATGCTGTAACTCCCAAGCGAAACGAGTAAAAAACGACGACACACTCGGATAAACACGCGAAAAAAAAGATAACGGAGAAAGCATTGGCACGAAAAACAATAATCTGTCCGTTCGAAAAAGGAGAAACGAAACGAATGTGAGCTAAATTCACTAAATCGAATGCTAGCCATGAAAAAAAATGAATAAGGCGCGGCAAAGCCGCAGGTTCACAACGCACAGGTTCACAATTTTGGAGCGGGAATGTAACCGAAAGGAAATTGATTGATAAAAATAAAATTCCCTCATATCACTGCTCCGTCACCGTTCAAAGTGGGTTCAAACATTGAAGGTGCACACCGGCACATCGGAGAAGATCACTCCAATCGGCTACATCTTCCTGCCACTGCGGTTGTTGAGTCATTTGAGTTTCGGACATTTGAGTCCTGGACAGATATGCCCGAGGATACGGTAGATCTCCTTTTCTTTTCATTTGTCCTTCATCACGAATGTCGTCTGTGCATTTCGCTTGCGCTTCGTTTGGTCCTCCAAACGCGAAACTTGCTTCCAGTCCGAGCCGAGCCGGCTGAGTGAACTCACTCGAATTCCGAAATTTCGCCAAGTCACCGTGACACATAGAAAACATCGCTCGAACACAGATCTTAAAGTTGTTGCTTGTGTCTCCATGTTTGCACTAAATTGATTACAGTTAAATGTATGTCCCCTCCGTGACCGCATCCACAGTTCCGTGTTTCGATCGTGTCCAAGTATGTTGGTGACCAACACAAATCCAGTTTTCTCTCACCTACACTCTAGTCTTCCGCCCCTCCCGACGACTATAATAAGAGTCTTGTTGCGGTGAGTGCACGTGGCAATCATCGACATGTTGTTTTGGCCGTTCGCTGCGCTCGTCCTTGCTCTTCTGATCTATTACTTCAAAGCGCTAAGACAATTCCTGGCCGACCGAAAGCACAGGATCCTTCTGTCGGAAGCGATTGCCGGCCCCGAGGGAGTTGTAATTCTTGGCAATGCTTTGGAAGTGCCGAAGACATCTTTCGGTAAAGTCATTCTCGAAATATCGATTTCTAATTAACTGATTGTGTAGAGTGGGCCGAAAAACTTGTGCGATGGGCGAACGAATATGCCGCTCAAGGTCATCGGGTCATGAAGCTGTGGATTGGCGGAGAACTCTATGTCTTCCCGTTGAATGGCGAAGCAGTGAAACCGATCGTCGACAGCAACACTGAAATCACTAAGGGAAGGGATTACGACTATTTTTTGCCTTGGCTTGGCACTGGATTGCTCATTAGGTAAGAGTGTGTCTGTTTTCGCCCGTAGCTAGCCTGTTCTTAGCACGGGAGCGAAATGGAAATCCCGAAGGAAGATGCTGACCCCGACGTTCCACTTCCAGATGCTCGAAGGATACGTTGAGGTCTTCGACAGGAATTCAAAGGTAATATTTCGACCTTATTGATCTTTCATCCTCAAGCAGACGTCCTTAGAAAGGAGAAAGTGATCCTATTATACTCAGAATTAAGCTTTATAACTCGCATCAACAACTTTTTAGTTCCTTGTCGAGATTCTTGAATCATATGCCAAAGACAAGAACGAATTCGACCTATTCCCCTTCATTAAGCGCTGTGCTTTAGATATTATTTGTGGTAAGCCCAGTTTCTATGCGATCACGAACTAAGGATACCGTTTTAGAAACGGCAATGGGCAGCAGTGTTAACGCGCAGATCAACACCGACAGCGAGTATGTTCATGCAGTAGAAAGGATCAGCGTGATGGGCTTCGAATATGGTATGAGACCGATAAACTGGATCAAGCCCTACTACTACGCAACTGGAAAGGGCTTCGAGAAGGATCGCATCGTAAACACCTTAACCAATTTCACGAAGAAGGTGATCAAAGAGCGTGTGGAGAGAAGACAAGAGAGCCCGGAGATGACGACCAAACGTCTTGCCTTCTTAGACATGCTCCTCGACATGCAGGAGACGAATCAGTTGACCTATGAGGATATCCGAGAGGAGGTGGACACGTTCATGTTCGAAGGTCACGACACGACGTCTTCGGGCATAGGATGGACACTTTGGTGCCTTGCGACACACCCCGAGATTCAGAAGAAGGTCCACGACGAGCTTGACGACCATTTCGGGGATTCCGACCGTGAGATTACGGTCGATGATCTGAAGGAGATGAAGTATCTCGAGAGGTGTATCAAGGAGGCGATGAGACTTTTCCCTCCTGTTCCTATGGTTGAACGCACACTCCAAAACGATCTCGACATGGGTGGAGTAACGGCGCCACGGGGTGCCCACGTTGTCATCTGTCCTCTTATGATTCATAGAAATTCAACGGTAAGACTATTCCATCCCACAAGAAACATCTAATTCACCCTTAGAATTACGACCGAACTGACGTCTACGATCCGGACAACTTCCTTCCAGAAAAAATCTCACAGCGTCATCCATACGATTATATTCCCTTCAGTGCAGGTCCAAGAAACTGCATCGGACAGAAATTCGCTCAGTACGAAGAGAAGACGATGGTCGCTTGGATTCTGAGGAAGTATCGAGTGTCGACGAAGCGTTCGCTTGTGTCGAACCGCTACGGAACCGAGGTTATCTTGAGACCGGATAGCGGTTTCCCTATGGTGTTGGAGAGAAGACGGTAAATGTTAGCAAGTTAAGAAATTGTACATATTATAATGAAATAAAATTTCGATGTTATATGAGCAATAGCGTAATAGCGCATATACTCATACTTAAATAGCATTCGAAGAGTATCCACTGGGCTTAGGTATTGGTATCTGCGTAAGATTTCTTGTCCACTGTCGGGACGTGGCCCCACGCGCGCCTCTGCTCGCAGTCCACCCGGCGGCCTCACCCTTAGGCGGTCGCACTGCGCCGCCTCCCTCGAACCAGCCGGCCTTATCGCCCTCCCCTTTCCTTAGGTTATGCTTCCGCTACACCACGTGCTAACCCTGTAATATATGCTTGTCATGATAACATGTGTACCAAGGGGATCGCAGAGCACCAAAGGGAAAATACAAGAACATGCCGTGTCACGGACACGACAACACCACCTTTCAGTGCGTTCTGACACTTTGGAAAGTTCCCTTCTCATAAACAAATAGAAGCAACATTAATAATATGTTAAAGGTACACCGACATAGTATTTCAACTGGATAGGGTTTACTCATGGCTGATTCGGCTAGGCATATCTTTATCTAATAATTTTAGTGCTTACAGCACTTTCATGTACATTTGCAGAACATCTAGCTTCGATTCTAATTGGGAAACCCATCTCAGGTCGCAGAATTAATTCAATTCCATATCGATTCCTATCCAAGGCGTGCTCCGTCGAAATTTTGTACTTCCGTAGAATCCAGGCGACCATCACCTTTTCCTCGGATAGGGCGAACTTCTGTCCGATGCAGTTCCGAGGGCCCGCACTGAATGGAATGTAGTCATAAGGGTGGTGTTTGGTGAGATTTTCGGGGAGGAAGTTATCTGGATCGTAGGAGTCGACGTTGTTGTAAAGCTGAAAAATCGAAGAATGTAGTGAAAAGGGTGAGTTTTACCTTCTTGTTTCTGTGGATGGCGAGTGGACAGATGACGATGTTTGCCCCTTTTTTGATCGTCTTATCATCGAATTGGAAGTCGTTTTGAAGTAATCTGGTTACCCCAGGAACAGGAGGGAAAAGTCGCATCGCCTCCTTGATACACCTCTCGAGATACTTCATCTCCTTCAGATCATCGACCGTAATCTCACGGTCGGAATCCCCGAAACGGTCGTCAAGCTCGTCGTGGACCTTCTTCTGAATCTCAGGGTGTGTCGCAAGACACCAAAGTGTCCATCCTATGCCCGAAGACGTCGTGTCGTGACCTTCGAACATGAACGTGTCCACCTCCTCTCGGATATCCTCATAGGTCAACTGATTCGTCTCCTGCATGTCGAGGAGCATGTCCAAGAAGGCAAGACGTTTAGTCGTCAGCTCAGGGTTCTCTTGTCTTCTCTCCACGCGCTCTTTTATCACCTTCTTCGTGAAATTAGTCAAATTCTCGACAAGTCGGTCCTTCTCGAAGCCTTTTCCACTAGCGTACCAATAAGGTGTGAACCAGTTGTAGGCATGGAACATGTAATCAAAACACAAGTGGCTGAACTTCTCGATGGTTTGCACGTATTCGCTGTCGATGTTGATCTGGGAATTAAGTTTTGTTCCCATAGCGGTTTCTAAAAAATGAATTTTCCCTCGCTTTCGCGACTACTACCCACCACAAATGATATCCAAAGCACATCGTTTGATGTAAGGGAATATGTTGAACTCCTTTCCGTCGTCAGCGTGGGATTCCAATACTCGAGTGAGCAGCTAAATTGTCTATCTCAAAAAGGACACTCTACTTGGCTAGGATACGTTACAGTTGCTGTCGAAAACTTCGACATATCCTTCGAGCATCTGGAAGTGGAAGGTGGGTGTAAGCATCTTCCTTCTGGATTTCCATTTCGCTCCGGTGCTAAAAATCTCGGCGTCAATGTCAAAAGTTATGGTGATATGAATGCGGATCAAATCGCCCTTCACTTTACATACCTTATTAGCAGACCACTGCCCAGCCACGGTAAAATGAAGTCGTAATCCGATCCTTTTGTAATTTCGGTATTACTATCCAAGATAGCCTTCACAGTTTGGCCATCCAAAGGCATCACCAACAGCTTCGTGCCAACCCAAAATTTCAGCACTCGTTCCCCTTTTTCCACATATTCATCCGCCCAGTCGAGCAGCTTCTTTGTGAAACCTTAATGCGCGTTCTATTACCAGCGAGTACTAGAAGATTACCGTAAGAATCCTGAGGAATTTTGAAGGTGTTTCCGATAAATGGCAGAGCAGTGGGACCAGCTACGGGTTCCATCGCTTTGAAGGTCTTCATATGGTTAACAAACAGCTTCCGAAGAACATTGATGTAGTAAATGGCGATCGCCGCAATCAGAGCGAAAAGTGGCCAAAGCATGGCGCTCGGAAGATAATCGATTGTAGCAGAAATCAACAGTGCTGGCCATTTATACAAGGCATTAGCATGATAAGAGCAAGGAGCCCATATCAGTTCCTTGTTTACTTTCGCATTCTGTGTCGAAGAGGAGCAACCGTGTCCAAAGAGTGTTGCAAGTGTGTTTTCCCGTAGAAGTCTTAATACTGGTCGATAAGGCTACATCAGAGATGAGCAACGACTAAACCGTATATCCGTATCATCCGTTCAGCCGGTTGGTCAATCGATTCAGCCGTCAACCGGCTCACGAATCTGTTAACGCTTTGAACCAATCCAATTCGATCTATTCGCTGCTATGCAGGTGACATCACAAGATGGTTTTTAGTCTCAGGGTAGCGTGAATCGAAGCAAGGGGACAGAGGCCTATCCTTCTTGCACAATATTCTTTAGAATAACTGAATTAATTCGTAATCACAGTAACGTAATATCCCATTCGATGTTTCCTTTAGCTATGTGACAGCCTAAGTAGAAGTGAAAATGTCGTCAAAATTCAAAGGAATTTGGCATCTTTTAAAATGCCGCACGAGTATCTCGTCTACTAAACCATAATTCCAGATCACCAGCTTTCAAGTTTCATTCCATACCGTTTATTCCTGTATAAGTCAACAGAATCTGAATGGCGGAAGGTCGGAACGGTCTGCCTGTGTATCTTTCAACTTCATATGTAACAGCAAGGACAACGTCCGACCTAAAATATGATCACAAGGGAGGAGAAACAGTTGTCAGTTCCTCATTCATTTGATAGTCCGTCTGTTTATAGGTCAACGCTCCCTGCACTGTCGACAAAAAGCTCAGTAACCCCGTGATGTTTATCTCGGCGCGAACACTCATGTGACGGCCACTGCTGACTTTGTTTGACGACGGCCGGCGAATTGTTGTTGTTGTTTGCTTCACTTGCACCTTTTTATCGATATCGTCGCTTTCGCTGTTCGACGTTCGCCAGTCGAGCCGTAAACAACCTTCGACGATGGGTGCCCCTCTCGATCAGCCGACGCAGTATCGATCGTTTTGTGGTCTTCTCAGCGTTAAGGTCAGTCTTATCTGAGTCTTTTGGCCAAATATTATATCTTGTTCAGACCGCCACTGATTTCGCGGCTTCGTTTGTGCTTGCCTTGGGCGTTTGTCTCATCTATCATAACTACGGATCCACAGATCCCTTCCGAATATACTGCAGCCTCTTCAACGCTATCGGAGTTGCCGCTGCATGCTTGAGCTTCTATGGCGTGGACTCTGGCAAGCCGTGGCCGCTAGTTCCCCTCCTCGTCTACCAAATCATGGTTTCCATTGGCAGTTTCGCTGTTTTCACGACAGCCGGCTATGGATATAAGTACACGCAAATTGTATGCGACTACGCTAAGGGCGACGAGTGTAGTTTCGAAGAAGGTATTATTTCAATTTTGTCTTCTATAGATTATAAGTTCGGTTCAGTTGAGGAAATGCACGATCGTCTTCACAGAGTCATGCGCTTCTCGTTCGCCTCCTTCCTCATCTTCCTCTACCTCGCCTTGGTCGTTAAGAAGTGCTATCAACAGCTCAAAGAGGAGTTTGCTGCAGTGATCCCAGTGTATGTGCGATTTGATGAAAAATAGTATTTGGCGCTGTCTAAGCAATCATTACGTGTATTTTCTGATAAAGATGGGTAAAATTCAGTTAACAAGGAGCCCCACGGATCAGCAAGGCTGCTCCTAACCGAGATGGAACTTTGTATATGTGCGAGGCCCACATAAATAGAATCGATTAATAACATTCGCCATGCAATATTCCCGAACAAAACCCGAAATGCTGGTATGTGGAAGCTATGTGGAATTCGATCCGCACAACGAAAAGCGACGCTTTCACTTGTGCCGTGGTTTGTAGTTTATATCTTGCTGCAGCAAGAACGGCATGTTGTCTAGACCGTTGGTGAATAATCAAAATGCGAAGGCCCGCAATCACCCATTCGGTTGTTCATACTCGTCTCTCTGAACATTGATTTAACGGCGCTGACGTAACTGCGCTCGACCGTGAATCTGGCGCTGAATCCATTGCTTCATTTTGAGATTTTCAGAGCTTCAGTCGTTTTTAATCACCATGAGCAAACGAGTATTTGTGGTAAGCCATATCTGTATTACGAATCCTATCTTATTTGATAGGTCACGGGATCAAACCGGGGAATCGGATACGCCATTGTCAAAGGAATCGCCGAAAAAGTAGAGAATGCTGTGGTGTATATGACAGGTGAGTTAAATTATTTCATAATCTGAAACTAATAGTTACAAGTCTCTCAAAGTGGTGGCTCGATAACCTAGTATATTATAATGTGACCCAAAGACAGGCAAGTCTCACAAACTATCCTTATTTAATATAGCATAATATAGCAGGAGTACCTCAGTGTGTCATGGTATCATATTCCAGCTCGAAAACTCGAGGAAGGCGAGAAGGCTAGCGAAGAAATCCGAAAGATTCTGGGAGAAAGACTCAAGTCCGAGATAAAAACTGTTCAGTTGGACATAACCGACGCGGAAAGTGGAAAGCGCCTAGCTGAGCACATCCAGAAGGAGCATGGCGGCTTCGATGTTCTTGTCAACAACGCCGGATTCGCGTTCAAAGTTAACGCCACAGATCCAGCTTCCGTCCAAGCCGATGTGACTATTGGTATTAACTACTACGGAACTAAGCTGATCTCGTCTATTTTACTCCCTCTAATCCGCCCCAATGGAAGGTAGAATTTAAATAACATATTAGAGGAAGATTGATTATTGATTTAGAGTGGTGAACATCTGCTCCATGTGTGGCCAGATGCCTGGACACTTCAGCCAAGAGCTCATCGATGTTTTGCATAATCCGAATGTCAGCTATGCTGATGTTGACAAGTTCGTTGAAGACTACAAGGAATTGGCTAAAGGAGATGGACGCAAAGCTGCCGGCTATCCAGAATCGGCCTACCGTGTCTCTAAAGCAGCGGCGATTGCTTTGACGATGATTCAGGCGAGAGAGCTCAAGGAGAAGAATGTGACAGTTAATGGATGTTGCCCAGGTTAGCACCAGTCTCGCGCCTATTCTTACGTCCCTCTTAGGCTATGTCGCCACAAATATGAGCAGTTACAAAGGACCTCTCACTATTGAAGAAGGCGCCGATACTCCGCTGTATCTTGCTCTGGAAGAGGACGTTCCTCACGGAGCTTTTGTGAAGAAACGCCAGGTCTCCGAGTGGTGATAAGGTGCTTGTTGTTATGAATCACCTTGTTTAGTCGTAACACTTTAACAACGAGTTATATTCGCTGGTACAAGATTGATTATGGGTAGTTGCGTGTTCAGTAATTGGCATAGAATTCTTCGGGAGATTACGTTCGAGCTCTTGATTTTCTACAGACAGACGGCTGCAGGAAATCGCAGTAGAAATTTCCCCAAGCACTGAACTTATTGGACGGATCTGATCCAACCAGTACCTGAATACGAATATTTTAGCCTAGGCAGTTTAAATATCCATATACTTCGACGCAATCAAAGCGGGAAAGGCCTCCAGGCTTTCCATCATCCCAATTTGTGAAGTTCCAGGCAGTTCCGTCACTCCACGAGAACGTAGGGCTGCTCTCCACGCGGCGGCCCCCGATCCAGGCAGCATTTCCGATATGAGCGTTCACAATGCGCGCAATTGTGTCAGCTTCAGAAGCGCTGTTGATTGAAGCGAGATGACCTCCCATACTGACGCAGTAGGCCTCTGCTCCGAGCCAGGAGACTTCATTGGTGTTATATAGATAGAGATGTTCGTCAAAGGCTATCCACTTTCCGAACTGGGAGCGAGCGACGATCCCCTCAACAGGGAGATCTCCGCTGGCGGCAGCTGCACTAAGGAATAGCAGAGCGCTAAGGAAATACATCACTGGAACTAGAGTGATCAACCTATGTATAGGTGATTAGCGGTATTGACACTGACGAGTAGTCATCTATAAGTCAAAGCATTGCCAATCAATAATTTAACTCGAAATGAGTAAGATAGTAACAGATATAAGACATTTCTGCCTTCCAAAAAGCAGTTCTAACACATGGGCTTTTAGAGATAAAAGCGTAGCCGCACGTTGTAAGTGTACATTGAAACGTGATGCACCGCTTTTGTTTTTAGATGATTCGTCTTTTCTATCGGAATGTTTTAATATGACGGCCCCGTAAGATGGGAGACCACAGGGTTCATCTCAGAGAAGAACGTTTCTAAGGAGAAATGTTCAACGAGTTCAACAACTTGGTTCGTACTTATTTCTTTGATTTTTTATGCTTCTCTAGTTCTCCTCATACAGTTCAAATCTGAGTCGACCGAATGTATTACATTCCTTGTCTGCACGGTGGGTTCTGCGCGGAAAATAAACAACACTACGTTGTTGCACTATAAATTATATATCTGAATCTGCCTTCGGTTCTCATACTTGGAAATTCGGGGTAAATCGGCAATTGGATCTTTACCTAAGGAGTGCGCCTATTGATATGGCCGCCACTGTACATCGTACGAACAATACATTTTGGAATCCGTTTTTTCAATAGATACTTCATGAATTTATTAGTATTTACAGACATATAACTTAAATAGTAATCATAAAATAATGTGCATAGGGAAACGCGACCCGATTGAGGAACCACTCAGTTAAGCTGAACTTATAAAGTTGGTCAATTATCGACTGATAAAGGCCAAATTGAAGATGACTGTAGGACGGACTGACCGAATCGGCCGTGGTTGAAGTCCTGTTCTGCGTTTCAACTATCCTTACAGCCTTGTCCACTGCTTCGTCGTTGCAAGAGACCCCATCTGAGTTCAAGAAATAGAACCCTAGCTCCTTTAAGGCATTCAATTTTCCACCTAGTTTCGTGAATCCATCGAACTGTATCAGAAAGGGAACATTGTCACCAATTCTCGACGGACTATACAGCCAATGCCAGTTGGTAATGAGGCTAAAGAGAGTTGTACCTGGGCAGAGAGGGGGGTTACCTACTCGAACGGAATGCTCCCACATTTTGCTGTCGTGCCTTCGGCACAAAGTGTCGTCATGTAGGTGTTGTCGGGGGAATACCACCATTCTAGGTCGGAAGAGAGTTTTTTGAAGAACGCTTTTGAACCAGGTGTGGATCGCGCTCTATAGTATCCACCTAAATCGCAACTGAGTACTACAAGAGATGAACGGTTTCATACCAGCAATGAGAGATCCACCCTGCTCAGCTGCCCGGTCGAATAAAATGTCCGAGGAGTCGCTTTTGATTTCGAGGGAGAGCAGACTTTTTCTCCAGAATGTATCCTAAAGATGCGACGTTTGCATGAAGGTCGAGTTCTCTATGCGTGGGGTTGATATAAAGGAGACTTACCTGCTGAATCATCCAAAACGACTTGTCACTTTCCACCAAAGCCCTGGCAAAATTGGACCTGAACAAGAAGAATAGCTGATACAAGCCATCTCCATAATTAAAAGGTTTCTAAAAGTAGATATGTCGCCACCTTGTTGTTTCCTGCTTAAACTAACATCTAAGCAGGGCACTACCCACTTCAGTCGGTTCACATTTGGGAAGGTTAGGGCCAACATGTCATCGGCCTCTTTGTCCAGCGAGACAAGAAGGACGTTCTCATGGACACCCAGCATATTTTTGGTGTTGCATAGCCAGTTCATCGTCATGTTCAAGGCGTGCCGGTTTTGCATCAGGACGAAACTGTTTTCCGAACTCAGCTTTCCAACAGCGCTTTGGAAGTGTTCGCTTTTCATCTGAAATTGCTGACTAAGTTCTCGAAACGGATCGACTATTTTGATACTTTTCCAGGATTCCAGGGTAATCCGTTTTTTTTGGTTGCTAATAGCTTAAATATACATACGCTCAAGCTGTCGTTTTAGTTGAAACGCGTTCATTTAAGTCTCTCAGAAAAATGAGTCCACGACCCGGTTTGCAGCTACATATACAGAGGCAGCCATATAAATAGCCCCACCCCACTCTGAGTCGGCCGAATGTATTACATTTACTGTCGGCACAGTGGGTCCTAGATGGAAAATAAAGAGGTTTGAAAATCAACGGTTAATTTAGGTTTTGCCCATGGGGTGGGGCTATTTATATGGCCGCCACTGTACTTGGCCCATTGTGGACCGCCAGTGAGAAAGGATTTTGTCCCTTTCAGCAAGCTGTAAATTTAGAAAGGACCATATAACAGCATGACCATATGACTCCCGGAATCCATGAGCCGGTTAGAAACGAAATATACTTGACCGTTAGTGAAGAAGGATATTGTCCCCTCTATCAAGCTGTAAAATTTAGAAAGGCCCATATGGCAGTGGACTACTCAATGATCACTAATCGCACTATTGCTATCCTTCCGAAATATCGTTGTGCAAGCACCAAATACGGATGTAGTACATATTCAATTTTAAGGATGAGGAAAGGTACCATATTCTCAAAGGAGACCTGATCCTTGCAACGGTCAACCAACTCCATTGCGGCATGGCCAATAAGCACTTTTCTCAGAATAAGAGCGACGAGCACGAATATAATCGAAAGTCGAATGTGACGCGTTTTCAACATAGCGCCAAACCTGAAGAAATGAAAATAAATTAAACGAGAAGAGAAGCGGGGAAACGAGTTAGACAAGTATGCGACTACGTCACGGGGGTAACCGCCAGCGTCAAGGTCGCAAAACGTTATTGTTGCGCGCTAAGAAATGATCGGCTGCGCGAAGACAGACGGTAAATAATTGAGGTGTGCCAATTGAGGAAGCGCCGCGACATGATTGAGGGTGAGTTGATTTGAGGTCACTTCAATCGTCGCTAAATGCCCATGCGATTGTGGGTCACCGGAAGTTTTGAGGTGTTCTTTGCAAAACCTTCGCAGTTTACATGGCAAACATGACCCGGGCACTCTCATGATATCTATATAATGTGGCTGTGCTTGAGCAAATGGTTGAACAAAGAAATTCCCCATATGATGATTGCTTTGCTTGTGATCCATTCTGTGAAACGAAGCGGAACAAAAAGAACACACGAAAATCGAAGTAAAACCGAAATAACTGGTTAATTTTATGAAAACGAGAGCGAAAACGAAGGAAACAAGGAAACCGGGTTCGTTGAGGTCGAATTGAAACTCTGTTGACAGGCTTTGTTGTATTTGGTAGGGATGTACCCGGTTCGAAGTTAACGAACTGGAATCAGTCAGAAGGTTCATCCACCCACAGACAAAGCTTTTTTACGTTTTTTTCTTGACATTTTTCTTGACATTCCGGAATATATTTCATAGAAACACAGAGCTGGCGGAAAAAAAGCTTTGTCTGCGGGCGGAGTCGAGACTCTCGGGTGGGAATTTTTACCCGAGACGAGAGTGCCGAATTTGGATGCTTTGGTCATCCATACAGTGTCATTCTCGTTGTAAATCTTGAGGACCACACGCATGCTGGCCGAACGAGTTGCCTTCACTCCTTTCGGATCGAGTTCGAGTTCAACGCGTACATATTCGGAATTCGCAAACCGCGTGGCGCATTCGGTCTGAACTACTCTTGCGGCAGAAGCGTCACACGCCGATTCTTTGGCGAGCAAGTCTCGGCACGATCAGCATCACTGATACGGTGTCAGCTGGTTTGTTAGGTGATTTAGAAAACCTCGCGAGGAAGTGATACTTCGTTTCAAATGTTTGCCAGGATGCTTCAATGAATGCCGGAGAAATCGTCTTTCCTCTGTTGAGCGTGTCCTCGTGGCTAGAAATTCCTTAAATTAACCGTAATATCTATTTTCAGGGCACATTATGCTGCGTGAAGAAGTGTTTGTGTACAACATAGCGCGTGTACCTCACAAACAATTCCAGTACTGGAACCGGCGCAAGAGAGCGCTGTTTTGGCAAGACGACCATCTTGGAATCGTAAATCAGGTAGGAACTCTTTCGTCATATGCACTCTAATGCCTCCGTTCTTAGCCATTCATCTTCCTATCAGTCATTTTCTGTGGCACGGAGATCGTCTCTTACGAGCCTTCACATATGAGGCACCGCATGGACAACAAAATGCGAGCAAGAAAGGTACTGTCGATTCTCATAAGGCTAGGCTTTACCTCTTTGTGGATTTCAGGTCAGCGATCAGGTCGTCGTTCCGCCGTACTACTCAGATTCGTTGCGAGTTGACGGTGTCGTCGGCAGTGAAAAATTCGGTCTGGTTAAAGTACTCCGGGAAGAGGTGAAGATGGAGCTGCTAAAGCACGTAGGATGCGTCGTGCTGTGCACCGTCAAGGCGTACGTTCCTCGTTCGTCCTTCATTCTACGAAAATATCTTTCAGACAAGATGAAATCTTCCACAGAGAGCACGGGCTGATCTTCGAAGTCAGGGAAGTGAAGTGCAAGCTGGGTGTATATAACCTTAGTGAGGAGATGAATAGATTAATGGTTGGTTCCGTTTCTTGCTTTTGATTTTCTACTTATCCATTTCAGCCGTGGAATAAATACGCAGGAAAAGTGAACCCGGAAACAGGCCATCTCGACTTCCTCTATATGCCAACTGGAACAAACATGTACCAACCGAACAATGACCCGAAATACATCAAGAGTAGTCGGCAATTCTGGGAATGTGTCGCGGATGTCACCTATGATCCATTCGTCATCGAGCACATGAAGGAAGATCACGAAGAGCTGGTCACAATATTGCGCCGATATGAACCTAGTCTCGCACCATTGTAATCTTTACATTGTTATAGTTGTTACGAATAGCTGTTTAGAGGTGTTTCTTGCATTTCCGGTATTGCGACAGTCGTCGTAAGCTGTTGGAGAGGTAAGAGAGGAACTTCATTTATTCCGCGCACACTTTACATCCTTGTCGCTTAGTTTTGGTCATCAGACTTCCGATCGCTGCTTTCCGAGTCGCTAACTGCACCTCCTGCAAAATCCCGCTTTCGGACGGCGGCGATATCGGTGGGCGGCTTGGAAGGAGCGTCCTTAGACTCAGGAGCTTGGATAGCGTTGGACGCGTTGAATCGTGCGAACGAACAAAGAGTGTTCCAAGCTGAAAGCATATCGGCAATATCTCGTCGACACACCACTAGGAACTCACCACTCCACATTTTGTTGTAGCCAGTGCTTACGGCGCTAATAGCTTCCTGAGTCATTTGGCGCGCTGCTGTTATCGCCTTTTCGGCGGTCATTCTTACACGTGCAGTTTCCGCTGTGATGATCTCAGCAGCATCAGCGGTAACCAGCCGGGCGACGATGGTGGCAGTCTCGGCCGTTGAACGGGCACGCTGTCCTAGTGCAACTGCGTTGTTAACTTGTTGGTTTGCTACTTCATAAGCTGTATGCATCGTCTCTTTAGCAGCTGAAAGATACAGGCTCACTAAAGCTCAATGGAGCTCATATTCATACCAACTACTGACTCGGCCGCTTTCTGATTGGCATACTGGATGTTTTCATGAGCGCGATTCGCTAGCTCCTTGGCTTCAGAAGCCTTCTGATTCGCATAGTGCATGGCGACCTTTGCATTCTCTCGCGCAGCGACGGCTCCTTTATTCGCAACATCAACAACTCCTGCAACTCCGTCACACAGCACATTCGCGTAGTAGTGGGCATTGCCCCACAAATTCTGGAGGTATCCCGTCTTCTTCGAGATCATTGCGTCGAGCAAATGCTTTTTTGCCTTCTCGCGGTTCCGCATAAAACACACCAACTCGGCTTTGTTCTCATAGAACTGGTCGGCACGGTCCAGGATCTTCTCCAGCTCGGTCTCAAGCACCTTTACCACCTTGTCGTCCAAAGGATGAAGTCCGTTGAAATAGTCGCTGAGAAGTTTCGACTCATCTGTGCTCAGCACTTGCCCGAGCACGTTCGTGGAGGTCAACGCCTCGACAACTTTCTGGGCAGTCGCATCTACTTCAATAGGCTGAATTTCCTGCTAATCAGCAAAACAAGAATTTTGTCACTGACTTCGTTGGTCATCCTTATATAGATCGAATCCACGGCGTCCTTCTGCTTGTCGACGCTCATCAGTTGGGAAGCCATGTTATCGTCGATGTAAGCGCGGTTCACGGTATTGATCCCTTTATTCAGATCTGTAGCAATTTCCTGGAGCACCTTGTTGTCAAGGAGAATATCTTCTTCAAGCTGCTCGAAGAGTTTTTCACGTTCACATTTCGGCGCAGCAGCTAAACATCGAAAGTTAACTCGTACAACATGACGGACATACACAGCTGTATAGCCTCAGCGCTAAGTGATTCTGCAGACAATGTGCGGTGAATCCCTCCTCCGTCAGACGACGACGAACTGATAACGTTTGACGGAGATGGCGGTTGGACAGGTGAACGGACTGGCGACAATGGCCTTTCGTAATTTCGTTCCGAGAGGCGATCCAGTATAGCTTCGTATTGCGCTGCGTCAATTCCTTCCGTGGTGCCATCCGACAACGAGACAGCTCGCCCAGCCTCACTGACAGCTCCACCCGGGGTTATCGGGATTGGTGCCGGAATTAGAACAGCAGAAAGTTTGCCCCTCGCTTTTTGAGGCTTAGAACCAAGTAAAGGTGATCTGGCAATTTTCCGCTTTTCAACGGTTTTCGTTGCTGGCAATGATGCAGTTTTGCTAGGCAACGGATTTGTGGGGAGCGGGGCACCAGACTTGGCAGGCGAACTACCAGTGGCGGATGTGGGCTTATCAATTGTTTTTTCTTTCTTCTCCTTCTTACGGATTACCTTGCTACCAACCTCAGTGGATTCCTCGGGCTTCTAAAAAGTACAGCTTAGAAATTACTCAGAACGGCGTAAGAAAAAAAATCAAATCGGTAAAGTGACGTAAGAAACTGTAGTAAACTAAACTGACCTTTCTAGGCTTCTTGTGGCTTTGATTTTCCGGCAATCCAGACTCGGTAACACTCGTGTGTTCCTCTCCCTTTGTTTTCGGCAACGCATCGGATGTTTTCTTTGCATTCTGCGGCTGATCTATCCTAGAAGCCAGTTTCGTTTTCTTCTTACTAGGCTCAATTTTCAGCGTTCTATAATGTACAGTAAATTAAAGTTTTACCCATATCACATGCCTTGTCTTCAGACAAGTCTTCACTGGTTGGTATCCTCCCAGATCGCCGGAAACCTTTTCAATAACCGTCATCGCAAACTCATCATCATCGTCATCTTCTTGCGTCCTTATCGTGTCCGTGCTTCTGAAATAGTTTTCCTCGTTAAATGCATACAGCACGTGACTCTTACTCTTGGGTTGTATGAACCTTCACGCGAATTCCGCCATCAGCATCTTTGGAAACGAATGGAGTCCTAAAAATGGAGCCAAATAAGCCTACAATACTGAATAAAAAGCACACTCGACATTAATAGCGTTGGCAAATCGGTTGACGCGATTGTGAAATCTAGCCCTCAACATGCGAAGATCGTCATCCGTCGGGCCGATCTTCTTCGTGTCATCTAAAATTGATTAATTCCACCGAAAGCTGCAATGAGGGAACGCACTGTCGTCGAGCTTGTCGCTGACTTCAATAGCGTCGTGTCCCGTCATCGCTGCTGTCAGAAGGCGAAGAAATCGTCAACAGCCGTTCGCTTTCCGTCCGACCGATTCTCGAATGACTTTCCCGAATAACCAATCTGCACAGACATTTGCAATTTTGTCTGCAAATTTGAGACATGGAAGTCTCAGACTCGAATCGAAATCGATTGTCTCCGCGGTCCTGAACGGAAATCAGGCGAACAGTAAATGTCGTGACAGGTTGCTTGCAAGAAGAATTGGAAATTTTGCGTGCTTTTTTGTTAAGAAGCCGTCGCTCTGACCGGAATCCGAGCGGGAGACGTTCTGTTCTCTCGTTATCAGCGAAGGACTTTTTTGAATTGATTTATCTGCTTATTGTGACCGTCAAGGCATCCATTTTATCCGAACAGTGTAGGTAAACAACTCCTTGAGATATTCAAAGCGCCTGGGCGACGAAATCAGATGATCGTAATCCTCTGTAATATTGAAAACTTGGGGAGAGAAGGTTCTCAATCTGGTCAAGTCCTCTTCCAGAAGTAGGTTTTCAATCGATCGTTCGTAAATCTTCAAAACAAGAAACACTTCGTTGTTGTCCCGATTCTCCCTCAAATCGATAAACTTTATGTGTCCCGTACTCTTCCTTCCATCGAGCGTTAGAACTGCCTCCACAGGAGCTGGACTGCGATTTCTGTAGGAGCCGTAGACAAACAAGTGGTAATCCTGAAGTAGTTCGATGCGAAAACGTGCCGAGTCGTCGTCCACGTTCAGTTCCACTTCGAAATGATTGGGATGGTCTGTTGTCTTCCATGCACTGGAAAGGTTCACTTTCGGCTGAGAGCACCGTTTCGGCTCAAACGTGATCTTCACGTGCTCCATGTGATTGCGGTAAGGCACGAAGGCCCACGCTTCTCCTTCTGCGTTTTGGCGATGCATAACGCGAATCAGAGCATCAGAATCGTGATAGTGGGGGGCATTCCATTGCCAGTCAGCCTCCTTTCGGTCGTCGAGTGGAATCCCAAGGGTCTTATGAAAGGCGTAGTAGAGGGAAGATGACGGTTGGTTGTTTGAAATACAAATAAATGAGTAAACCGCCGGCTGACTGCTTGTTTTCCACTTCTCTATTGCTGTGTGTGCATGCTCTGCTGCTTCAATATGACGATCCTTCGGAAGAGGCATCGATATGAAAAGGCCCGAAATTGCTAGGGCGTTTGAAAACATCGCCTTGAATACGTCGAGGCTGCTCTGCGTAAGTTCGATCTTCTAAACGATAATTCGATTACCTGCGAGGTTCACTAACATACTCTAAGTTGATGGTCAGTGATCGCCAAAAGAATGCGACTGAAAACCGTTTCGTTTGGTAGAATTCTCAACTTGAGATGAATAAGATGTTTTCCGAACAAGACGTTAATTAGTTTTATGACGTTATTCTCATTCGGCTGAAAGATTTCTAATCGAAAAACGTGATAAAACACGATTTCTCTACCTGATTTCTCTTCGTCAGCCTATAAGATAGCTCCAAGTACTTCGGCCTGAAATGCTCCTGGGCCAAGCGTAACACCGTCGACAATATTTCGTCGTCCACTTCCACCATGTAAAGGTTGAGACTATCGACGACATAGCGTCGAATGTGAGCAAAGTTACAGTTCACCTCCCTCTGCTCGTAAAAGCCTTGACCTTTTAGCTGGTTTCGCGCAATGAATCTCTGTCCTCTTGAGTCCTTAAACCTAACGGTCAGGTACTGTGTGTCCGCTACAATTCTGAGGGACAATCCTGCTCGGTAGAAGAATTTTCTGCAAATTTCGTTGGTTCTCCTTGAAACTCGTTCAAAAGAGAGAATACTGTCAAGGTCCATGAAGTTACATAACTGAAGCAGAATCTTAGTAGGCAGAAGCAAAAGAGGAGGTATTGATTCTCGAGGGCGTTTTGCAGATGATTCCAACGCCTACAAACATGCCGACGTAGAATAAAACAATTAGGATCGCTAACCTCAGGAAACGAATTCTGTCGTTTCATCATATAGCAGTGGATGCGATTGGAACGCGCCAATATGCATGTTTTCGCAAAATATTTACTCTTCTCGTGGGAGGTGATGTTAGTGAATTTGTAATAGATGACGATAAAAACAAAGAACAAAGGCACAAAAATCACAAAGTCTGAAATAAAACGGATAGTAATGTTACGCGGAAGTCTGAATGCCGAGTCATTCAAATGAGATCGGATCATACGTTGAGATGTCAAGATACCATTCCAGCAATAGGCTCTAACTGTTTCTGCAACTTTCCGAGATATCGTAAGGATCGATTGTTGGCCATTTTTACGTTCTACAGGTGAGATTTCAAGTTCGGGTGAGTCATGCTCATCCGTATTAGTCACGTTGTGTGTTTTTCGTTGTTTACAGTATGTTTACAATATCAATCGACCAAGGAAACGGATCAAACACTCGTGTGCTGTACTACGCAGTTATCGATTGCTACGTGACACACGCTTGCACTTCCTTTCATGTCATTCCTCATTCACTTCCTTATTCGTTTTTATGGACTGCGACGTTTTTGCGTAACAACTACGACCGAGAACGACCGCTCTTCAAAGCACTGAAGATGTCCAAAATCTTTTCATGGGCGACTTTATTGACCGCAGAGTACGGTAGTACGGTAGAACAACTCAGAAGGTAGTTGGAATGTAAGCATGAGGGTACTGTTCGATGTACAATTTCAGCAGCTTCTTCAGTTTTCCTATTTCGTCCTCTTTTTCAGTTAGCTTATTCAGTAGTTTCTTATTTTCGCTCTCCATTTCTTCAACCAGTTTCCTGGTTTCGCTGTTCTGTTCTTCAAGCAGTTTCCTGGTGTCGTTTCCCATTTCTTCAATCAGTTTTATGTACTCTGCCTCCACAACTTTCATAGTTCTGCAGGTTCTTACAGCCACTTGGGTCGTTTTTAACGTTTTTGGTGCTGGCACCTCCTCATCGTTCTCCACTCTCTTCCGTTTGCGATTCACATGTGGTTCCGGAATATCAAGTGGATCCATGTACTTTTCTATGGGTGCGGCGATAGACGACACTGTTGCGTCTTTGCCCACATCAGCATCAGTGCCCATAATCTTCTCCGGCTCCTTGTCTTGTAACCTCTCCAGCCCTTTTTCTTCTTGTCCCGCATGCATCTTGTCCATGAGTTCATCTCGACTTGATGTGGTAAGGAGTGCTGCTAAGTCCACGTTCGTGATCCCTGTGAACGCTTCGACGTCACTCTGAGTTTATTCATGCGCTCGGGTCTTCATGGTTGTAGGAGTTGTAGAACATAAAGAAGAATGTAAACCTGCGGAACAATCCTGGAACAGCAGCACCAACGCACGTTCTATTCAATACCTTTAAAGAACTTCTCTAGGCATTTTAATGAGACTTCTTTAAATAACTTATCTAAATTATCTAGTAAAACAACTTTTCTAAATTCACGAATTTCATAAGTTTATTTGTCGTATCAAAAAAGGCAAAGAACGACCGCCCACTCAATTCATCCGAGTGAACGAGAGAGCGAGTGGTCGACCGGATCGATTGATCGTCCAGGACCAGGAACTGAATTATCATTTAATATGCGAGACAAATAATGTAATACTTGGTTAAATTCACACGGTCATACGATATATGTATCGAAAGTAGCATCTGAATTTTCCATCCCTTATCTCTTTTACGTGCAAGACGTAAACATATGGTTGGAAAACAGCATAAAAGAACTGAATTTGATAAGGATTCCCATCTTCCGTTTTGCGTCCAAGTGCAAATCTTTATTCTGTCAATGGCTCGACCACAGAGTTCACCAGATGCTTTTTCTGGAATATTTAATTGTCTTCCGTCGAGCTTGAATCTTCCAGCTGCTTCTCAGGAAATTTCCTGCAAACTATCCTCGTCGTTAACACACAGTTCGCAACGAAAGGAAGGTCAGTCGAAAGCTGGCAAACCCAAGTAAGTAAGGAGGCAATGTACATGTATATCAAGTAGATTTAGGTCGTCCAGTAAAATTTCGTTTCGAGGTTTCAAGCTTAAGATAGAAGGGGGATGGAAGAAGCTATGACTTCGGAAAAAGGATTCAACACACCCAGTAGTTTCTGTGAAATGCCAAAGCGGAGAAGGAATGCTATCATTGTGATATAAACTGTTCTTTGGTAAGCCGTAAACAGGGACATCTGCTGACCATTCTATAAATAAATTTTCGATGAACGTCGATAATGGGTTACTCGTCATTCTGTGGTTTTCCTGTTGCATATACAGTAGCTGTTAAGTACATAGCGAATTCCCTTTTGTCTTCCCTTGAGAATCAGCATCTGCTCGCCTTATCACAGGTGTATAATGCAAGTTCAGTACAGAAAAGTGATCTTTACCATTGCGTTACTGCAAACAAGGGAACCACAAAGTACCCTGTGCGATGTAAATGTGCGTCTTTTATGTCTTTTGTCAACGTTAGTTCCGGCTTCGTCTATGGCGACTTTTCCAATTTCTTTTCGTTCATTGTAGTTGTTCTATGAAGGCCCTTGATTAAGGACATATTAGCCTCAGAGCACTGCTGGATTAATGGTTGTTACAGGCTGAAATAGACACTCAAAAGTTTATTACAGTACATATATGCTGTTCATTGGTTGACAGTAACATTCACTCCATCAAGTTCTCTATCGGTCTCTTTTTGCTCGTCCTTTAGATCTTGAACTTCTTCTAACACATTGGCTTCGTCGATAGTCTCTGCCTCGTTCAACACCGATATTCCCGGCTGATTGATCGTGTTCGAATTTGGAATCACCACAGCATCTGAAACATCATTGCTTTGCTTTGTTTAAGATACGATCAAATTACCAATTTTCCCTATTCTGTTCGATTTAGCGTCCATGAACTGCAAAAGTCTTTCAACTGAAATTTTTTTGATTATTGACGGTCGAAAATATGCCGCTATCTATAACTCGAACAATTTTTATGCATACAAGCAGGATTAACCTCACTTTCAGCTCCGTTCCTGGTGATGTCTCCTCTTTGTACTGGAAATCACAAACAACGATGACTAGTTGATAGGGAAACAGAACGATAGTTTCGGCAAAACCGTCATCCAGAAACTCCTCATCGCCCTCGATACTGACGGTCTTCAGCCTGACACTGTTTGATAGTGCTCTCATAACTGCGTTCCTTTGAAGATTCAGTGTGAATTGGGCGGGATATTGAGACGAATCGAGACAGGGTATTAGATATCGCAGTCCCTTTATGGCTTTTTCTGGGTGGATGTATAAAGCTCCGAAACGTTCTTCGTTGTTGAAGGTTTGATAGTTGAAAAGTTGTAATCCGAGGTTGTCGGTCCGAAATTTTCCGGAGAAGGAGAGTTCCAGCGAATAGTCCAGAAGTTTTGTTATGTTTCGATTCAGGACGATCGTTAAGATTTCGGTCTAAATTATGTATCACTTTCCGAGATAGAAGAAGCAGAGATTGAATGGGTTTGTCATGACAGTTCTTATGGAAAGTCTCGTGTCCAAAGAAGCCAAGTATGTACCCTCGGATTATGTCGCTTCCTCGCAACTCGATACTTCTTTGCATTATCAACCACCGCGAAAAGAGCGGCCTCCTCGACGTTGACGTTATCTCCAAGATGCAAGAAAAGGACAGCCGTATCCACCAGTGACCGAAATCTGATGAACACTCGCCCGGAAAACGTCTAAAAACTTTGAAGACTGAAGACGGAGATACGGTTGTTGCGGCGAAACCTGTTTCGGGTCGTCCCGCGACGTATCGATTCGGATGGTGAGATTATAATGCGAGGGAACGAATATGTACGGGATAGCGTCTGGATCGGGTGCGTACGGAGTTCGATTTAGAAGCGCGAAGTAGAGTATGACGGCGTAGATTAATCTAAATGCAACCATTTAGGGGCTCCTTGATCTCATTTCTCTTTGTTGTTACACCGATTTGTTTGTTACATTTCGTGGAAAGTTTGTATTTATCATGTTGATCATTTTATCAAATAACTAAGGAGGTCAACACTTTGAGCCAAGCATCTTAATATCAGCACTTGTAGGGCGTAGGAGAGTTTCCTTGTAAAAGCTGCGAGGCAATCATTGACTGTACTAATAGATGATATATACCTTTAATGAAATAGTCGTGATTAGGCCACTAAACTAGCATTGAATTGATCCGCCATTTGTCATGTTTTTCAACATTATATCCAGGATACCAACCAGTGATACCGACGAGTCCGACGACTCGGACTCGGTGGGTTTTTGGGCTCAATATCAGTCGGCCTCACTGATTCCAACCCAATAGTAGGTTTCAAATATCTTTTACTTGGCAAGCAACAATATTGTAGGCAAATAATATGAGGAAAGAATAATGTGAAAGTAAGGAACAATTCATCTTTCTGAGCTTTGATCACTAACCAGCAGAAGCCCGCCGAGACTCATCAAACGATACCAATTTCCTCATAGTTAATTAAATGCAAAAAAGCACTTACGCCGCAATGGCCGATATAAAGAACCAGAGACAGAAGATGCGCCCATCGCAGTAGAAGAAGTTGAGAATCCGCGCTCCTCTGCTTGGCTCCTTCCAGTGAACTTTGCGCTGCGGGGATTTGGGTGACATATGCACCTGCGCACCATAGCTTGCAGCGCAACGCGACTTCCTCGCTTTAGGACTGTTTGTTTACCCATCGGCCACCGATCGAAGTGGACGCGGGAAGTCGGCCAAGTCGGTTGTGTCGTCGCGTGAGTTGTAAACTATTTTGGAGGGAAGAGGGCGCCGAGCGGAGCCGGATAATGGCGTTATCTCCGATGTGCCATTGCAAGCCGTTTCGGCGTCGTTTGTGGGAGCCGATGGGATGGAATTGTGTGTGCCAGTGTCGTGGAGATGCGTGTATGGATTGGCCAACTTTGCCCTTTTTGCCCAGAGCATAAAGAATTTTTGGTTGTCGACGTCTGAGTCTTATCGACGCGTCCAATGAATTCTCAACGAATGTGCTGCTTGAGATTTAGGCAAACCGATTAGACCGATCATCTGTGTCGTCTTACCAATATTTTCGATGTTTTTCGTAACTGTTCTTTAACGCCTATCGAATAGCCACGAAAAAAATGTTTGCGTTCGACTCCGATATTGCGCCCTGTGCCGAAGATTGAAAAAGATCAGGCGCTATGGTGTTTGTGCCATAATAGGACAAGACTCAAAAACACGTGAACGTTTCTCATTATCATATCCTTTCAATGAATTCCGTAAGGAGGAACCGTCGCAAGTACTCTAAACGCTTCACAGGGCCCGGACCAGGGTTGTGTGGAAATGTCAGTCCTCAGGGTGGATTCGAACCCGCCTCGAGCCGTTTCTTCCGGTTCCGGACACACGCATTGTTCCGCAAAACCCTGGCCCGGACATCGTTAGTGCTGTAATCTAGTGCATGCCCCTCGGGCGATTGTGGCGTTCCCGGTTACAGTGTTTTCAACTGCGTTTCAGCGTACTTCTCGCGTTTTTTCAAATCCCAAAGAAATGTCATAGATTCTCCGAAATAGAAAACAGGCCCGCAAAGTGCATGCAAATAACGCTTCATGTGACGAATCCCACTCTGTTTGTTTATATAAAGCAGCACCATTTTTTCGTGAAAATGTCTCGTAGACATTCACATAAAAGCCATCAGCCCACTGACAAGGAAGACATGATTAAAACTGACATATCTGAGGGGGCTTTCAAAGTATTATACATTTCCAATTGCTGTGCTAAACTTGTGTACAAAGCTCATCTGAATCGTGGCGTGTTCTCGGAACCGTTCCCTTCTCAGCTGCTTTCATTTTCCAAGATTGTATCGCTACCCAATAATATGTACCCCTTACACCTGAACGCTTGTTTATGGCTCTCCCGCGGCGACACGAACGGCGATAACGGTCATCTGTATATGTGTACGAATGCGACCGTCTTTCATTCGTTCTGATATGGAGCTTCTACATAAATTCCATCCATATGATCAAAATTGGTTTTCTTCACGTCATAGCCCTTTTTCTTTAAAGTGTCCCTTTCTTTTGTACCCACGATTCATCTTTCCCACATTCGATGCATCTGCATATTTTTCAGTCGTAAAATCGATTATATCTTCTGCTCCGATCGATGTTATTTCCGTTCTCTTTCCAAATACCCGCTAACGCCATCGTGCGACACAACACCAGACGTCGATAAACATTTGCCGCGCCGACTCATCCTGTAAACATCTACCGTTCGTGGCGCCTCCTCCTCCTGATCACCACGCGCTTAGTTCGCACATTCCGATGGATCGTTTCAGGTCGTTGATGTCGGTAGCCACGTTGCCGACTTCGCCGGCGCCATTTCCTCGGACTGCCGAAAATAATAATGTGAGTGACAACGTGCGAAGTGAGTCGTCTTCGTCGTCAGCTTCGACTGTTTCAACCGGTTTGTTTATTTTTTGAAGGCACTGATCAGTCAAATAGACGGATCGAAGCGGGTTTATCATAAAGTGATGGGTCGTAGACTTATTCGAACGCTGTTTCCCAGCTGTGTTGGGATTAGAAAAGATCGAAAATATAATATTAAGAACATCGGCAGTTGTATCTGTGAGTTTGAGAGTCTGAATCATGACTCTCATTTGTAATTTTATACTTTAACAGAAAATACTTCCATTCTGAATTTGCACAGATCATCGGATTCTGAAATGGGAACAAGGTGTTCTAGTATTGAGTATGAACTTGTATATTTGCGTTCCAATTTCAGACTCATATTTAAAGCTGTCGGCTTTCCTTGAAGTTATCGGCTTTCCAATTCGCTTTCCCTGAATTTGTTCTTTTAGGCAGATTAACTGTAGGCTTGTTTTGAGATCCGCTAGGTGCTTTTCAGTGGCGACAAAAGACGTTATGAAAAGGGTTGTTAGCTTTGGAGGCGGTCTAAGATTTTCTCGGATCAGTTTAGACATAACCATACTGTACCAGTACACTCATACCATTGGAATTTGCGTTTAAAACCATTATCTTTCAAGTTGCCACCGTAACATTTTCTAGCTCAAGGGTAACCTAAAAGCAAGACCCCTGTGATTGAACGGATTTTGGATCTAGCTTTGGATTTTCTAGATCTAGGACGTTTACAAAAATACAGAATCCGCTAAATTTCAAACATGCAACGTACAAATTAGACTCACTTCGGAAGTTTTTTAACCCCTCAGTGTTGCAATCAATCCAAATAGCTCATTTGCGCGCGTTTAATAAGCCACTGGGGTGCCGGAAATCCACACCACATGCACAATTCTCACGCTCAAGACGTTATGCCATCGCAAACGTCGCTTGGAAGTAATAGGAAACATCAGCAAATTCCAATTTTGCGCAGCGATCAATAGCGCCGCCGGTGACGGAAAGAGGCCTCCGAGAGTAGAACACTCGTCGATGGATGAGATAAATGCGTGTTTTTGCGCGCTCGCGCTCGTGCTCTCGTCACTCGCTCGCGCACCCTTCTCGCCTCTATCCTCGGCAGCGTTCCGTACAGCTGCATCGGGCGGCCAATCCCCCCAGAGGCACCTCGCCTTTGCCGCGCCTTCCAACGGCACTGATTCAGACGCGAGCCGAAATCGAATGCAAATTAGCCGTGCTTTCACAGACGCCGCCTCCGCCAGCTTCTAATGGAACGTCGCGGGGGCCATCACCGCGATCGGTCTCCAGTGAAGAATTTCATTTTTGAGCAAGGACGCCGTTCCATGAGACTTATCCGCTCGCGTCAGTCTTCAACCGCCTCCACATGCAGCACCGTTTCTACTGGTCAGCAATCTTTGTTTTTCGATTGGGTTGAGTAAGCAGTTAGGTTATAATTGTAATAAGTCAATTCTTCCTTGTAATAAGTCATTAGTAATAAGTTCGCGAAAATGATACCTCTTTAGAGGTGTATTCAGGATAGCCCAGGGTGGATTTGAACCATAGGGATGTATGCCGATCAGGACTGGGCGAGGCGAGACTTTTGAACCTTGAGACTCGAGAGCAAAATAAAAATCTCGAGACGAGACTAAAGACTTTGACAGCCCTGATGCGGATGATAACCGTAACGGACCGTAATCAGTCGGTGTTCCGATCCACCCGCAGACAATAGGTTTCTTCTTGACAGAACAATCTAGAATATATTTCACTGTCTGGTTCCAAATAAATTGAAATTGAAACATATAAAGGAACATGTACACAAAAAAGCTTTGCTTGTGGGCGGATCCGAATGGCTTCATTATTAATGCCCATCTTTTTGGTATCTTTCACTCAAACCATCGCGAGACGCTTTATTTACTTTCCCTGTTCTGTAGGGGTCCTACTAATGGTACTACTGGTACAACTACAGACAGAGGTTCGCTTTCCGGTGACCTGTATAGCATCTATTTGCGAAGCATCTAGCGGCTTTCATTAATGTGAACAATTAATTCTGTCTGGACAGAGCTATCATCGCACATTATTCGAAAGATCGGAGGCCATTCCATGAAAACCTATCCAAAGAATTAATTAAATCGTAATGGAAGCACCCCCTTTGAGATTCCTCTATCCCTGGGCTGTCTGGACTAAGACACATTAAATAACATGATATATAAAATGATAGCTGGTGATGCTTCGGATGGAAAAAAAAGAAAAGGTCGAAGGAAACATTGGGCTTATTCGTCCATTTTAGGCCATGGAAACGAGGAATCAGCTGCGAAAAGTCCGCTTCCGATCGATCCATGTGATGAAGTGTTTGACCAGGTGAGTGACGTAGAGAGTGAAAAAAAAGAAACAAAAGCATGACGTACCAAAGGTAGCTGACGAGGCCACTTGTGATAACAAAGTGCATTACCCTGGCTTTTCAGAAATACCTATTGTATCGTATGCTTTTTCAGATATGCTACCTAGGATGCTCGAGGATTGAGAACCCATCCAATGAGTCGGAGATGCTTCAGATCGTCTCTTCCCTAAACAGGGAGAAATCACACGACCCGGTCAATGTGATCTTAACAATTCCTCCCTGTTCCTCGGGAACAGTAAGGTAATAACGCTAATTCATAAATGGAAAAAGAAACAGTAAAATTCAGGCTCTTCGACAGTGAAAGTCGAAGTGAAATGTGCTCGTTCCCAATCCATCGAATAAGATTTTGCGCCAGGGGGCAGAGCGATTCGCAGGAGAAGGAGTGCTTCGCGCTGTCGTTTGTGCAAAACAATAGCAGTCAGAAAGGACCAGCCCTGCATCAGTGTCACGTGTTTAGGTGCCACGTTCCAGAAGCTGTAAGTAAACATACAAACAAAGGTTGCATAGAAATGATGCATTATTACAGGCCGGAAAAGCCCTTTTCTGTTTCGCTAACGCCTTCCGCTACAACGAAGTGCCACTCGCGAAACTCACGGCCAATGGAACAACATCTCCTGCCGGATCCACAGCCATAACACCTGGCAGCGAAGAGGACTATCAATTTGAGGCGTTCCTCGAAATACGCGAAGAAGACTCGAAGAAAGGGTTCACCGTATGTCCCCAAGAGAAAAGTTGCTTCAAGCTGCGAAGAAACCGCGAGAAGAAGGTGGTTGTGGTGTTGCAACAAAAGAATGGACCAAGACTTCTGACGGTGAAAAAGTGTTTCGGACTTCTACTAGCCGCCGGAAGACATCTCAGGGAGAGCGATATGCACTTGCTTGATATGCAAGATATGGGACAGGGTCAGAATCCAAGTGTGTACGTGATTGAAGCGCTGTGGAACCCAAACGCTCGCAACTTCGAGGTGCTGAACACGGAAACGCCCAGAGGTATGTGGGGGTAGAAGGACATAAGACCTACACTTTGCATGGTCGGCTAGCATCATTATAATAAGGAAACAGTTGACAAAAATCCATCTTTTTGCTTGAAAGGACCTCACTTTCTCAAAAGACATAGATTTTTGTCCTCGAAAGACCCTTTTTAAAAAAAAGTCCCTTTTTACACTTTTTTGCAAGTCGGTCAAGAGGCAATCCATATCAAAGGAACACACTCGGTCCATAAATGACTAAAACAAACAAACCGCACGGTCACGACCATATCAATCATTGTACCGTTCCAGAGACACGCGTCTTCATGACAGTGGCGGTGGACGTCATCCTGCAAGGAATCGACGAGCCAGTGCGCTTCAACATGGAGGCGAAAGCGCGCATCTTCCACGAGCACGAGCGCTTCTGGTACGTGACGCGTCGGGCGATCGTCGAACGATATTTTCTGACAATAAAGGTAAAGGATTTTATCAGCGCGGCATCGCTTCAACGACGTCCAACAGCTGATGATGTGGCGTTGTTTGCGCTGTTTGCGTCGGTGACCCGACGTTTTCGCGCATAGTAAGACCCCGCACAAAAGTTTTATCGCCCACTTTCGCTATCTACTCTTCCTTTATTTCATAGGTACTCCTGGTCGTAAAAATAGTAATCCGTGTACCTTGTCCACTTAAGGAAACCTCTTCCGTTTGAGCTGATATGGGTTCAGGTTACTCTCTTTGGACGTTCTAAAGCTACTCCGCAGCCCGTATCCACAACTAATTTTATACCAGTACTACAACTAACGAGCTGACATAGCATGTACCGTTAAGTGCTGAATAGTGAAGATGGTCCATTCCTATGAAAACGAAGATATGTAGGCTTTCGATAGGACAAGCTCACACCAAAAAACGTGGAGCCAAAAAGCATGCAGAAATGGAGAGCTTGCATTCGGACCTTCCCATTCCCAAGGGTGGTCACTCGGAAGCGAGTTCATCACCACATCGCTGGCGTCACTCCTACGACGCTCAAATCGATTCGTTTGCCAAAAAAATGGCTAATTCTTGCGGATACATCATTGCCTTCCGCGCCGTTTCCCACTCGTGGCTCCTTCGCTGTTTATAATTCAAATCGATTGCCTTCAAATTCAGATGGACCTGCCGCCCTCGAGCATTTCGCCCGGAGAAGACGACCCCTCCACAGCGTCGACATCGGCGCCGCAGAATGGAAGCGCCGCCGACAAGGAGAACCTCTTCAAAGTGGTGAAATTCGAATCGGTCACTGAGAGGGAAAGATCAATGGCGAGGTTGTCGCTAGGACGGTCACCGACTAAAATGCCTACGCAACTGATCCATCCGGCGGATGACGACGAATCTGGTATGTCGCATGGCAAGCCCTTTAATCAACTATCTTTGTCCGATTATCAATATTTCATTAATAAGCGCTGCAGAGCTTCATTAGTTTACAAATATCGAAACCACTTTACGATGCTTTAATGATATCGCACAGTCAATTGCCATCTATAGTTCTGATGCTGAGCTGGATTAAAATGTCCCTATTTGCCTTACAGATGGGTATGCTTTCCACTTTCTTTCAGTGCTTTTAATTTTGCAATTAAGTGGCTTAATAAACAAACAACTAAGTGAAAGCAACTATGATTTTAACCATTATATACTAGGACGGGGCATCTACTGGCCATCTAATTCTGACTTACATAAATATATGTGTTCCTCTTAGTTCGATTAGCATTGCACTTTAAGATATTCTTCTGTCCTAGGAAGTTCGTTTTCCATTACAAATAAACAAAGTCGTGCCCAATTGCTTGCCTTATTTTTGCCTTTAAGCACGCCCTGTTCGCAGTCATCTGAGCGAACCAAATTTAACGGACACATGGCCAAAGTAATTGGACGAAAAGGGCCTATTTCTAATGATGTCTAAATTTAGATAGCGACGAACCTCTTCTATCGGGATCAGGCGAAGTCAACAGGGAATGTGCTGAAGATGTCATGGCGGAATGGAAGGACGTTCTCCAAAAATGGAAAGACGACGCTGAAAAGTCAGTTCGGAGAGTTTTTCTAAGCAGAACGGCAAAGTAAACTTTCAGTAGTCGACCGAAAGAGCTCTCCGCTCTGATTCGGAACGGAATTCCGGACGTGCTTCGAGGAGAAGTATGGCAATTGTTGGCAAAAGTGAATGCCGACATCGATCTCATCGATACATATCGTCTTCTACTTGCCAAAGACTGCCCTTCCGAGCAAGTTATTCTGCGGGATATCCACAGAACCTTCCCAGCGCATGCGTATTTCCGCGAAGCTAACGGAGATGGTCAAGAAGCGCTGTTTAAGATCAGCAAGGCGTATTCACTTTATGACGAGGAAGTCAGCTACTGTCAGGGTTTATCATTTCTAGGCGCAGCTCTTTTACTTCATGTAAGTAATTCATGATAAGGCCATCATAGCTTGACCTCGTTTTTATGGCTATTTCAGATGCCCGAAGAACAGGCTTTCTGCGTTCTCATCAAAATCATGTTCGACTATGGCCTCAGAGACCTTTTCAAGCTCGGCTTCGACGTTCTTCACCTCCGCTTCTATCAGCTCCACAGACTCATCGAAGACTACGCCCCTGATCTGTTCGCGCATTTCTACAATCTCGGCGTCGAGACGCACATGTACGCCTCGCAGTGGTTCCTCACGCTTTTCACCGCAAAGTTCCCCCTGCAAATGGTGTTCTTCATCGTCGACCTCTTCCTCAGCGAGGGCATGAACACCATATTCCACATCTCGCTCGCACTGCTTAACGACTCGAAGAAGGACCTTCTTCAGCTGGACTTCGAAGGCGCGCTAAAGTACTTCCGCGTCGCGTTACCCAGGAAATATCGGACGGAAAACAGCGCGAAGGAGTTGATTCATAGCGCCGTTAAGCTGAAGGTATACTTACTAACGTTTTTCCGAATGAATAGGCTTCTTTAGATTAGTCACAAGCGATTATCGAAATATGAAAAGGAGTACTACTCGTTGAAGGAGAAGGAGCTCGAATCTCAGGACCCACAGGAGAGACTGGAGGTACAGAAGATTGGAACATACAAACTCTTGAAAAGCCTTTTTTCCACATTAATCGCAATGTTGAAGCACTTTAAAACAAAACAAGAACGAAAGACAACAGCGAAATTGTAGATGTTGTCAGGATCAAAATTTCCTTGTTTAAGCCGATGCTTAATTCGCCTGAGTTCGACGCGATTTCGAAATCTTTGTTTCTGTTTGACTTGAATCGTGGTTTGACTTAGGTGAGCTCTCCAATGAAGATCTTTCACTCTTTCACTCACGTATATTCATAAGCCGAATTCCAAGCCAAGTCTATGTCTAGGACATATGCAAAGAGGGTATACCTAAGTTGATCTTCCAGTGCAGATCTTTCATACAGTTCATGTTTGATAGTCCTTCAAGAAACCAAAAATTAAAAGTCGTATAGTGATTGGAGGAGTGGTTGTTTTATATGACTTAAAGACATCAAGAAGTGTCTAGGTGAAAAGTAAAACATTTTTAGCTTTTGATGAACCCACCAGAACCTTCGTGTATGAAAGTAGTGACCAAATATTTCAGAGGGAAAACCTTCGACTGAAGGATACGGTAATGCGCCTCGAACGAGAGAACGACGATCTTGCACACGAATTGGTGACGAGCAAAATTGAGCTAAGAAACAAGCTTGATACGGTAAAGAGTCAAAAAAGGCATAGATGAATGAAAGTGGGAATTCAGACGGAAGACCAGCTGGAGAGCTGCGTGGCCAACGTCGAGCGCAAAACGCGCGAGAACAAAGATCTCGAAGAGGAGAACCGGAGTCTTCATCAAGAGTACGAACAGGTCAAGGAGATGTGTCGTCGAGAAGTTGTTCGCTTGGAATTGGAAACGACAAGAAACCAGACGATCATAGCAAACTACAAGAAAATCTGTTCCGATCTTAGTAGGCGCTTTGAGGATCACCAGGAGAAGGTGAAGGAAGAACACAAAGAGATCGCGGTAAAACAATAAATCATGTGTAAAGATATAAAAGCGACGCTATAGAGTCGCGTGGCCGGCTGTGATCGATGCCGAGAATCCCTATCGGACTGTCTTGGTGAAGAAGGAAGCCCTGTCCATAAGGCTAGCCCCACCGACGAAGAAGGCGGTTTCAAAGCGCTCCAGTTGATGGAGAAATTGAGCGACTATGAAGATCACATTAAGCACATTGAACTGGAGTTAGCCCAGACCAAGCTGGCTCTGGTGGAGGCTCAGTGTAGGAATCAGGACCTAACGCATCAGGTAAGACTGTACTATGGATAAGCCAAGGCAGAAGTTTTTGGCTCTGAAGGATGCGTTCAAGAATATTTCAAGAACAGAAGCTTTTCGCTGAAAATCAAAGACTTCGAAAACGAATCACAGCAAATATCTGTCTTTCAATGATAATTTGAGCCATTTAGATGAACACAAGCGTGACAAACAACAGTGAGAGCGATGGAAAGACGGCGTGGTTTAAGAAGACCATCTCAAGCATAAAAGAAGTGAGGACATCATTGAAAAACCCGGAGCGATCCAACAGCAGTGTGTCCGCTGACCATCGACACTCATAGTTCCTTCCACAATTTTGTAAAAAGTTATATTTTCAATTATATCATAGATATTGTAAGTTATTGTTTGCGCATAGCTTTTTTATGACAAATATTACGGGAATTACAGATATGAATTTGATTGTGAATGAACGATGCTTGACTAGAGGAACATTTCAATAAAGTGGTATTTAATGCACTTTCACTTCATGTTGCTCCTTATTTAGAAATGGGTTTTCGAAGTGAGCTACAAAAAAAATGTACTTGAAAGTATTGGCAAAGTGGTCGGTCCAAAGGGAAACCAAGTGAACATCCACCAGACGAGAGTAAAAGACGATGTCCAACCCGGAATGGTCTCCTCCGAGTTCCCCTTTAAGTGGCCTAAGGTGTCTTTTAGCTATCCTTTTTATATGTGCAATAAGTACAATTGCTCAAACATGAGAAGCAAGAGGGGGCGGGAGATGGAAGCGAGAGACGACCGAGCGGTTGCTCGGCTGCCCGCCGACTGATTTTTCGCTGATCGGTGGAGGTCAGGATGACCGGCGGCGGCGGGGTCACGTCATCGAGTCCAGGACCACCCGCGCTGACGGGAGGTCCCGTACAATGAGAGACATTTCCATACGAAAAAGAAAATCTTGATACAAAAATCTTGAAAAGATACACGAAAATTTCGGCGTGTTTCTGGACCAACGTGCACTGCAGATCATCTTGAGTGTTACGCTTCGAACAAAAACAAGTGAAAATTTGCACTGAAACCTACTTATTCCACACGATTCTTTACTAGGTGCTTCAGCGAGCAAAGTTTATTATTCAACAAACCTTGGCGCGACGACTGGACAGCGAATGACGACTTGACGACGAACATGTGATATTTACGGACTATCAGTTCAAAACCTTCTTTCTCGGGTGCCGCATTATGCGAGTGCGTAGTATGGATCTTTACGGGTATTGTCTCCTCTTTCACCTCTAAGCTTCTTCCTCACGGCCTCACGACTGACGTGACGATGAGTAAGCCGGTTCCGGTGATTAACGCTAATTGGAGGTGTGGCGGCGCGAAATAAAGGAGAGCGAGTGAGAGTCTCCATGAGTTCTCTCTTTCGACTGTCCGTTTACTCGCTCGCGCGCCGTTGGCGTGCTTTGCCGCTGTCGATCGACGCGCCGTTCGCCCAGATGTGGCAGTTCACACTTGAATGCGATACTCTCGCTCTCGTTTCATGCGTGTGCGTATGCGATTCAACTTTTGTCCGATGTATACCAGCGCTGGTGCTTTCTAATTTTATCGCGATTTAACGGCCTATCTTATATCACCCAGCATCGACAGCAGAGTTTTACTTAGCATCTCGTGCTCGTTGTGCTATTCAGAAGAACTTTTCAGGTTCTCATCTCAGAATGAACCTGAACATGACATATAGAGATCTGTATGGAGAGGGTAATGACAACGACGATGCACGCGCTTCACTTCCAATGAAGATCATCAATTTTGCGAAGACAGTTGTGAGCCAGAACCGTCGCCGACGAAATAATCTTGATCTATCTAGTGAGTGTCTAGCTTTTTGCAACCACATTACGATGAGCATTTTAGTTATAACGCCCAGAATCATCGCTATGGGCTACCCCGCGATGGGTGGCGGCATTGAGTTGGTTCGAAACCAAATGAGCGATGTGAATCACTTTCTGAAACAACGTTATCCCCGATTCAGAGCGTACAATTTGTAAGTGTAGCCCAGAGATGGGCATCTGCTGAGCCGTATCCGTATCACTTGTCAACCGGTTGGCCAGTCGACTCAACCCTTGAACCGATCTCCTAATGGATTATACGGTTTGTTGCATAAACATAGGGCACCCTGTTTTTAGGTCTGGCAGTAAAGGATCGTTCAGGATATAGCTTCCTTAAAATATTGAAAAAACAAACAAGGTGGCCCTATCTTTATTCAACAGACTGCGCTCTCTCGCACTGGCGTGGTGAGACGGTAGCGACCACATATGCCTTCAGGGGATTGGTTCAACGCCTGAGCCGACCGTCAATCGGCTCCCGGACGGCCGGATCCGTTCGTGCCCATCTCTGGGTGCTGCCATTTAGATGTTGAATGTTTCGATTGTTCCAGGAAGAGAGGATTTGAATATGACGGTTTGCTGTTTCCCGATGGGGTCGTTTACTACAAAATGGAAGATCACAAACCACCTGTATTCGATTACATTTTTCATTTTGTTGATGATGTAGGGACGCTTTCGTTGTGCATCAACGATTTCTAACTGCTTGTCGCTTTAGGTTGAACGATACCTCACCTTCATACGCGACGGCGCTGTTGCGGTTCACTGTAAAGCGGGGAAGGGCCGTACAGGTGTGATGATCTGTGCGTATCTCATTCACACGCAACTTTACTCGAACCCTCGTCAAGTTATCGACTTCTATGGGATCACTCGAACTGTCAACAACAAAGGGCTTACAATTCCGTCACAGCGCCGATACGTCTACTACTTTGCACACTTGAAGAGGAACAATCTAGAGTACCGGAAACATCGTGTCGAGCTGGTTGGAATCTACTTCGAACGACTCCCAAAAACATGGGACAGCTATATGGATTCCAAACTGAACATTACTGTTAAGTCTGGCGGCGAAAAGGTTCACAGTGGATCTTCCAAGTTCTCGCGCGAGACAATCCAGGAAGACAATGCGGCTTGGGAATCCGATCAATCACAGGTTACGGTGGATTACGACCCGTATGATCCTGAAAGGTGCGGCAGTCAATCCACAAAGGTTGTATCGAAGTGAGTTAAAATTCGTTCCTTCGATATACTGTATTGATTGCAGGCGATGCTTTGGATGGACTGCCGAGACTCCGCTGCCTCTAGAAGGCGATGTTTGTGTGAAACTAAAAAAGAACCACGGGGTATCCGACGGCCTTTTGCATAATCTAATTGTGCTTTTTTAGTCGCGTTTGGGGGAAATATGGTTCAACACGATGTTCTGTTGCGACATCGAGTGTGGAGGCCGTTTCCATCCCGGTGACAGAGAGTACGCATATCCCAATGGACAAAGTAATCGTGAATTTAACGCACGCCCACTATAAGACTCTTCTAGGTTTGTTGACCCGCAACGTAAATAACCGAGATACAACTGCGGACGATGTCGTTCTGCCCGTAAGCGAAGAGTGGACACAAGACTTGAGAACGTGGTTTGCTCCTGGAGAGGGAACGCACGTGGAAACTCACTACAAGGAAATGATTGCTGAGGCTCACCGTGCTGGACACGTAGAAGATGAGTACAATGCGCAAAGGTCGGAGCTTTTCCGTAGAGCCGATCTTGTCAACACTGGCCAAGTCACTGCGGATCGCCCTGCTGTAAACGATCCTTGCAGTCCATCAGTTTTACAGCTGCGCGATGGAGAAAATGTTCAAATCTACGAACAGTGTGAAATTGATTATGCAGTGAAGCACAATACTCTTCCGAAGCAGTTCAGGGTGAGTTGTCTACATCGAATTGTGAAGTGATATATCACATCATTGAAGGTGTTCATCGTTACAAGATGTGTCCTTGACGAACGGAGCCATACATGCTATCAAAGGAATAAGGAAAGCAATAGCTGTTACCAAGGCGAAACAGTCATAACTAACAAGGAGACTTTCCAAAGTGTTCGCCTCGGATCGAGCTGAGAACTGACACACAGCTAGTCCTTCATTAGTGAATCTCAAAAGAACGGCTTATACGCACACCTGACCATGTAAATACACTTCGAAAGTTACGTGCAAACGACTATAGCTGGATATGGACCGGAAGGAGTCGAATCCGGACCCCGAAAACGGGACCCAAGGTACTACCCACTTTGACCACCAGACGCCTACTGCCTTCTTGCCGAAGTTGGCTATAGTCGTTTGCATGTAACGTTCACGTTAAAAAAACTCATAAGGCGTCTCTTATTCTTCATTTCAGATGTTCTCGTCGACTCAGCTAGCCACAAACTTAGATCTCAAGTCATGTCGGTTTCTGTTCTGTGATGTTCGCCGATCTCATGTCACTATGGGTATTTATTGTCAATAGCTTTATCGACTGTAAATGTGCAAATAAATCTTATAGACAGTCTAAAGAATGTTTATTGGCGTCACTTTGTCGTCACCACATGCGATAGCAATTCTTGCTCCGATAAAATGTGTTCCTAGTGCCATTTCAAGTGTACAATGCGGCGATCGCTAGTGCTATCAGCGCGCGGAAAGCCGTTTTCATCGATCCCAAGTCCGCCAGCGTCGGAAATCGACGGCCATTTGAGTTATTTCCGCAAAGGTCAGGACGAAAACTGCTGTTTACCTGTGGTTTGGCATGCAAACACGGGTTAAAACTATCCGTCATTATCAAATTTTCCACTTCAGAAGGATTCCAACACTACGCTGATAGCCTTCGCTCCCTATATAAACGCTATGGTCCCATCGTGAAAGTTAAATATGGGAAAGACGCTCCGTGGAATGCTTATCTCTTTGATCCAGGTTCATATTGTCATGTTGTTCATATTGCAACACTAAAGCGACTTTAGAAGACGCACAGAGGGTGCTTCGATCCGAAATGTCCATGCCTCACACACTGCCCCTGAACGAGCTTATACTAAATCGGAGACGTCAGCAAGGCCGAAGTGCCGGATTAACGAATGAGTAAGCACTGCTGACTGATAGTTAAATAAGGCTTATCCCCTGACTTCCTTCTCTGTAAGGCTCAGATGATATTTGCTGACGTCTTGGGATTCTTCTGGTCTGCCGAGGGATGTAATACGACAGTAATTCCATGATGAAGTCGATTTAAAACATCGGAAAACGATGAGTTTCTGTCAGAAGATGCTAAACGCCGATCTCTTTTCATCATATATCTAAAGACAAAAAGATATGTGCACACTCTGTACACGCCTTGATAGCATTAGAAAATATGTGGCTGTTTAGAAACGGTTCGCCCTGGTATCGTCTCCGCTCCCCATCACAAAAGTTCATGATGAAATCGTCCTATGTCCAGTCGTTCCTCCCGCTAATGCACCAGTCAGCTCACCTTCTAGCTGAATACTTAAAAGAAGCAAATGGCGAAGAAGTGGACATGGCAGATGTAGCTGAACGATGGGCTTTGGAGTCCGGAGGCCTAATCGCATTTGGTCGAAGTATTGGAGCTCTGAATCAGCATGGAACCGAACTCGCTTTAAAAATAATTTCTTCTGAGAAGCGCCTTTTTGAAATCTCCGCTCAAATGGCTTTCGATCCCGTGGATAATGCCCTGGAAAAGGAGTTTTTCGAAACCGACGATTTTTTGTTAAGTTCTATACGCCAACTAGTTTTGGATGCTAAGGACCGCAGTTTTGTTTCCGACCTCCAGCTTCCACAGGACTGTGTTGAAGCTATGGCGTCCACAATGTTTACCGATCCTGTAACCACAACTGCCCCATCATTTATTTGGATACTGTACAACCTGGCAAAACACCAGATCTCACAAGAAAAAGTTCGTGACGAAGTTCTCCGATTTCCTCAAGGTATTTGTCTCGTCGAATTCTTTAAGGATGTACTCTTAAAACGTAATCTGTCCTCTAGATATGACCGCAGAGCAACTGTCTCAATGCTACTATCTCAAAGCAGTTATCAAAGAATCACTTCGGCTCTTCCCGCTCACAACAGAAATTAGTCGAATTCTACAAAAACCACAGATTCTAAGTGGATACGAAGTGCCACAAGGAACAAGCACTAGCATTGCGACATATACTCTATCGAGGGATCTGTTCCAAAGCGGAAACGACTTTATGCCCGAACGATGGCTTCGAGGAGAGCGTGTACAGAAGCCGCATCACCCGTTCGCTTATATCCCTTTCGGACATGGTCCAAGGATGTGCATTGGACGAAGATTTGCTGAGCAGAGTCTTCAAGTTGCAACCGCAGTTTTGATAAGGAACTTTGTGGTGGAACATGTTCGTGGGGAGATCGGGACAAAATGGATGAACACTCTTCTTCCTGATGGAGATTGCAGATTTCGATTTTTGGAGTTGAAATAAAGTTGATTTTATCTTTATTTTCGTCTATTGGGTTCCTTAAACACGGCAAGGAATGGAAATCTTTCCAACAGCCCGATTTGTGACACCTAATCTTAAGCGCTTTGTGGGAACCGTGCGATACATGAAAATTTGTGTACTATTCATATGACTGTTGACTCAAAAATCCTATGATCAAGCTCGCCCGTGATTTCGCAAGTCTTTTCTGAGCATTAGGAAACTGAATCATGCGACATAGCCATGGAAATTTCCCTCAAAGATAGGACCAAACACCAGCCGACAGCTCTGATCTCTGTTTAGTGGCCTACTCCTCGCAGTTGTTTACGAGCCGCGCCACACAAAGATGCCCTTCATAGATGACAACGGGGCCACGAAACGTTCTAGAATCGTCTGAACAGCTTATGAAATGCCTCGAACTTTTTGTTTACATAATTATGGAATTAGCAAATAATTGAACTGGTGAACGATTGACTATAAATCAAACAGTAGTTTAATATCTTATTTTATTACTACAAGCAGCACATATTAATGTGTTTACCATCTCCCTTTGATGTTGATTTTAATCGATTACAACACCTTTCAGGGAACTCCAGCTATTTTTGCCTCACGTCTTGTTGTTGTTTTTGCTGGTTTGCCGATCGTCGACCACAGAACGTCAGCCGTCCCCGCCCAGTAGGAGGAGCCATTGGAGGGATTCCCCAGATGTTATAGGGCCGACTACACAAGCCATATTTCCTTTTTTACGTGCCTATCCTGCCATGTGTTGCACGTGCTTCTTTCGATCCTTTCCAGAATCGCGATCATGTCAGGATTACTCGAAAAGCTCCACGACGCTTACGACACAGCCAAAACGGCCGTGCTTGGTGAAAAATCGACCGAACAGGAGACTGCTGGTGAGATGAAAGAGGAGGTTGGCACCACTCCTGAAATGACTAAGGATGAGAAGAGAGAAAAGATGGGCGACCTTAAGGAGCACGATGAAGGTACAACTGAGCAAAATTTAACATGTTGAGCTGTTTGATAGGTCAGAAAATGGAGGATATGAAAGAAGTCGGCGGCGACTACATGAATCAGGCCCAACAAAAGCTTTATAGTGCTTACGATGCCGCTAAAGATGTTCTTTTGGGCGTCGAAAAGTCAGGTGAAGAGATGACACAGGGTAAGATGACCGATATGGATGCTGGTAAGACCTGTGATCAGACGATGAAGGAAATGAAGGAGACTACCGGTGAGCTGGATATTATTTAAAATATAGATAGAGTAATACCCTTGAGTTAGGTGACAAAATGGAGCCCGCGAAGGATTGCAGTCGTCACCACATGGATGCGACCGGCGAAAAGCTTCACGAAACTGGCAGCCGCCTTCAGTCATCCCATTAGTGATTCTGTACTCATCAACGTATATTTATTACTAATATCATGTATTTTGTAAAAAAACTGTATTTGTGTCAATCTGAAATTCTAGTATTTGTAAGTAATAGACTGATAAATCTCGTAATTTGAAGGTAATTCTTGGAACTGGGTGGGAAGAGGTCATAAGACAATGATGTAAAGCTGTGAATACGGTTTATCGACCCTTGTTTTGTTTTGCGTCAGGCATGGTCGTCACATTTGACGTTAACTGTACCTTAACTTTCAAAAGAGTTACGGGCGTATTGCAAGGACCCCTCAAAAAGGCTTCTAACGGATATCTCTGCGATGCCTTCTCTGGGCGGTACCCAGCTACCATATACCGCTGACCACCGATCTAGCTGAACGGCGAACGGCCTGAACTTCAGCATTTCGCAAACTTCGGCGCTTGCTGAGCACAAATTGAAGGTACTGCAATTGGACGATGTTCGATCAAAAGTGTTATAAAAAAAGCTTACTAATATTTGGAAGGCAACAGCCAATATTTGCCATAAATAAGCTTGTTAGGTTTGAACAGTGGCTCACGGAGTCTTGACCTAGAGAGCACCGTTGGCTCCCTTTTATTAGCTTCCACCGGAAACATGATTCAGCTGATGGTCCCGCCTGGATCCCAGGCTAGGCGTGTCTTATCGGCGTGCGGGATCAACTGGGCGATTCATGTGGTCTTTGTTTGGGTTTCCCAGCTGAGATTTGGAAAAGAATGTGGTGTGAGCATTAGGTAGGAGGAGAGTCAATGGCCCATAGTTACACCCTTACACGGAGCACAAGTTGAGAGTACTGCAATTCGACGATGTTCGATCAAAAGTGTTATAAAAAATTGCTTACCAGTATTTGGAAGGCAACAGGCAACAGCCGTTGAGACAAAACTGTTTGTCGTCATCCCGGACGATCGTAAGAGGCACAGAAACATCGTTGTCGGAGTATCCTACTTCCGATTTGATCTATTACTCAGTGGTTCGTAAGAATCGAATAAACCCCGGAAAGACTAGCTTAGGCATGTCTTCGTCACAAGTAGGCCGTTGTTCTTCAGTTAAAGTCTCAAAAAAGACATAGGAGTCTCTCGGTTCGGTTCGTAATGGAAATGTTGAGCTAACTCAGTACAGAGTGGTCAGACTTTCGCGACGAACTTCGGTCGCTGGGATGGAAGCTGGGAGAAGACAAAGGATGGGAATATCTCAGAGGAGCCGAGGAGAAATGTGACACTGAAGGGGGGAGACGAAGTCGGAACAAGGGATCAGTAGAGGCATGGGACGGAAAGTCGGCAAAAGGAGCTGGAACGCAAGAGAAAAGGAACCGGAGAACCAAAATCTTTTGAACAGAAACACATCAGTTATAGTATGAGAGAGATAGTAATACTATCTCTCTAGTATGAGCAGTGATCAGTGATCACGATGGCGACCCCAAAACGGCAACAGTTAATGCCTTATCAAACCAACTGAGACAGTCACACCAGTCTCACATGAATCAGATACCAATCCTAAAAAAATCTAAAAATACTATCCTAATTTTGATGTACCACTCAACTGAAGGTTCATGTTGCTTACGATGCCGCTAAAGGTGTTGGATTGCAGTCTCTTGCGTTTACTATGTGGTGAATTGAAACATTGCAACACAAAAATTTTCATTACGGACTTCAAAAATAGGCCGTCTAGAACAGATCTTCGGGTTAAAGCTCTAACGGCTCTAATTCGATTGCAGCATTGCTTGTTTTCCCAGTTTGACGCGGATCTGCGCCGTATTCGTCGTTCTGCCTCCTTCTTCGTTTCTCATTTGTCCGAATTATCCGCGGGAAAGCATAAATTTTCAGTTTTAGTTACTGTGGCATAGGCAGTGACGTCGGGTGGTCTTGACAAGTAGATCCTGAAGAAGACATCGGCTTTTTCGAAATTCGGACCGGACCTTCTACTTATCCGTTGTGGTCGTATTTTGAATTTTATGGAGCCAGTGTGATTCGAATTTGTCTTTTTCGCAACAGATTCGCTATAGAGACACACAAACAAGTGGCAGATTGCAGGAACTACGATGTTCATTGCCGTATGAAATCCGGTGGAATCGTTTACATGAAACAACCATTGTATTGCAGTGCAGTTTGCTAAATTCGACAGAGGCATTTTTCCTTTTCGCGCTAGATTCGCATTGCATACCCGTGAATCGGAGTTCGATGCGTTATCGGTATTATTCTTTTCCGTTTCAGATCGAATAAGAATGTCCGATCGTCGCACCCGGCACATTCGAAAGCGGAAGGCAAGTAGTAGCAGTGAAGACGAGGAGAAGCCGGTGGCCAGGATTGTTGTGGAGCCGAAGCAAGAAGCGCTCAGTGATGAGGACGACGTGGAGAAAAACCTGGACAGGGACATTAAGGAAAGAGATGAATTGGCCCGTCGAATTCGTCAGCGGGACAAGGACTCCACACGTAAGATCGCTTCCAAGAACGAGCTGCGAGCTGCCGAAGAGGCGGCCAAGCGCTTGAACCTCGCGGAAGGTTCGGAAGCTGATCAATCGGTCATCGTCCAGCATTTACGCGAGAAATCGCGAAAGGAATATTTGAAGAAGCGCAAAGTTGACAAATTAGAAGAATTGGAACTTGCGGTTCTTGACGATGAGCATGTTTTCGGTCATGAAGAGTGAGTCTTGGGGCTGCACCTATATATTCTATATCCGTTTTGTTTTAGTTTGACAGATCGGGAGAAGCGCGACATCAAATACAGAAAAGATGTGCTACAATATGCGAAGAAGTATGAGCAAGCTGGCGACGATTTCAAAGTTAAACGGTAGGGGCTTCGATTGGTTCCAAATTGATTTGTCCTTTTCAGCTATCACGTACCTGACGCTGCTGTGAAGACCGTACCTACAGAATTTGTCGAAGAAGTCGAAGAGCGACCTGGTGGCGATGGTGCCCTCTGGGAAAATGAACAGCTACATGCCGCCCGCTACAAGCTCGGAGCAAAGGATGCTGGGAGAGATAAGGAGCGGTACGAGTGCCTGTTTGACGATGAAATCGACTTTGTCCAAGCCATGCAAATACCTGGAACCGAAGAAACGGTAACTCACGGCTAACTAAGCACGCATCAGACGCTCTTGTTCTAGAAACCTGAAGTAACTCCGGCTCAAAAGAGAAAAATGACCATAGATGAAACGCGAAAGTCACTCCCTGTCTACGGATTTCGCGAAGCATTTCTTAGTGCGGTTAAAGAATACCAAGTCTTGATTATCGAGGGCGAAACTGGGTCAGGAAAAACAACACAGCTGCCGCAGTACCTCTATGAAGCTGTGGGTCATAGTTTATTTATTCCATAACTTATGAGATGCTTAGGGCTACTGTGAAGACAACAAGATGGTTGGTTGTACGCAACCGCGTCGTGTTGCTGCTATGAGTGTCGCGGCCCGTGTTGCCGAAGAAGTCGGTGTGAAACTAGGTGGCACAGTAAGTACTGTTTTTGATCTGACGAATCTCTGGTTGTTTATTAGGTCGGTTACTCCATTCGTTTCGAAGACTGCACTTCAGAGCGCACGAAGATCAAGTACATGACCGACGGTATGCTGCTCCGAGAATTCTTGAACGAACCCGATCTCGGCTCGTACAGGTGTGTATTTGTTTTCTGAGTTGAGAGTTTAAAGAGTGCACATTTCAGTGTGATGATGATCGACGAAGCTCACGAGCGAACTTTGCATACGGACGTACTATTCGGCCTGGTGAAAGACATCGCCCGTTTCAGACCCGACCTTAAATTGTTGATCTCGTCAGCCACTCTCGATGCAGAGAAGTTCTCCTCGTTTTTCGACGATGCGCCGATATTCCGCATTCCTGGACGTCGTTTCCCAGTCGACATTTTCTACACGAAAGCACCTGAAGCTGATTATCTAGACGCTGCCGTTGTTTCTGTGCTACAGATTCATTTGACGCAGCCGCTGCCTGGTGACATTCTGGTGTTCCTTACCGGTCAGGAGGAAATCGAAAGTGTACAGGTACGTTGCAAGCGTTGAAGTGAGTGCCATATAATTCCGCTTATAGGAAGCATTGAGCGAAAGAGCAAAAGCGCTAGGAAACAGACTGAAAGAAATGATTGTGTTGCCTATTTATGCAAATTTGCCGTCAGATATGCAAACGAAAATTTTTGAACCAACGCCGCCTAATGCTAGAAAGGTATGTGCCTCAAATGGATTTGATGTATACTGTGACACGTTATATTGAAATCGTTTGGCACAATGCATGTCCAATATGTCCATACGTAAACTCTTGTTACAGTGAAAATAAGCAGCGTGTTTAGGTTGTATTAGCAACTAACATCGCCGAAACATCCGTTACGATTGATGGGATCTGCTATGTAATCGATCCAGGATTTGTTAAGCAGAACTCGTACGATGCGCGTAGTGGCGTGGAGCACCTACAAGTAGTCACAATCTCAAAGGCAGCAGCAAATCAGCGCGCGGGTCGTGCCGGTCGCACAGGTCCCGGAAAATGTTTCCGATTGTACACGAGTTGGGCTTACAAGAACGAACTGGAAGAGCAGCCTGTCCCTGAAGTATGCACTTTCAATCGATATTCGTCACTAATGTACGGATTTAGATCCAACGCACGAATTTAGGAAATGTGGTCCTGATGCTGAAGAGTTTGGGAATCGATGATTTGGTCAACTTTGATTTTCTTGACCCACCGGGACAGGAGGCTCTTGTAACTGCAATGGAGCAGCTTTATGGACTAGGCGCCTTGAACCATCGTGGTCAGTTAACGAAGCTTGGCAGGAGGATGGCCGAATTTCCGTGTGACCCATTCATGTCCAAAATGATAATTGCGTCGGAAAAGTGAGCCACAGCGTTTCAGTACAAGCTTTAATATACCCGTATTCAGATACAAGTGCTCGGAAGAAATCCTGACGATTGCTGCCATGCTCTCCGTGAATGCCGCCATATTTTATCGACCCAAAGCTATGGTTATCCACGCTGACACTGCGAGAAAAGGTTTTTGGGATCCAGCTGGCGACCACTTCACGCTACTGAACGTGTATAACAAATGGAAAGAAACGAAGTTCAACATGCAATGGTAAGCTTGCTGTCACTATCCTGTATTCATAATTTATGTGTTTACCTTCAGGTGTAATGAAAACTTTGTGCAACATAGAACAATGAAACGAGCACGTGACGTTCGAGAACAGCTGGAAGGTCTTCTAGAACGGGTAGAAATAGAACTGGTAAGCGCAATTCCTGCCGTCATATTACGACATTTCTCCATCTAGATGAGTAGTAACGATAAGGTGGCGGTGCGGAAGGCAATTACGGCGGGCTATTTCTACAACTGTTCGCGCCTTGACAACTCCGGGCACTACAAGACCGTCAAGCACAAGCACACCGTCCAGATACATCCCAATTCGTGTTTATTTGAAGAAACGCCGCGATGGGTCGTTTACTACGAACTTGTCTTCACGTCCAAGGAGTTCATGCGAGAAATATGCGAAATTGAAAGTTCCTGGCTGCTAGAAGTCGCACCTCATTACTACAAGTCGAAGGAGCTCGAGGACCCAACCAACAAGAAGATGCCAAAGCAGAAAGGAAAGTCGAGAGCAGAGTTGGATCGTTGAAAAGATTGCTGTAAATTTGTTTTATCTCACATGTTGACGCGAAGATACGTGGTAAAGGGATTACGGTTGTTCTCTTGGTGGTTGTGGCATGTGAGGTGGTGGGAGAGGGGCATGTTAGTCCATCTCCTTTGTTAGAATAACAGGTTCCAGCCCCATCCTAATCTTCCCACTTCATCTCTTCTTTCCACCAGTGTTCAGCAATGATGCCCTTAAAGTGCATTGCAAACTCTTTATCGAGTTGATCGCTCTGCTTTTTCGTGAAGTAGTTCTTCCAGTCCCTGGGTGTTCCCTTTCGCATAAAGAGATCGGGTCCTTTCCTGAATTGAGTGCTCGATTCTCTTCTCCATTATTATGTTTTAACTCACAACACATTGGGAATCCAGCGGTGCTGGTCCTTCCGCATCGCAGAAAATGTCGAATCTTCCACGATTTTGTCCAGCTTCGCACAATCCTCAATCACCTCCTTGGCCTTTCCACCAAGAAATTCGCCAATTTGCACGATCGCCCCCTTCAGATCTCTAATCATGTCTTCGTACTTCACGACGAGCGCATTGTGGAACTGCAGATGCTGCAGCCACTCTTTGTGATAGTCGAAGTAGCTACCGTAACTGTATTTTCCTTCCATGAACATATCGAAGAACTCGTCGAAGGAGATATTGGCGTAGTCTTCGCGCCGCTGATTTATCGTCATGTGGAAGGCGCTCACCACTGCGTCCTTTGGGTTCCGAGTGACAAAGATGTACTTAGCATTGGGGTCCTTTGGGCAGTCACGGTAGAAAAAGTGCGATTTGAGGATTCGAGGACGCTGCCGCTGGAGCGCAGCGGCGGCTCCGGAGAACTCGATCATGGGCGTCCAAGTGAACAGCTCTGCAGAACTAACAAGGAAAGCACGCCGGTCTTTTACCTTTTCCCGGCTTCAGCTGGTAGTCCTCAATCATCAGCTGACAAACGATGTGCTGAACCCAAGTGGTGCCACACTTCGGATATGTGACAATGAAGACGTCATCGGGCAGCGCTTTCAATGCTCGCGCTGATCTAAACTGGAGTGGAGTTTGCAAGAGAAACTGAGCTGTGAGCGTTACCTAATGTTCTCCGGCATGAATCCATCCGGGTAGGGATGACCATCAACGGTAATCTGGATATTAAGATCTCGCATGCCTTCTGAAACTATGATGGATGTTACTTGCTAGCCAGGGAATAGTCCCTTTTGATACGCGAGCTTTTAGTAGAAGGTGACACGCACTGAAATGAGTGGAGAGGTAACCTAACTTAAAAATTTTATTCCCTTTCGTCCCTTCTATCCATAGCATTATCTTCTTAAAAGTTCGAGCCCTGTTCGCAATTCTAGAAAGAGGTCGGCTCGGCTCCGTCGCAGCTGGCATCCATGGGCGCATCAGATTATCAGTTAGTTCGTTATTCCACCGCAATATAGGCAGAGAGACCTTAGCACTCATAACGAACGGCAGATCCCGGACAAGACGGCCAGTATGAATCCCCAGTTGCCATCTGAGGGGAAGCGTTGTGGCACCCTTCCTGCGGATCACATACATAGTGGCGAGTGGCCTCAACGGGGAAAAAACGTCATTGCGCCCAACGCCCGAGTTACGCTTTATTCAATACACTACGTTCGGCAAACCGGTTTGGAATTAAGGTCCGTCACGTGTCAATGAGTTGCGTAGTGTACAGTTCAGTGTAGTTTGTGATGTGATACAATTTTTAATCATTTAAACGTCTTCTAGATGTACATAGATCAACCCTGCCAAAGCATATCGTCCTTCCACCAATCGGCAAAAACGGTGTTTTTGAAGTGCTTCTCGAACATTCTGTCGATCTTTTCGCTTTGTTCGACGCTCAAATGGTTCCGCCAATCGCCGGGAACGCCTTTCCGAATGAAGTTGTCGGGCTTTCTCCTAGATCGAGAGTTCATCATATCACCGCACCCGATGTTAAACTTACAAAACATTAGGGAACCACCGTTGTTGGTCTTTCTTCATCGACTCTAGAGCAGAGCTCTGCAAAATTTGCCCCAATTTTACCGGGTCGGATACGGTATTTGCCGTGTTCGGTCCAAGGAATTCAGCAATCCTCACCACCGACGCCTCCAGATCCGCCACCATGTCCTCGTACTTCACAACGAGAACATTTGGCTCGTGTATGTACGGTAGCCAGCCTTTGTGATAGTCGAAGTAGCCTCCCCACGGGATCCTTCCTTCGCAGAACATGTCGAAGAATACGTCAAAGTGGCCATTCTCCCAATTGTAGCCTTTGATGTTTCGCATGTGATGGAACCAGCTGACAAGAGTGTCCTTGGGGTTCCTGCACACGAGAATAACTTTTGCTCCATCGTGCTTTGGGAGGTTATTGAAGTTGAAATGGCTTTTAAGTATCCTCGGTCTCTGAAGTCTTCGTACAACATCGCCACCGACGAATTCGATCAAGGGAGTGTATGTGAACAACTCTAAACATGTGAGCATAAGCTTCGATTAATTAGACGTGTTCTCAATGACCCTATCGCAAGGGAACGTTTAGAAATGGTTAAGTAATATACATAGGCAATACAATAAAAAGGTCTTAAGACTGTAGAACTGCCACTACCGGGTGTTTCAGGCCTTCTGGGAGCGTGGACAATCATTGCACCAGCAATGATAACCAAGAAGGACTCCTCACTCAACTCATTCGACGAACCTGAGAGAGAGCTAGTGGACCCGATTGTCAACGACACAAATTGAAGACTTACTAATGGTTTTGTTTAGAGGACATTTAGAAATGGTTAAATAATTTTGGAGTAGGCATACATGTATGGGCAATGAAAGGTCGCTGCGGTCAACTTGATCCGAACTAACGGTATGAAACCGGCATGGCGCAGGGGTTAAGTCAACAGATGGTCATTTCGAATCCATCATAAAGACCTTGCTTACCAGGAATCGACTTTTGTTTGGATGCATATCTATGGACACAACTGATATTTACCTTTGCCTGGTTTAAGTTCGTAGCCGTCGATCGTCAGTTGGCAAACGATATGTTGAACCCAAGTTGTGCCACACTTCGGAAAAGTAGCGACAATGATGTCGTCCGGATAGACCTCGAGTGCCTTCGCGGAACTAAAGATCAACTTGAAAAGCAGTTTAAGAAGGAGATGATGAACATTAAAATGAAAATGTAAATCACCTAACATGTTCTAGTTTGAAGAACGGTGGGAATAGCTCTCCATTGATGCAAGCCTGACGAGGTTCGCCTTCTGGTTGTTCCACCACGACCGAGTCGTTTCCGACTACCACCATTGTGAAAAGAAACCTTTAACACGGCAGGTGACAACTAACGAATGCTACGCTTATCACAAAAATCGATTAGAATCGCTGGGAATTATGCTGATAAGGTGCTTGATGCCAAGATTGGGATGAGGAACCACTCTGATCACTCGGGTTAAGTACCGTGATGATTCGAATAAACCACAAATCCGGATTATTAACATCAGTTGTTCCCTAAAATTATCGTGTTCTTTGTAACAAGTGATTTACTCAAAATGTCGAAAGCCTATCTATCTCAAAGCGTGCGATGAGTTCTCGACTTGGTGACCTCGTTTCCTCACTTCTCTACTTAGTCGGCGCAGTGATGTACAGATTCATATCATGTTACTGTCTCACTGTACCTCTATAAAAAACGCAAAGTGCATTCGTTCAACAAAGATCGGCCTACTTAGGGTCACTAAAGGGAGTTTCCAATTCTTTGGGAGCGAAAAGTAATGAAGCGTCTGGACCTTCAAGGAGTCCGGGGGTTCTCCATAGTTCTGGTTCTCCTGTTCCATCTCTTTCCGAAGACATTCAAAAATGGATTCGCTGGCGTGGACATGTAAGTGTACCCTTAATTACAGAGTGCCGAATTGCTTAGGTTCTTTGTACTTTCCGGCTACCTGATGACCATGATCTATTCTAAAAAGACCAAAGACATTGCCGGATTTTTCGTCTTCTATCAAAAACGATTTCTTCGACTGTTGCCAATCTATTCTTTCGCCATAGCCATGGTCTTGGCTGTCGGTCGATGGATGTTGGCACATGTCGACTACCACTACGCGCAAATTGACTCCGCTGTCGCTCTGGCAATGGTCACCAACATTCGAAATCAGCTCGAACACCGTGGCTACTTTGACCAGGCAGGTCAGAGTTGTAACCAAAATGACAACATATCTGAATGCAGATCAACGACTACACCTTCTTGCTCCACACATGGTCTCTAGCCGTGGAAGTGCAATATTATGTGCTTGTTCCATTCTTCTTTTATCTCTGCTATAAGCGGCCTCTTCTGGGAACTGTTACTGTCAACGTCCTCACCGGGACGTCATTTATGTTCAGTTGGTTTGCGGAAGGCTCCCTCGGATTCGATTTCGTCTTCGCTCGAATTTGGCAATTCCAAGTTGGGGCCATTTCTGCACAGTTCACCAGGAATGGGAATGAACCTGAGTGCAGCGGATACGAGAAGTTACCCCTAGTAGAAGAAGAAAATACCGATGAGGAGAGAGTGCCTTCAGAAGATACCTCTTGTATCCCCACAGTTCACCTCCTTCTTTCCGCCTTCCTCTTCATCCTTCTCCTTCCCGAAATCCCTTTACTAACAGAGAAAGGTGTACGCATCTTCGCCACCTTACTTGCAGGAATTCTGTTCGCCATCCCTAGCAATCTCTCCTTCTTCTCCACTCGATTTTTCACATTTTTCGGGGACATCTCCTACGTTCTTTATCTGGTTCATTGGCCGGCTATTTTGTTCTGTCGGTACTACCTCGATTCGCTCGCATCCCCTTTCAGTCAGTCGATCTTAGCTGCAGCAATTTCGCTTTCACTGTCCATCCTCTTCTACTACTTTATCGAACGACCACTTCTTGGGAAACCCAAAGAATCATTGATTTTCACTTGTTTCTGCTATGCTGTATGCGGCTGTTTTCTTCTTCCAGCACTGATCACCGTAAGAAGCAAAGATTTCCGCAGCCCATCTGTCAATGGTAACAGCTTTTTCGGTTGACCTTTTTATTTTTTTATAGAATCTTCATACTATTGGAGTAAGTACACCTATTACGATTCATCGTGGCCCGAATCGGTCAGAGTCGAAAACGCGATTCAAATGAACGAGGAGTTGTTTTGGTACGGTTGGCATATGCCACCCGGCTGCGAATCGTTCTTCTGGGATTGCAAACTAAGGGTGAGGTTTCGTGGCGATTTTGAACTTACCGTCTTGAAAAGCTTGTTCCAAAATTTTGGTTCTAAAATTTATGAAATATGCAAACTTGCACAAACTGTTATATAGCTTGTAACCCATGGGAACGTCTGGGAACCTTTCGCGTAGACCGAAGAAGGATGAACTAGTTTCTACCATAACTAGTGTATAAAATGGACTTGAATTTAGGGCGGCCACTCGAATCTGAGCGTATTGACAATCGGCAATAGCTACGCAAGTCGCGCGTTTCCTGGTGTTTATGAAGTTCTGAAAGACCGCGCCGGAACTTTGGAACTACAGTGGATGGGTGTATGGGAGGCTCTCGATGAGATCGCTTTCTCTGTGGACTGCGCCCATTGCGAGAAGATTTTGGATTATGCGCGTCACCAGGAGAAGGACATTCTATTCATAATAAATAGGTAAGTCTTACAAAAAGGCCAAAGATTGTCGAATCGCCAAGAGTGTGACTCAAAAGTATTGTTCAGATACAAATACAACTTCACTGATCCGATCAAGGGGCCTCTCGAGGAAGAAGCTCTCATGATTAGAGCGGTCCAAGAGCTCGAAAGACTTTCGAAGACCACGAAAAAGATCGTTTTGAGTGGCATCCTTTACCGATTTCCGGATGATGGCCCAACTCCGATGTTCAAGCTTCAACGCTGGCTTCACTTCAACCGAAATCTGAGCACCATAGCCACATATCCATATCAAGTAAGCCGCTTCTTACAGTAGAACCCTTTACTGTGTTGCAGACATTTATGGATCAACATTCCTTCACCTTGACCAGAATGAACTATCTTTTGACAAAATGTCCAAAGTGTGTGTACTTCGATATGCAAGCTCCGTTTTGTAATGCGGAGAAGACCGAGTGTCGATTATTCGACGAAAGAAACTACCTCAGCTTCTTCAACGACCGTGGACATCTTTCGGTGGCGGGTGTCGAAAGGGTTATACCTTCCCTGAGGGTTTTCATGGATAGCGTAATACAGTCAATAGAGTAACTCTGTAATAAATCTTATCTTTGAGTGTGAACGTTTATGTCACCGGACGGACGTTATATCAATAAGTAGGTGATATGCCACCATACTTTATTTTCCATAGGCTCGTAAAGATACAACGAAGAAATTTTACATAGTCATTAGACGAAGTGAAGCTGGGCAATGACGCAGGCGATCTCTTCGTGACTAGAACCCTCATTGTAGTCGAACATCTGGATGTGCAACTGATAGGCACTCTAAAACGTCATAACCATTGGGAGGGTGTACAAAGCAGTAGCCTACATGAGAGGCAAGGAGTTTGATGATGCCTGCATACTTCGTCAGGTCGAGCTTCAGTCCCAGGTCGAGATGTCCTGGCTTGAGAGGGCAGTTGTGAGCCGTCTCACAGCCGTCGATGTTGTTTAGAAGGCCAAAAGTCGGGATTTCCTGCCAGGCGCACTCTCCCGTAAGCCAATTGCTGGTGTACTCGAATAGCTTTACATTAGCCTTGTCGTCGTTGTACTATATCACAAGCGATCAGTTTAGATTACGGTAGTTGTGTACCTGAATGCCGTGGTTGATGGCAGAAAGATCCAGGACGATTGGTTTTGTCGGGTCGATGGGATAGACGTCTTTTCCGGAGGGGTCCCTAATGTGAGTTTCGAGGACTTGGATGGGAGCAGCTGAAAGGGATCTTACTTTTCTTACGACATTCTGAGCCTCACCTGCATTGCACGAGAACGTGTTAGGCTTGACGTCGGTGCCGTTGGGAAATCCGCACGAGTTGAACCGAGCGACCTTTGCTTCCGTGGTCAGGAAGGAGAGAAGAAGGAATGCAAAGGCGGTGTAGAGCATGGTCGCTCTTGGGAAGTGATACACATCACCGGGGCAGTGGTATTATATGCAGTCGAAACAGGACGTCAAATGGCTCCACCCTATAGTTAACTGTCCTCTTATCAGTTGCGCTATGACAAAATGTATGGTTAAGCAGTCATTGGGCTGTGTGGCGTGATTATAAGGTTCACCTAATATGTGGACTTTGAGAGATGGTCCTCTTGCGAGTAATAACAACTATGTTAACGCCCAGCAAATTACATGGATTTGCTAAAGAATCCCCCTCTTATTATATAGATCGTGGTCCGCCCCAGGGTACGGCGTATCAGATCGGACATTTTCGTGTCCCAGGCGAGTAATCAATGTCACCAGAGTTGTCGGGTTCCGGTTCCCGAATTGAGCAGGGCAATCAGTGAAACAACCCAGAGGAACATCCAGGCCCACGAAAACTTCGAAATCAATCTATGCACCGCCTGGAAGTTCTTTCTTAACTCCAGTGCGAAAAAAAATTGAACTTTTACCGCAGTTTTACTAGGCACTCCGGTGGCCACTGCAGCTTTGAAAGGAGTTGCTGTCGCCACCACTGCAAACGCGAATTTCACACAAGCCAGAAAGCACAGGACAAACCTGCTTGCAACAACACACATTCAAATTCAAAACTGGAAATTTGGAAATTTTTGGAAAATTTGGAAAAAAAACGATGGAAATTTAACAAATTTCTCACACATTTCCATCCTCTAAGCGAAATATCCTTCTCGTGTATTATTTTTAACATTTTTTTTGGAAATTTATCTTCGTTGGATGCGCGGTTGTCGGCAGGATTAGTGAATACGGTAGCGTGTGAATTGTCCTCAATATCCTGAACAGGGTGTCCTACCGCCGCGTCGTTAATACGTGCGTTTTGCAAAAAAGTCTACACTCGTTCAGAAGTTCATATGTCTAGACTCGTTCACTATATGCCTTCTGCAAACGAAATCAAATCGAGGGAGTCGGCGCTTAGCGGTCGGTCGTGCGGTCGTTGAGATGGTTGGACTCGGACGCAACGTTGTGGTGAAAACACTCGTCGCGCTCATTGTGTTCAGCTGCTCTGCAGGTGCTTTAGCCCGTACGTTTTACATGTTTCCTTGTATCCAACTTATTCTTTGTTTGTGTTTTAGCTCGTGGAACCAACATCCAGTGGTGGAATTTTCGGCCGAACCAGACGAAAATCACAAGCAACAAGGGTGAAATCTACTTCTTCACTTGCAAAGAAGCTTTCAAGGAGCTGGAGACTGCCAAGCATGTTGTGAGCAAAGATCGCAATTACAAGGCGGACTGCGGATATCGCAATCCAATGAATACTGGCGCTTATCAGAAATCCGCCACAGTTCAGCGAGCCGTCCATCGCGTTAGCGGTAATCGTTCCGTATTCTTCAGTTTCATAGCTCCGACCGTGCATTATACGTTCTTTGACATTCAAAAATTGTAAGTTTTTTTATTTGTAATTTTCTGACTGCAATTTTTCGATTGCAGATTGGATGGCGAAGGCAAAATTGGTGAAGACGAAATCATCTCACGAGGCAGCTTCCAGCTAGACTGCTCCTTCGAGAAGCGGCATTACTTCCATGAGCGCATTAAGACCGCTGACCCCAACAAGAATAAGACCCGAGAATTCATCATGTTTGCAGATGGTTATTTCGATCCGACTGGGGAGGGCAGTTTTTCAAGACTTACGGATTCGAAGTGTAACGATGACAAGGTGTGGAGTACAAAGTATTCGGGGATTAATAATTCATACTTTAGCCAATCATTATCGACAACTTTAAGGATAATCGACCGAAATACAAGCTTAAGAAATACTACGGAAAAGAATATCAAATATACATGGTCGAGAATGATCAATTTATATTCACAGTGGAGTGAGTGCATAATTTATTTTTTTATTTCTTATTCCGCAATCATAGTACGCAGTACGGATTAGGCGAGAATACGGCTCGACAACAGAAGTTATACTTTCATACGGTTAGAACGGATTGGGGCAGTACGCCCAACATTGGATCAGTGAAACTGGTTCACCGAGGTGATATCGACGATCTAATTGTACCACTGTTCTATTACAAAGACCACCAACATATCCATCTGGAGCCAGCTGACCCTTGCGAGATTCGGTATTTGATAACACTTTGGTTGTAATTTGGACAATTTCATCTTTTCAGGCACCCCATTAAAAAAGTAGGACCGTTTGCCGGGTTATGCGTTGTCGCATTCATAATGACCAATATCGTACTCGTTGTCGTGGCTTTCTTGTGTCTCAGAGTGATTCCAAAAGCGAAGGCTAGGATTCGTAAGCGTGGAGATAGTGCAGTTACTATCGGCGCAGTGACTATGGAGGCGGCTATGGGAGACGAGTTCAGCGCTATGGACGACGATGAAGAAGACCTGCAGAAAACTCAGAGTAGGATTATAATTCTTGTTTATATCGTTTACATAATCTGATTGTTTAGGCGTCTCGTTCAGCGACGACAAGAAGAGTAGCAAAAAGTCGAAAAAGTCGTCGAAGAAATTGAAGAGTGCGAAAAGGAACAAGGGTGGCGAACATTCAAAGAAATCTACAAAGTCAAAGAAGAAGCCAGCGGACAAGAAAAGTCAGAGCGCGAAGAAATCGAAGGACAAGAAGAATGAAGGACTCAACAAGGATTATTAGACATTTGCCTAGGGTGTGGCCATGCATCTGACTATGCATGTATGCTGATTTCTGTCGTGTTGAGGGCGTGATAAAAGTCATTAATCGGTGTGATAGCACAGGATTATCCTTCCTCCTTAATGATCTGGAAATTTCTTGAAAAAAAACCAATTGCAGTGTTGACTCTTACAGATGGGCGATGAAATTGAATCTGTTCCGGTTTCCTGGTGATTTCATCAGTCCACTCTTTCAAAGGGAGGGGACGACAGCGTGATTTCATTTCCCGCTTTTTTGTGGATTTTCAATTTAAATTCGCGAGTCTCAACACGAACAATTCAAGTAAAAGTCGCTTGTCATGGGCGACCGATTGATAAAATGGAAAAATGGGCGCTTAATTTCAGTCTGTCGAGGTTTCCTCTGTGTGCGTGCGATTTCATGGTTCGCGGGTGAGGCAAGAGTGATGCGTGCAAGTGTGAACGCGTTGGTTCTGTTGTCATTTTTGATATAGTTGGCTAGGTGTCCATCAGTTCATAAGAGTGATCCACAGCGAGCGATTGATTTCGAAATTGTGTTGCGTCATGACTTTCGAAACTGCTGAAGTTGGACGCGCCGCTCTGTTCTGAACCATGGCCTCTTCGGCGCGCCGCTTGTGTACTTCGTCCCTGTATTGCTTATTCGCTTGAATCACTCGGTGTCAGTGCGGCATGCTCAGGGGAGTTCTTGTGAATTGTTTAAGTTTGACGCGCTGCTGCATCCCGAGTAAAACCGCTTCTATGCGATTTTCTACCTCGCATTCCAGATAATGGCTTCCGGTGACGACGGCATTCCAACCTTCAAGCTTGTGCTCGTTGGCGACGGAGGTACTGGAAAGACCACCTTCGTAAAACGTCACTTGACCGGAGAGTTCGAGAAGAAATACGTCGGTGTGTTCTGGTATTTGTTAATAATTCGCTCATGTGCTTTGTTTTTAGCAACACTGGGAGTCGAAGTCCATCCACTCCTTTTCCACACCAACCGTGGTCAAATCCGCTTCAATGTGTGGGACACTGCCGGGCAAGAAAAATTCGGTGGCCTGCGAGATGGATATTACATCCAAGGTAGCGATGCCGATATATCAACTTTTTCAACTTGAAACTTGTTTCAGGTCAATGCGCTGTCATCATGTTTGATGTGACAGCACGTGTCACATACAAGAATGTGCCAAACTGGCACAGAGACCTGGTTCGGGTATGCGAGAACATTCCCATCGTTCTGTGCGGTAACAAGGTCGATGTGAAAGACAGAAAGGTGAAAGCCAAGACCATCACCTTCCACCGCAAGAAGAATCTCCAGGTTTGCTTATCCATTGTTTAATTGATGGTGTCTCATTGCCTTATTTTAGTACTACGACATCTCCGCAAAGAGCAACTACAATTTCGAGAAACCGTTCCTGTGGTTGGCTAGGTAGTTTTGAACATCACGAAGTACTTTTGCTCACTACGAACCTTTTAGAAAGCTCCTCGGTGACCCGAACCTTGAGTTCGTTGCAATGCCTGCCCTGGCCCCTCCTGAAGTTGCCATCGACCCTACGATGATCGCGCAGTACGAACAGGAGATTGCTGAAGCTGCAAACGCTGAACTTCCTGACGATGACGACGACCTGTGATCTCCATGCGACCCGTTGTAATGCAATTGCTGTTTCTGTTATTTTGTGATCAGTAAATGAATACGTTGTCACCAAAGTATATTTATTTGTACAATACACGAACATATAGACAACATTTGTGTTGAGTGGTTATCGCTGCTGGCTTCTTCTCGCATCCTTCCGGTCTAGTTGTTTGTTCTCTTCGTTTGTCACCTCGCTGAGTGGAATATTCCTGAGTTGCTGCCGCTTGGATTCAGCATAGTACATCTCCTTGCGAAGCATCAGGCGATCTCTCGTCGCTCGGGCAAGTTCGCCGTTGATGGCACAGTCGGTGAACGGGAATGTCTTCGGAACGATTTGGTATCTGACGACCATGTCGCCCGGAATCTGCATAGCGGCAAGAACGCAGAGGGCTTTGCCAACCAACTCTACATCGTCGGACTGGTAGTAGAGACAGAGGAGAGCTTCAACCATCCGCTGCGGGGAGAATTGACGTGGCCGTAGATTCATCAAGCGCGAATCACGATAAAGTAACGAAGGAGAAGTGGCGAAACCCTGCGGCATCCCAGCAGAGTGCACTCGGCCGAAATGAACTAGTTCGAGACAAAAGTTGCAGCAACACGTCTCAAGACACGACGCCTTAGAACGTCTCAAATGTTGCGACACGAGTCGGTTGCTGGACCCGACACGCACCAAGTTTCCGAAATTTTAATAATACAAAACTCAACAATAACAATCACTATGTGTAAATATTACGCTCTTAAACGTTTGCCTACAGGGTTCAAGTACTTGCCAAGCAGCTTGTCACCGAACTTCGATTCGTGTCTTTGCGGGGCATATTCCTTCTCCGCCTCAACAACGTCCAAGCCTTTGCGCAACTTCTCCACCAGTTCCGCTTCGAACATCACCTTCAACGGTGTTGGCCGCATGGAGTCTTCAATATCTTGCTGCTTTCGGCAAGCTTCGTTCAAAGTCAGACCGACCCATTCTGCCTCTTCAAGCGGGATCATGTGCTCTTCGTACTTCTGTCGGATGTATTCGTGGCGCTCTTCATCGTCCGGATGATAGTCGCCTTTGGCCAGCCTAATCAGGATCTCACGCTTGATCGTCATTCCAAGCTTCGAAGCAACGTCAATTTCAGGCGTTTTCAGCAGATACAGGTCGAGACCAAAGCATTCGTCAATTTTCCGGCACGCTCGCTCGGTGACGGTCATTTTGAAGTATTTGTCGAGAACTTCCGAATAGAGAACGACGTCCTTGACGTACGGGAAGAAGAATCGCGGAACCCAGTGACGAGGCAGAACCTTCTTTTTCGTGTACGGACGCGATTCGACGTATCCTTTCACGATGGTTTCTCCTCCCCATAAACCATGATCCGCTTCTGGAGGACGATATCCGATAATGGGGTATGTCTAAACGTAGCGGAATCAGATATACATCCAATCCACAAAGGCTGCATAAAGGATACGAAAAGTTACCTACTTCTGCTTCATATTCGACTTTTCGATTCGCATCCCAAAAGAAGCGTGATGATGGGGGGCGATAGTGAACGGGCGCGGCATCAGCCAAAACGTTCTTCCAGTGCCGTTGCTGATAGTGCATGGGAAGGCGATGTACCACCGACTCGGGATTGTCCCAGATCTCCTTGTTTCTCTGGATGCGCTCACATTTGTCCCACGTCACAACGGCTCGCGGGGCGGCGCTCGTCAGCGACTTTAGGTTCTTTACCAGAGACATTCTGAAAATACCAATATTAATCGAAATCACTATTAATCTCGTCAAGCACCATAATCGAACGGTGAAATCAACAGAAATTTTTCAATCACAAAGGAGCCCGAACATCAGAGGTTAAGCAATGGACTCGGCACGGTCGGTCGTATTTTGGCGGATTTTTCGAAATCAGCTGCAAAGTGTGATTTCAATCGGAAATCAGTTTCCCGGTCAACAACCGGTCAGCATAAGAAGTTACCGAAATCTTGCAGCACTGTGTTTTCTGCAAATCCTGAGGAGCCGAACGCGCACCAACTCATCGAGATTGGTGAGTATTTAAAAAGATTATTCAAGTGTTCTCCATTGTTAGAGTGTGACAGTAATTTTTTCTTCGTAAATTTGAGTGTCAAAATCACTAATCGCCGGTAAAATTTTTTGTGTTTTGACGTTCTGTTCGTGATCCTTTTGTCTTCGTGAGTTTATTTACGGTGATTTAGCTTTGCACATCTAAACGATGAGTACCGAACTGGCTCCCAGAAAGCGTTTGAAGTTGAAATGCCCTCCTGAAGTCAACCGTTTCTGGTTCTGGCAGTCCGCTGAGCCGTTGATTTGCACAATGAATTACTGCGACGAAGAGCAGGGATATGGTGAGCTATAGTTCTAAGGGCCAATGTCGATTTTATACATCTTCCAGGTTTGTATCTGAATGATCCAAATTTCTTTCAAAACTTGCACACCTGTACGCTGCCAGTGCTCTATGTTTATGCCGGCTACGATCCAGACGACATCGTCAATTGCGAACTGCTGTATGACTGTTTGAGAAAGGGATATGAGGGACACCGACGTCCACGCTTGACATATCACGAATTTGCCACGACTATGAAGATTGCTATGCAGACAACCACAGAATTCAGAAAGACTTTCGCTGGAATGAAAAAAGTAAAAGTGTACAATGAAAAGAGCTGGAAGCGCAAGGTTAATCAGAAGGTCAGTATCCTGTTAGAACGCAGTTAGATAGAATGAATGTTTAGATGGTTGCAGTGCTACATATTTTCTCGAAATACTTTCACTTTGGTGAAATGGAGGAGAAAGATGTGAAAAAAATTATAGTCCGGCTGTTGGAGTGGGCTGCCGATGTACGAATCCCTCCTGAAGTGTGCCATGAGATAAGAATCCTCGTGAGAAAAGTATGTATGATTTCTATCTCCTGTATACGACAACGTCGGTTTTAGATTTTCGGGGACAACAAAATAAAGCAGCACCAGATTTGCCGTGATATATTTGAAGAGTTAAGGAAGGAGTATAATATGGTGTATGCGAAGATCAGAAGCAAGGTCACGGATCGATACTTGTACGCGTTTCTTGGTCATGCTACACGAATTTGGCCTATGCAGGGATACTCAATTGTATTCTTCAAGGCCATCCTTAGTAAACAATTGGTAACTCCTCGCCTGAGTAGTTCATTATAGTTTCAATGTTTCAGCAAAGAGTGAGTGTAAGAATGGAAAAAAAGAAACAATTGAAGCAGGGAGCGAAAACAATAGAAACCTCGTCAGAATTAAATCTGGAGAACCAGGTCGATGAGGTTCTATCACCGATCTTCAATTCGGACGATGTATGTCACAGTTCTGTTATTCATTCATTTGTCGTCTTCGTGGAAATTTCAGATGGATAAAGAAATCAACGCTGCGATGCAGTTCTTGGTGGATCACTTGCCGTTGATCGTCCGGAAATACTGGTGCCGAAACTTCAAAGAACACGATGGAAGAGTTTACATGTGGTTTGACATGCTTGCTCTTTCACTGACACTGTACGCTGTCAGCGTTTGCGGTGAAGTCGTCGCCACACATCTGGAACTTACTTGTGACCAGATTCAAAGGAGCTTGGTATGTAGCAGTATCGTTTGGCTATCAGTATTTGACCGCATTTCAGAGCAGAGAGCTGGCAGATGTGCCCAACAAAGAGCAAGTGCTTAACAAAGTGATGGCCATAGTGCGGCAAGTGTCATTGTCGCGCGGCCATCAATGGCACAACGAACTGAGCAGTATGAGCGCTTCCTTGGAATCGTCATCTGACTCCCTCTAGTCTTCACCCCGGTCTCATATTCAAACATGTTGTTTATTTAATAAAAACTATTTACATCTAACACCGTTTTATGAGAGACAACCAACAGATATACCCGCAACAAACAACAACTCAGCTCACTGGCATTCGCTTGTGAGCAAGATACAAGAATGCGATACTTGAGATTGAAGAAAACAGGAAGATCACATCCGACCATCGATGATAGAAGTTGAACTGCAGATCGCCGAGGACTTCGGTTATAACTGATCGGTATTGATCCGGCATGTTCATTCTAATGAGTAGCACATAGGACACGAAGTACATCCCCTGAAACAACAAAAGTAGCTGGTCAAGTACGATAAATACATACCATAATCTGGGAAAACAGCAGGATGATAAGGTTCGATGACTTGGAACTTGATATTCGGTAGAAAAATTTCGTGAGATTGACGAGTAGGCCACGGACAGATGTAAGCGCAAGAAGTCCGATGAGGACGAATGAGACCTGTTGGCTCCAGTAGCGCACTTCGATTTCAAAGCCAAGCCAGTGCACCAGAATCTCCATTCCCTTTGTGACGGGATCCACCTTGCCGACTCTGTCGAACACAATGTTCACGGCCGATATAAAGATTTTCCAGATACAGTAGACGGAGAAAAAGTAGCCGAGAAGATTGAAAAATTGACCCATCCATGTTTTGCTGTAAATTTGACGGTCCTTCATGTTTCGCATTTCGACGACTTCCAAGAACAGATGGCGACTGAACTCTTCCAAAGGACCGATTTCACTATTCAGGCAGCTGAAAAAATGTCATAAGAGAGAGGTGCCGAAGCAGAACAGTGACCGAGCAAAAATGAAACGCACGGTGACCATGTACCGCGCAACTGCGTTTATCTTTTAATATTCCAAAACTCACTCAATTTGGTTTCTCAGCGATGCTGACGAAGACAGTCCAGCGCTGCCAAGAAGTCGTTGAAACAGCCCACTTCCAGCATTGTCGCTATTTCCTCGCGAAAAAGCGCTTTGGGACAGTTCTCGTTCATACTGCACAACTCGCTTTTTCTTCGCAGATATCATATCCATCGTTTGCATCAGCTTTCGTTCGAGTTGCGCAATGTCTGTATCACTTACAGAGCGCATAAAGTAGGACATGCATGTGTAAGGAGAGTTGACGGCACCAAAACCGGAAAGAATGGCCATCACCGTTACGCCGATAATTCCCACTCGTGATATCGCCTGCTCAATCGTGAAAATCCCTAAAAGTAAGGAGGTTGTTCAAGAAATGTACAGAACCAAAAAAGGCGTACCATGGTTCCGGCTGAGGATCGGGAAGTTGCCTCCAATTTTCCAGAAGAAGTAGATGAAAACCATCCATGATCCGAGCGTCAGAAGAAATACCGACTTTTTATTGACAAGCAACGACTTCCACACAGACATGGACAAATACGCCGGAATGACAACGATCAAAACAACCAGCATGACTCGAAGTGTTAACTGCCAAAAGAACAACCGTGAGCTAAAAAAGCACGATGCGTCAATTGTCATCACTTCATAGAATACCTGGACTGCAGTATATCCTTGATTTCAAATATAATTAGCTCGAACATTATGCACGAGAGGCTGAACGTGAACGAGAAGATAATTTGGACGAGCCGTTGATGCACTTCGTAGTGCCGAAAGAGCTGCTTCATGAAAAATAGCCATCCGCATCCGAAAAAGAAAACGTTCGACACTATCATTACCGTCCAGTCCCAAGTGTCGGCCATCTCAGCAAACGATGAGGTGAAAACCTGAAATAGAACGTAGCAAAACAAAGGCTGCAGAGAATGGAGCACGGCGCATTGAAACGCGAGAGACATTGTCTAATGAATCGGTGTCTAACAAACAGAATCTCCATGATTCCGTAAATGTCGAGACTGTCTGAGACGTGCAGAGACGCTTGTCTCGAGATTTCCACAGTCTCCCAGAATAAGCGTGACAGATAAATGAAGAAAAGGAAACAAAGAACTTCAGATCGATCGGTTTCGATCAACTTCGATGGAACAGAACAATTATATCGCGAAATATATTGCGGAATTCCAGTAATGCCTGGATATGTCAGTGAAAATGACGTGGTATAGCGTTATTCGATGATTGATCACTGAGAAATCGAACATGTGATATTTACGGGTTACACTTCAAAACCTTCCTTATCGGGTAATTCAACTAGTCCACGAAAAGAACAGAACATCCTGCATTCATGGAAACGACAGTCTTCCTTCTCACTGTTAGTAACATTCAAATTTTCAATTTTTATAAACCCGATCCTAGGGCCACTTTAGGCTGGCAGAGGATCAAACATTGTAACCCACGCCACTATCCCATTATCCATTAAAAACGGTAAATTTCTTTATTCATTATGTAAAAAGACAGCTTCAGCATCTAGATGCGGGCACTCGGACGAGGAAGAAGAGGTTCGTAGCGGTCAAAGGTCCAACGCAAATTCTCCGAAAACTTCTCAAGATCAGTGAACTTGCTTTGGTGATACGACGTTACCACAAGGTTGATGCTGAATAGAAGTATTGACCATGTTAACTGTATTGTAGAGAGGTACCTCTGCTTGTTTATCTTGTAGAAGACTCCATATCCATCAAGGAGCATGGCGGCTACATATCCAAACGCGCCATTTTCGTCATATCCGACGAAACTGGTCGATAGCTTGAAGTTACCATCGCCACCAGACAGTTTCCAGGCGGCGTCGGTGTAGAGATGCGGAAGATCGAGCTTCAGCGAACACCCTTTGCCAAACGACTCGATGGTCTTTCGGATGCCGAGAAGATGTCGATCCACACCTTTCTGTTCCATCGCATTGCTCATGAGAGTGTTGTGAGCATCATAAGCCCTCTTGAACAGAATCCTTTGGCGTTTGCTCTAAGAACGCTTTCACTCTTATTCGTTTTTCGCAGTATTTTCTCACCACCGAACTGTTTTTAGCGACGATGTCCTCTACAAGATCCTTTAACTCAGGCGTGCAGGCTCGAACGGTTTCAGTTCGACCGTGAAAGAATTTTCTTGTCGAGGCAGTTTCATAGGCAGGTGCGATTCTAAAATTATGCTTAAATTGGAATCTTGTGTTGCTAATAGAAGTGATTTCCGATTCAGTATTCGGCATAAACCTAATATTCATTTCATAATCCTACCTTCCATGCGTTTTCCTGAACGCCAACTGCAGAGCCATTTGGATTACTGTATCGCCGTAGACTTTGAGACTACGGAAGTGGTTGTTCCCATATGATTTCATATAGACCTTGCCCACCTTGATCGTGTCGGCCTAAACAAGCACCGCTGCTTGAATTTCTCATAATGTACTAAATACCGCTCTTTTGAAGTTCTGCTGAGCTTCAGTTATCGCTTGTTTCACTTTGTCATCAATTTCGAAGGTCAAATGCTGAGGCTCCGGTACGTCAACGTTCTAAATAAGACGTGTCTATCAAAGTGCTTCATACGAGGGCTATGGTTACCTTAGGAATCCATTCACTTTTCTTCAAATTCTTTGTCGTTGTGTTCATGATGTCTAGAGGAGCAATCGCATCCGTGTTGCTGTGCTAAAAGCAAATTGAGGCTGGATGAATATTGAATTGCTACTGTATTACGTCTGACTGAGAAGTCATCCGAGCGTCCTTGTGGACATGAATGCTGAAGGTCTTGTCTGACCAGCTCGCGGAGCTGTCTCCAGCGATACAGTAATGAAGAAGCTTAAAATACTGGCGTTATATGCATTATGGCTATGGAAAGGAACCTGATTATCCACATCGCCCTCGCCCCAAACACGGTCAGTTAAACTAAGGCAGAAGGTCCCTTCTTCGACCTTGAGCATGTTCTGCGCATTCTTCTCGGATATTCCCATAACGTGGCTTCTGATCTCTGCCCATATATCGCGATTTGCAGCGGTCATGGAAGGCAGGGGGTACTCATTGGGCTTTTCATGAGAGATTTTGTAAACTTTTGCCAGCTGATGGTAGATCGCATCTGGAGAGAGGAGAGCGCCGTGCTCGTTTAGCGTCTCTACCGCCCATAGATGCCCAGCACAGATTACGGTAACGTGACTAGGGCATGGACCTTCGGATTCTGGAATAGAGAACATGAATTTAAAAAGTGTGGTTGAGCCAACCTAATCGGAAAGGTCGGCGGAGGACGTCCTTCCGACGTTGCGGAGTGCGGTTCGAGTTGAAAAGGACGTAGTACTGGTTCATGTCCCAGACGACGCCTCGGCTTTTTGTCACAGGATAGCTTCCTCTAAAAGTTAAAATAGGTTACGACAAGCAGAGATGGGCATCGGCTCAGTCGTTCAACCGGTTGGCCAGCCGATCCGATCCATTCGTACCCATCTCTGAGCATAAGATAGTATTCTGAAGTGTTCTGTCCCTTTCTTACTTCTTAAGTGTTCTTAAAACTCGGTCGGTAAGTAGCAGTACATAAAGATATCTTATCCTATGGCTTTAATTTACAATCTTTAGTCCATTTTGACACATAATGAACTTTGGACTCAAATGTACCTATCAGACTGTAGTTTGATGTTTGCACTCTTCGGGGGACGAAGAGGAACCTGATAGTGTCACAAAAGTTTACACCCTAGTTATCGATACTTTTCTGAACGGTGATAAGAACTCACCGCCTTAAAGAGAGCCAGATAATGGCCATTTGATGGATAACTTCTGCGGCTCTCAGCAGCTGAAAACCGTGGGGCATCGCATTTGCTCGCGGATGAATCGCTCCAATGCTCAAAAATGGAACGATCGGCTCCCGGATTTCGAGATATGCGTCGTACCACCATTCCTCCAACTGGAAAGGAAAGGCTTATCTTTGGACGTAAAGCTTCACGTAGTTTTCAAGCTCTATTAGTGTTTCATGTGCACAATTGCTATGGCAAAGCCACTCACCCAATTTCTCTGCTCCAGAGCACGCCGTTTCAAGGCCAGATGAGCGTCATTTATGTGTTTACTACTTCTAAAATGCGCAATCGCTCTTTTTGTGGCTTTCTTCTGATCTTCATCCAAGTAAATTTCGACTAAAATACGGTAATTGTTTCTGAAGTCTGTGGACAACACCGACCTGATTTGTAGTAGGCGCGAAGAGTCTCATCCAGCTCGGGGACAGGAAGCGACGGCAACGAATTCTGTTGTTGAAAGGTCATCGTGACCAGCAGATGAGCACAACTATGTCGTCGCGCTCTGTCTGAAGTACGGCCGTTAACGCGCCGTCGAAGGGGAAGTACAGACTACACAGTCCGTCTTTACATTGAGCACAAATATTGTGCGCTTTGATGGTGACTGGGAATTAGAAAGTCACATTTGAACACATCAAAGACACCCTTTGCCCTCATGAAATATATTTACTTGCGTAAGTAACTTCAGAAATACTGTTCACCTTGTTCATAACACCATTCTCTTGCCCCATACCACAGCTACCATATCATACGTGACTTACACGAATTTATTTAAAGAATCGAATGCAATACGCCTTGCAGCGAATAATAGACAGACAGAGGATGCCACTTTGCTGCCGGCTTCATCCCTGGCGTAGCGGCGATGTCGAACCGGTCGGTGGCGGCGTACTTTACGGGGCATCTGGGAATCGGCAAGATTCCGCAAATGTTGACGATTTTCTACTTCTCGGGGCGTATGCGGCATAGGACTGGCGTCGGGGCTCACATTTGCATCAAAACACGTCGAGCTAAGCCTGTGTCTGTGCAAAATTTCAGCCTGTTCTGAGTGTGATAGGCATCGCCTTTCTAGTATATCTGCTCTATCTTGTTGAGCAAAATCATAAACAAATCTGGAAAGAAAGAATCCACTTCGATGATTGGATCGTCCAAGAGTATCGTCGTACTTTCTAATTGTTTTGTATCTCCGAAAGAAAAACACGGTGAAGGCCATTGAAGAGACTAGAAAGGCTATAATTGTTTTCCAGGTATCGTTCTGCATAACAACAAATTCGTTTCCGGTTCTGCCCTGCGATCCGCCCTCGTACTTGGCTTTGTAATGCAAGCCTGGCATATGCCCGTTCTTCTGTAGCGGGAATGTCCTTCTTATCCCGGACTTTCTTACTGAACATCAATCAAATGACCGACTGTTTCAATTCTGCATCACTGCTTTGCTGCTCGCAGCGCTAGTGCCTGTCAGATGGAGACTTCTATGGATGCAAATACATTTACAGAAACAAATCAAAAATTGAACACACGCTTATCACTTTCGTACCCAGCACTTATGACGCCGCCCACGCCTCCAAAGCATCGAGATCGTCGCTGTCCTGATGCCTCGGTTTTGTCTTGTGTTTTGCGGATGTAGGGAGAACGTCCTTCGGGGCTTCTGGCAAGTTGTCCACCTCCACTGGAACAGGCTTAACGTCCAACAGTCGCTTGTCGAGCTCTTCCTTAAAACAAAAAAAAAACAATATGCCGAATACGATCTGCACAAACCTGCTCAAGCTCCTCCAGCTCACGCAGCAACTCGTCCTCGTCGAATTCGCTACCGAATCCAGCAGGGTTACTTATGGCCTCAGCGATCTCGTTGGAAATTTCTTGCTGTTCCGCGATATCTTCCATGAGATCATGTACTTCATCGATGTCCATCTCGTTATGCGCCGCTTTCATTGCTTTTGCAGCCGCACCCATCACGTTCAGCACTTCGGCATTGGTCGACGCATTTTCCAACGTTTGTCGTTGAAATTCGATCGTGGTCAAGGTGCCATCGATGTGGTTCAGCTGCTTCTCGTACTGCTTCTTCCGTTTAAGGGCATGAAGCGCTAGTCTCTTGTTGTTCGTCCCATGTTTTTTCGCGGTCGCCACTTCCTAAAACAGTTCATACAGTGGCGAAATCAATAGAAAGTAAAAGTAGGTATCGTTTATAAGCACTTACGGCGCCAATCTTCTGTTCCAAGAACTCCTGCTTCTTCACCAACATCTCCTCGGTTTCCCGGAGCTGCTGGATAGCTTCCTGAGTGGTCGGAGCTGGTGGTTGCTTCTTGTTGCCAAATATGTTGGAGAACATTTCCCAAAATCTGGAAGTGGACAAGTAGAAGAGACAGTTGCGATGCGACGTAAACAGGAGGAGTAAAACAGCTGCAACGACCTTTGCCGCAAAATCGATAATTTCAAGGAAAACACACGCTCGGCGCTTCGGTAAGCCGTGGGGCATAGTGTACATAGCGGCGTCCGTATGTGCGTATGTAGACTAGCGGACCGAGAAACACCATCCTGGCGAATATATAAATACCGACGAGTGAAGATCAGAACATCGCGCGAAACGAAGCTGTCCTGTTGTTTTGACCGACACTCGGTGGCGGTGGGCGTTATTTCGACACTCATGTGACGAGAAGAGGATTGCCGAGATGACTAAGCTACCCGACGTCACAAGTTTGCACCCAAAATAGAGAAACTCTCTGTACTCCATTCATTATCATGCTATGTAAACAACTTAACATGATGGACGGGCAATTAGCTGCACCTGGGCGATGTCGTTCAACCTTGAGGTGATCTTCTTCACCATGGCGTCACCGAGACTCGCCACCTTCTCCAAATCATCGAGGGATTCCGCGCGCAGTTTGTCGAGTTCAAACAGTTTCTTCTCAGCGGCTGCTCTGCTATCGTTGTCGTCGAAAGGCAGCGATTCAGCCAGGATTTCGATATCCTTTGCGATTCGGGCGATTCCGGATGCAAAAATCTGTGACTGTTCTTCTTTTTGCAGATCCTGAAAGCAGAGAATAAAGAGGAGAACGCTGTGAGTGGATTTACCTCGGTTATTTCGCTGATTGGACAGGGAGGCGCTACTGACTGTAGAACACCAATGGAATTGCACATGAAATTGGCGAGGTCATTGATGAGATCCTGGATTTGGGTGAGGCTGTCGGACATCTGAAATCGGCGCAAAACAGTGATAGATTTAACTACTGTAGGCAGAGATATGTATATCGGACAGACCAAGTCATTCTCGCGCAGCAACAAGCTCGGAAAACGCAGATTTATCTTCAAAATGTACAAAAAAGGAGCAGATCACAACCCTCCCTGCTGTTAGCTGATCTCAATACTTGTATTTCGTGGAGTAATCCTTCGGGGAGATCACAAGACCGCGTCCTTTGCGCGCTCCTCGATAGACCGTTTCGACGATGTCGATGAGCTCTTGTCCATCCGTAATAGGCCAATTTATCTTGTTGTTGTTACCGGTACCCAAGTCAACCATGATATGCTTGTTCCGGAAGAAGAACATTGTGGTGCAAGGGTCGTACAGTTCGTACATCTTGTTGAAGTCGGGGACTTCGGTCGTGTCCACCAAGTAGATGACGGCGAAGTTCTTCACCTTGCTTGCTATCTTGTACAGCGTCTAAAAGAATGGACATCAGCTGGGATTTATATGATGCAAAATACTAAGATTTGTCGAAAACGCTCGTTTTTGAAGGAAAAGAGACCAAGGCGAGTACATTCGACACCCTCTAAAAATTCACAGTTACTTACCTCGTCCATCCGCATGCAAGAAGGATCCCAATCATGACCAAATCGAATCAAGACGACTCGATCCTCCTCGGACAGGATGGCTTGATCGACTTGCCATCCATTGCTTAAATGGGGGAGCATATACGACATGGTGACGAGAGTTGCGAGGGTTCAGTAGATAGAACTAAAAAACCGGGCTGAAGTCCACTAAAGCGGGAAAATGAGCGCGATTTCGAAAAGAACCTTCGCACATCTGAGCAAATACAGCGAATGTCGACGAGACAGGATGGTCGTGACGGGAGTATCTACCGTATACCTGAATCGAGAAAAAGCAGATGCTTGTGAAATCGATAGAGATACGGTAACGATTAGTTGTTTTAATAGACCATAACATGAGCGTTTTTGTTAAAAAATAAGAATTCCCAGGATGTTAGATGCTTGATTTGCTCGTTTTCCTGGAGATCGAGTTTATCAATCTGTCAAAATGAGGCATAATCCCTCAAAAACCTTAAACTTGAATGCGTGTCTATTATCGGACGCTCCAACTGCTTGTAAAGGATAAATCTGACAGCACGTGGCTTGGCTAGCGCCCGCAAGAGCAAACAAAACGTTCGTAGGTGTTACTCGCTGTCCGCGGAACTGAAGTGCTTGTAAAAATACACAAACAGTCGCTGCAGTCGTACAGGAAGTAGAATTGTTTGGCTACGGTACATACCGTAATGGTCCATCAACCCTGTTTATCACCCTTTAATAGCTCTGCTATCGTTTTTTCACATATGGCACATCCCTCGGTGCGTATCCCTCACTGCGACGACTCCTTTTCGGCTCCTCATACGCGGGACGCTTTGTTTCTTTGGCAACCGACGGAAGCCGCTGTATCCTGGCAACCGAACGGGCGCTCCTCGCCCCGCCGACGATCATACCCCGAGGCGACGTCGACCATAACCGTGCAGTTCATCAGAGGGGCACCGATATGGATGGCGAAATGTCAATAATGTCATTGCCAGGCAGCCCGTGTTATGCGTGCGCCCCGAAGACAACTAACTGAGCGAAGCGACATCGTGTGTCGCTGTGAATCATCGTCGTCGATGGGACGCGCCTTAAGCCTCCGCCGTCGCCGCTAATTCGCGAAAGTTCTGCGATGGCGAAGACCGGCGGCAGAGAGAGAGAGAGTGAAAACCGTCAACACATCAATTACAGCACCGCGCCGCCGCCGGGAGAGTTCACCTCGTCCGCTACCGGCAGTGTAGTAATAACCTTGTCGACAACACAGGTGGATTCGCACTGCTGTACGGCAAGGTGGCGACATAGCGACAATTCACTACAGCCAACCCGACGCTCTGACCCGGAACGCATCCGATTTCCCGACAGCCGTCGAGAAGCGTCATTACACTGTCCCTCTGGAGGCTCCCCGCTTCTTGGCCGACCGCAAAAGCAAAGCCGCGCACTTCGGACACCAAAACAGCGCTGTTGGAGAGGCTATTTATAGAGCGAGCGCGTCCCCTTAGTCCAGGCCTAACAGGCAGCCGGCGGCAGCGGAAGACCGGGCGAGTCACATGAACGTCCCACTGGAACACGTGATGACATGAGGAGGCCATTGGCGCGCAACAGACAAAGCAACACCGGCTACCCAATTTGAACCACTGAACGTCGGTGCCGTCGTCGATTCATCACACATGACTCACAACTGCCGACATCTATAGAAAAAGCGGAGAACGTCACTACGCGCTGAGTCACCGTCCCCGAGCAGTGACGTAAACAAAGCGCACCGTATACCCTATAATCAAGTCATACTGTGTGCTCTTATGGTGTTCGCCTGCTCTCTGATCCCCGAGGGGCCGAGGCCTGCCCATGCGCGGCGCAGATCGATCCCACGTACTGGACGGCAATTTGGCGCCGATGACACTCCCCGCCGACCCCCGGAATTCATACGCTCGAAGTGCAAACGATACCGTAAACAGGCTCTAAACAGGCTAAAACGGCGCCAAAAGGACACCGAGCTTGGCTCTACTCGATCGGGGACCCTTTTGTCTTTTGAACCCTTACCGTCCATGCTTCGTTGTCACATAATTACTGCTTTCAAAACAGTTAAATAACAAACACATTTGCCAAATGTGACGGTCCCTCTAGAATTCACCCCGCATAGGCGTGGTCTTTCGCCGACCGCGCGTCCCCGGAATTCATACGCCGCTCAGGCCATCGTTTTTGTCGATTTTCACCGTGAAGATGTGATCGGAGATGCACAAAACTAGGATTCATCTGGAAGCTCTCATTTCGCTCTATCGATCAATGCAAAATTTGGCACTAATCCGTTTGTTATACGGTAATCGCAAGCGCTTGATCGTTAGTGTGCAGCCAAATGCATCTCGCTACACGCCCCCCGAGTGCGATGAGCGGGCGAGCGCGAGTGTGCGTGCGAGCGGACGGCCGCTGTTGTGGTTTGGGCCATTCACAAGAGTGGTAAGGTCGAGGCCTGAGAGGTGACTTCCATCTTCTACGAAAACTTCTTCGTACGTCTTCGCAACTATGTCTGACAACAAGGACGAACTCGTGCAGCGCGCCAAGCTTGCCGAACAGGTACCCTCTTTAGCCCTATAAGCTGTCCAATATTTACATTATCCGTTATCAGGCCGAACGCTATGACGACATGGCGCAGTCGATGAAGAAGGTTACCGAGCTCGGCTCGGAGCTCTCCAACGAGGAACGCAACCTTCTCTCGGTTGCCTACAAGAACGTCGTTGGAGCTCGCCGCTCCAGCTGGCGCGTGATCTCCTCCATCGAGCAGAAGACCGAGGGATCCGAGAAGAAGCAGCAGATGGCCAAGGAGTACCGCGAAAAGGTCGAGAAGGAGCTTCGCGATATCTGCCAGGACGTTTTGGTAGGAGCTGTTGTCCATAGAATTTCTCTCACGTCTTTACTTTTAGGCCCTTCTTGACAAGTACCTCATCCCTAAGGCCGGAAACCCCGAATCCAAGGTCTTCTACCTGAAGATGAAGGGAGACTATTACCGCTACTTGGCCGAGGTTGCCAGCGGTGATGACCGCAACGCCGTCGTCGAAAAGTCCCAACAGTCCTACCAGGAGGCTTTCGACATCGCCAAGGACAAGATGCAGCCCACGCATCCCATCCGATTGGGACTCGCCCTCAACTTCTCCGTCTTCTACTACGAGATCCTCAACGCCCCCGACAAGGCTTGCCAGCTCGCCAAGCAGGTGCGCTATTTTTAACGCAGGCTAGATTAATTGAATCATGCTCCTTCTAGGCCTTCGATGACGCCATTGCTGAGCTTGACACCCTCAACGAGGACTCGTACAAGGATTCCACCCTCATCATGCAACTCCTCCGTGACAACCTGACACTCTGGACGTCCGACACCGCAGCCGATGAGCAGGAAGGCGGCCAGGAGGGAGGTGAAGCCGGTGGAAACTAATGCCTTTACCGTCTAAAAGCATTCGTTCCTATTCTTCCACATGATCTGATAATTATTTGTCACTGTGTAAATTGTTCGTTGATGTTTTTTTCTCGTGTTCGTCACCCAAAATGTAAAGTGGAGAAAGCTAGTATTTAATCTTTACCAATACACGTCCTTTGCGAAGCATATTGTTTGTGAGAGTTCTGTTAAAAGCATCCAAAGACCTGTCGTCCTGTTGTTGGCCAGTAAATCCCAAATGTCGCTCCACTCCACTAGGTGACGCGGCATAAAGTGAGATGTCGCTCGCTTGAAGTTCGACTCGCGACCATGTGGTCTTTGCCCGAGTTCGGCTGCTCTCTGTTCGACGACCTTACGGCTTCCGTTGGAGGGTGACTTTTCACCGCAGCGCCATCGTGTACAACGTGTACTTCGCGGTTCGTGCGAGCCTCTGGAAGATGTGCAGAGGAGCCAGTATTTTGCAAAATGTCGCTGTACGCACATCGGCTCATAAATAAAGAACCTTGGGGCTTAAAAATATGCGTTCGTGACGAATATAAAAAGCCGCACGAAATCAGCTGATTGTAGCTTTTGCTCAGGCGATCTTTGAGCTAGATGGGACGTGGCTTTAGCTTCCTGGCACGAGATCCCTGCTGCGTTCGTAGCACGAATGAAAAAACATGGGTGGTCGGCCATTTACTCGAAATGTTCCAGTACCTTTGTTTCTATCGCGTTTGTATCAATTTTTCGTGTGTAACTTTTGATGCAGGTCCGTTTAGGTGCGGACCGACGGATGGAGAAGACGGGTAACGAACGGAAAACAGGATGGTTTACGGGAAACGCAGCTCGAGAGCGGGCGTGGTGGTGGTCAACGGCGACGAGGCTTCTCAAGGTGGGTGCTTAGTTTGCAGCGTGGGAAGTGTAAATAACTATCGCCCACGTGCTCGAGTGTTCTCTCGTTGTATGTTTACCACTCTTAATCGACTGAAAAGCAACTTTTGCTATTGTTTCTATTCTACTGCCATCCCGTCTTTTCTTCTTGCACGTTCTTCTGTTTCAGTATGGCCCGATACCTCGGCATATTGCCTTCGTCATGGATGGAAATCGTCGGTTCGCACGGCAGCACGGAAATGCCTCAGTTCTCGAAGGCCACGCTAAGGGATTCCAGCAGCTAACAAAGGTAATACAATAGAGCCTAATGACAACGTATTTGAGATTTTCAGATTCTCGAATGGTGCGATGACTTGGGTATTAGCGAAATCTCTGTGTACGCTTTCGCAATCGATAATTTCAAACGAGATCCTGCAGAAGTAAACGGATTGATGACGCTGGCCGAAGAGAAATTCCACGAACTTCTGCGCGAGGAGTAAAATGGCTTGAGCTGGTGTCCAACCTCTTGTTTTTCGTTTTTCAGAAGCACACTGATCGAAAAAGGAATACGCTTCAGATTCTTCGGCGAAATATCGCTGCTGCCCGAGAACGTGCGACGACTTGTCGCTCAAATTCAGTTGAGAACGGCAAACTGTGACAAGTATTTCATGAAATTCTTTGAATCCATTGGGAAAGTGCATATTTAGGAAGTTCGTTAACGTGTGCATGCCGTACTCCTCGACCGATGAAATGAAGCGCGCATTTCAGTTCGTGAAACGAGGGATAGAAAGACTGCTGATAAGCGAGAGGTACGGTAACTACGATTCACAACACTTATGAAGTTCGTTTTAGTGATATAAACGAGGAACTGATAAGTTCGTGCCTGGATACCCGACATTCACTTCCGATCGATATGCTGGTCAGAACAAGTGGAGAGAAGCGATTGAGTGACTTTATGCTGTGGCAATGTGCGGACTGCTATTGCCATTTTGAAGATGTCCTGTGGCCCGATTTCGGATTCTGGCAACTTTGCAAAGCTGTGTTTTCATATCAGATGCGATATTCGGAAATAGAAGTGAGTCATGGTGCCAGTTTCCTCGAGGGCACATTATCTGTTCCAGAAGCTGAAGTTCTCAAAACCCACATCGAAGACCGAAGGACCCAGTCCGCACATCGAGAAGTTCCTCACTTGGGTTGAAACAGAAAGGAAGAATCAGTTAGAGCTCTTCGGTGCGCAGTGAAGATGTAAGAAGAACCATTCTTGTTAATTTATCTTATAATATTGTTGACCATAAATAGTTACAAAAAACCAAGGCGAGATTTGATGAAATCGGTTATTGCTTTCGGATTGCCACTGGGATACTTCTTCAAACGGAACAGCGACGGATGTGTCAGGGTCTCGGCAAGATCTCTGCAGACCGTATAGAGCAGGCATTCCATAATTCCGAGTTGCTCCGCTAGTTCACATTGATGGTTATCCATTAACAGCTCATTGATGATGACGATGAAAGGTTTCCCCATCTGGATGACTTCCAGGCACGTTCCCGCTCCGGCGTGTCCGATTATCAGATCTGCGGCTTTCATATCTTCGCGGAGCGACGGCTTGAAACGATAGCATTCAATTTGAATATTGTTAGTTGTGAAGACAGCGCCTTCATTTTCGGACTGCTCACGTTCGGGTGGCAGTCGTCCGGCGCCATACTGAATTCTCATTTGGTCAACTCCGATGCTCGACAGTTTCTGGAGGCATTCTTCTGATAAGACGGTTTCAATCAGCTTGTCGAACTTGGTGGTTCCTACGGTCACGAAACACAGCATAAGGGAAAGTTCTGCAAACGTTAACCGGTTATTACGATAGGAACGTACAACACGAACACTTCAAGAAGTATCAGCAACAACGTAAAAACGCTTCAGCAAGATACACCAGCTCTCAACATAATATTTATACCGTATACCCGCAGATAAAGGGCGCCTAAACCGAAACCTTTGCACTCCTAACTACATCTGGCCGTTTCGATCGACCCGTGAGCTGAGCGCTCGTTGGTGCGTATCCTATCGCCATTTCTAGAAGTTTATGCGAGGGGAGCTCTCCTCCGAACGACTGAACGTGCGCCCATCGCTCTCCGGCCTCAGGACAGAACGGATTCGATTCGAACTGCGTGTCCCAGATGAGTTCCGCTGCCGATTGCGCCACCTGGTACGCATAGTACTTCGAAGCGTACTGTATTAGGTGACCGAAGCGGTGTGCATAAGCCGAGTTAGGGTTTCGTTTCAGCGTGGGCAGAGCACGTTTCCATATAGAGCTGAGCACATCGGACGAGGTACACGTTCCGTCGATGATGGATTTGGCAGCTGGCCCATGAAGTTCCAAATCCAAAAGGCAGAGAACCGCCTGCTGGATCGTTTCCAGTGAATGGAACATGCTGCGGGAGGAGACGAGAACTTGAGCATCCGATTCGGACATGGTCTCTCCAAGGCGGTTTTTGAATACCGTTGTCACAATCTAAATTAACGAATTATGATTTCCTGTCGGTTTCAAATGATATAAATTATCGTTATTTTCGACAGGTTCCCTCATTAAGGTGTCTTTTCGTAAAACTTGTTATCTTTGACTTTGCTTACTTTTGAACTTTTGAAGAAACACTCCATAAGGTTCGAAGGTATTTCCGCCATATCGGTCGGACAACGTGTGCCTGCTGTGTGCTGGAATCGTGTGCGACCAAGCATCGAGTGCATCGCGTGCCCCATTTCATGGAAGAAGTTTTGCGCTTCATACGTCGACATAAACAGATCGTTGAGTCCACTTGCATGTTGTCCATTTGCGAAGCTCAGCGAGAGCACAGCAATCGGTGTTTGGTGCTCCCCAGATTCCAGCTGAAAAATATGACGTAAACGGACGTCAGCGGACGTTAATCTACCAGCTTTGAACACCTCACAGTAAAGTGAGAATCTCCGATGGCTTTCATGGCATGCGCACTGATGTCCAAATAAATTGTACCAAGAAATTCAGACTTCCTGTACACATCCTAAGTAATGTTCATAAGATAGATGTATCAGTCGTTTGCAAAACCTACAATTCTCTGTGTATTTCCTCGCCAAATCTCTCCCGTATCCGGATAACTCATCTTGAACTCCATTCCATATAGATTCCGTACGATTTCTTCGAAACCGCGCATAACCGACCCCAACGAAAAGTACTGCATAACGTCAGCAGCGGGATAACTCTTTGACCGTAGCTTGGACATAAGGTATAGGATATCCCATTCTGCTACATGAGAAGCTGATCTATCTTCCTTCCGCAGTTCAGCTTCCAACTGGGCCAATTCAGCTTCGGCGGCGGGCTGTGTATTCTTGATGAGTTCATGAAGGAACTGGTAGGCTGAATCGAAATCCTGGAGCAGCATGTTATCTTGAGCACGATGGGCGAAAGACTCGTATCCAGTCAACTTAGCAATGCGATCTCGACAGCCAATCAGAAACCGTAGGCAACCTTCCTAAATTGAACAAATTCAAGTTAAAATTTAAAATGCCGGTGTGCGCTATCCACCTGATCATTTGAGAATTCATAAAATTTATTGTACGCCCACTCTCTCATCTTCCCATCGGCTGTCATGGGGTGGGGAGAATCGCACGATCTGTACCGATGTTTCTCAAGCAAACTGAGCTTCGGTATTGTATTGATGTTATTCATGAACACGCTACTCGCATCAAAGATAGAGGAGCTGAGTTGAACGAACTCTCGTCTTTGCTGGAAAAATACAATTAGAGGTTTTGATAACACAATCTTGCACTCACACTGTCGTCTTCCAATTGAATTCCGGATTTTTCGAAATCTGCAAGGAAGAGGTCGATCACTCGGCGATCTACATCATCGAGGCGATTTGCTTGTGTTTTGATGGAAGCTTGCAGGGCTTTGTAAAGTTCTTGAGACGTATTGAGCCTAAAGAGAACAAGTGGCACCAAAATAAAATTCGCAGATAGCTTACGTCTCAACAAGCTCCGTGAAATCCCTCATACTCTCTTCAGCATGTTCGGCGAATGCCGGATCGGTATGCAGAACTCGGGTGCATTCGGCCTAAAACGCTAGCTTATCGCTCCAAATTGAGCATACTTACCAAGTCGGCAACACAACATATCTCATTTGACATATCATCGAACAGATAAACAGCCGGTCGGTTTTTGTTCGAACCGCTGACGATCTCTTTGTAGAGCCGGTCGCATCTTTCGCGCACTTGTTTATTTAACAGTTTGAAGCCAACCGGCGATCGAAGTGCATCGTAACCAAACAGACCCTAAACTCGGGAATTCACTTGATCGACGTGATCATCCACAACTAACAACACGTTTCTCGGTGGATAGCCGCCTTACAAGGGATTGCAGCGGCGTTCTGAGCATTACCTGCAAATGCATTTTGCCTTAAGAAACATGAGAACAAGTAATACTAATATTGATGAGGAGCGTTACTCAAATCAGGGACAATTTCACATCACCATCGACACTTATTTTATTTAACTTAACAAAGTCCCGTAAAACCGGAAACACCGGGTTAAATACACAAAGTATAATTTACATGAATGTACGTCCAAAGCTGGAAACTTTTCCGAATCCATGGGGCAGTCCAGAGCGCAAGCTCATACTCATGCCGCTGCCACGTTCTGACGCAATGATATTGGTTTTCTGAATGAGATCTCCTAACATGCCAGCGAGCTCAGTTACGCTGCAAAGGACAGATGCTGTCTTGTAATCAACGATTTGCTGAAAAAGGATTGATTAGACGAGCAAAGAGTTTGGAAAACATACTTGCTTTCCTCTGTCGTCACGTTCAGCCGCAATGAGAAGTCGAATACGTTCGCAAAGTTTCTTCAATTCCACCAAAATTTCTGGATTCTTTGGCAATTCTCCTGCGCCAACATCTTTAAGGTACTGCACGATCAGCCTCATACGCGCCATCAGCATTTCAACCGCGTTGATTTGCGCCTTCAAATGTTTTCCTTTCGAAGAGAGCTGATCACTGTTAGCGTCAGTACTGATACGAGCGATGTGCTCAACTCCGATCTGCTCGGCATCATCGCACTTGAGCGCCCAGTTCATGGTCGGCCAGGAGATTGAGTTGTCTTCCTTTCGGTCATCTTTTGCTTCGTTGAACAGATGGTAGATGAGCATGGGGACTTTGTTCATTTCGGCTGTGGAGATGGTCGTGCTGAGTTTCAAGAGCAGAGGCGATTCGTGAAACGGCCGAACCTGACGGCTGGCATTTACGTCAATGCCATCCGCTTCGAAAGAATCAGCGTTGCAGCTGTAGAACCCGAGTACGTGGAGATCAGAAAACACTTCGATAACTGAAACATCACTTTGTTAATAAGAGGAATACAATCATTTTTAAACTATTCCCCAGGCCAAGCACTTGAACTCAACATGAATAGCAACGGAATAACTCACATTGGGCAGTGCGAGTTCTCATGAATTCTTCGTCAAGCGGAGTGTCCGAGTCGAGTGCCTCTTCAGAGACGGGCTTCAACTCAAAGCAGTTGACGATTTCGGCAGTGGTGCCATTCTGCTTGCCAAGAAGGACGCCAAACACTCGCGGAGGGTCTTGTCCCTCGTTCTGCAGCCGCATCCTCGTTGTGTGTTCGGACATGTTCATCAAAACCAGCGGATGCACAAGAACGTCCGATACAGGCACGCGAAGCATCGTGGACGACGTCGGCGTTGAGTTCTCGCCATTTTCCGTTTCCATCATGGCTTCACCGTTCGACATTCTGGAAAAAACTAACATGCCAACAGAAACTTCGAAATATATGAATACACGCAGAAAACAGAGCACTGCAAAATTGGCATAAAAATCGCACAGTCGTTTATCCGCATCGCTCCAAGGCGTGCCAGATGGCAACGGATTTCGACATCGCCGCGTTCGCAACAGTAAAGTTCGCATCAACACAGCGCGAGCGAGTGGCGCATTCTTAAATGACTCTGTTCAACTGAATCTCTTCATACCGCTGCAAAAAGATGAAATGAACACCAAATTTGAATAGTACAGAGAAGATCAACTCAAGGATAGCTCGCAAAATCGTGAAACGTTTCAATTTTTCTCACCCCAAAGATGTGGCACACACATCAAACGTCTATCCGTTTTCTTGCAGGCCAGCGACGCATGGGGCTGATGTTGTACGCGGCTTTTTGGATTACAGCTCCGTGGGCGGTTTTCTTCGGCATTTTCGCCTATTTTGAACTCTTTCCCGTGTTTACCCCACCAGCGAGAAAGCCTTCTAGCATTCTGACGCCACATCGAAGGAAAAAAGTCCTCTGCACCTCAGCAAACTGCGTTCGATGCGTCAAGAACGAAACTGTAAAAGAGCTTCTCCCACTTCGCATGAATATAATGGATTTCAGCTCTTAACGCACGCAAAAGAATTGCTGGAAGCAAATTACACGGGCACAAGTGATTACGAACGAATCTCAAACGCTATCGAGCGGCGACACGAGGAACTTTTGCTACAAATTGATTTTGACGACAGTAGGCCTATATGGGAATTGGAGCACTTCCCGGCTAACTTCCAGCGTGACTTCGACATGCTGTCCTTGGCGGTAGAAGCCGTCAAGGATGATTCACAGAAGGTGCCGAAAAAACCCACTATTGCCCATCCATAGGAAAATTCTTTCAGGCATTCGACTGCCCATCTATGTGGTCAAGAAACGGCATCGGCGAGAACACATGGTTCATTTTCCCTTTCTTGAACCAAGGCATCTGGCAAGACGAGCACTGCTCCGTTTGTCCAAAAATCGCCACGGTTCTCTATCGACTAAGAAATTCCCTCACCGACTGTGTGTTCGGAAACGCATTTATTTCGATGATTCCCAGCGAATGCGCAGTTGCCGAACACTGCGGACTGACCAACGCGCGTCTTCGATGCCATTTGGGAATTGAAGTTCCCAATGACAATGGGCACTGCTTTATGCAAGTTGGAGGAGAGGTATCCCCACATCCTCGGCAACTACCGTAGCTGATGTTTGCAGACGTTCACGTGGACCAACGGCGCCTGCACGGTCATCGACGACTCCCTACCACATTCAGTTAGCTTGAAAGGCTGTCCTGAAGACCGAACTGTTCTTGTTGTTGATTTCTGGCACCCCTCGCTGAGTGAAAAAGAGAGGGACTGCCTCAAAAGGATCTTCTCCACTGACGGGTAACGGCGTACACAGCCCTTTGTCACGAACGAGAAGAGGCAGCTGGTTTTTTGAATCTCACTTTGCGCGGCAATAAATGAACACATACTCATGCAAACAAAGCACTTCTTCCAGTCGCCCACATGTCGTTTTCGTTGCCATTTAAAACGGAAGAAAGCTGATTCACTCCGTTGGTGACACATAAATGAGGTTTCTGGCGTCATCATCGTCGTATGTAAACCGTCAGTGACAAATCAAGGGCGGAATTCAAAAGCTCCTGTGCACATAAATTCTGCGGCGATGATGAAATTTTTTCACGAGAACAGAGTGCATAGGAAAGAGCGGAACTTCTGGCAAATCCACGCAAAAGATACCACAGCTTCCGATAAAGTCCAACATGCTTCACATCACTTTTAAAAAATATCCTGCAAATGTAATCCACATAACCTGATGTCCCTCTTCGATCGCCAGTAATATGTCAGATCCCTCAAGCTCAACACATTTGCTTCATCCGCAGAAAGGCAGCATATCGAACCGACCCCTCGAGTAAATCCGCTTGTGGCGATTGCGCGCGGCCCTGCCGCCCTCGCGCCGTTGGCATAGCCGTCGCCCACCGCCCGCGAGCAGAGTGCCCAGTGCCCTCGTGGGTTGGCAGGAGCACGCCAAATCGATAGAGGGCGAGAATGTCTTGGCGACAGCACAACAACCACTTGCCGCGCCGCTCCCTGGAATTCATACGCCGGCGAACCCCTAAACGCCCAACTGGCAAAACAAAGCGACGATCCCTTGTTTTTCCTGTTCGCACTTTTCGATGTACACAGAAAACCGCTGGTGCTGATAAAACTCACAACCCTCTTGCAAGCAGACATCCTTGCTTCACCCAATTCACGTGCAAACACCGCAACCGTCATAGAAATCCTGTAATCAGCTCCAAGAGGCACTCGGATGGGGCGTCCATGCAAACCACCCAATGTCTCAAAATGCAAAATCACAGTCAAGTGCCGAATGTGCGAACTGTATGTTGTTTTTGTCTCTTGCAGCGATTGCGCGACACCGAGTGATTCAAAACTGTTTGCCCCTCGCGCGGGGGATGTGATACGCAGTCTCGTGGTAAACGCGGTCTGTGGGCGTGGCGAGCGGCCGATCCCCAGAATTCATACGCTCGTGTGGTGGTAAAGTTGTTCCATTTGTTCTCGAACGCACATATGAAAGCGCGGTCGGCTTTCTGGCAAGTTGGCGGAATTAATGGCGATACGACGTCGCTGAGCTTGCGATAATTGGAGCATTGAATATTTAAACTAACGCTTGGATTTGTCTTTACTGCGTTACGCGTAGTGGCTCGTGTTTATCAGTTTGTTTCTGCTTTCAGACTGTGACTATGTCGGACAACAAGGACGAACTCGTGCAGCGCGCCAAGCTGGCCGAGCAGGTAATGACAGTCTATGCCGATTAGCTTATGACGGATGCATGTTCAGGCCGAGCGCTATGACGACATGGCGCAGTCGATGAAGAAGGTTACCGAGCTCGGCTCGGAGCTCTCCAACGAGGAACGCAACCTCCTCTCGGTTGCCTACAAGAACGTCGTTGGAGCTCGCCGCTCCAGCTGGCGCGTGATCTCCTCCATCGAGCAGAAGACCGAGGGATCCGAGAAGAAGCAGCAGATGGCCAAGGAGTACCGCGAAAAGGTCGAGAAGGAGCTTCGCGATATCTGCCAGGACGTTTTGGTAGGAGCTGTTGTCCATAGAATTTCTCTCACGTCTTTACTTTTAGGCCCTTCTTGACAAATACCTCATCCCTAAGGCCGGAAACCCCGAATCCAAGGTCTTCTACCTGAAGATGAAGGGAGACTATTACCGCTACTTGGCCGAGGTTGCCAGCGGTGATGACCGCAACGCCGTCGTCGAAAAGTCCCAACAGTCCTACCAGGAGGCTTTCGACATCGCCAAGGACAAGATGCAGCCCACGCATCCCATCCGATTGGGACTCGCCCTCAACTTCTCCGTCTTCTACTACGAAATCCTCAACGCCCCCGATAGGGCTTGCCAGCTAGCCAAGCAGGTATGCGGTGGAATCAAAATCTGTGTAGTGAGATGTGACATTATAGGCTTTCGATGACGCCATTGCTGAGCTAGACACTCTCAACGAGGACTCATACAAGGATTCTACTCTCATCATGCAGTTGCTCCGTGACAACCTAACACTCTGGACTTCCGACACCGCAGCCGACGAGCAGGAAGGTGGTCAAGAAGGAGGTGAAGCCGGCGGAAACTAATGGCTGTCCTGCACCAGAGCACCTGTCCCTTTTCTCCCGCATGATCTGTTAATTATTTGTCTTTTGTAAATTTTTTGTTGATGTAACGTGTAGTGCGCAATTTAGGTGGAGATTTATTTCAAGTTTACGTTACACGCTTGTGGATGAGGATAGTGACCGGATAACATTTTTCGACACGACAACCCGTTGGATTTCTGAGGTTCCTCCGTAGATCTGAAGGATTTTGGCGTCCCGAAGTAGTTTCTCGACGGGGTATTCTGTGTTGAAACCGTTTCCTCCGAAGATCTGGATTGCTTCGCTGGCGTTCTTGTTGGCCATATCGGCCGCGAAGCATTTGGCAATGGAGGAGTAGTAGTTGCCGGAGGGACGTTGGTTTTCCACTTCGTAGGCGCTCTTGCGTGTCATGAGACGGGCCAATTCGACGTTCATTGCCATGTCGGCCAGTTTGAAGGAGACCGCTTGATGGTCGGCGATTCGCCTTCCGAAAGTTCGCCTCTCTAGTGCGTAAGCGCCGGCCTCATCGAGCGCCCTCTGCGAGAGGCCAGTGGCCATCGCGGCGACGAGAGGTCTTGTGCGGTCGAAGGCGCGCATGACGATCTTGAAACCGCCGCCGACTTCGCCGACGACGTGTTCCATGGGCACGCGTACATTCTCGAATGTGATCGCACGGGTGTCAGAGCAACGTTGGCCCATGTTGCGTTCCTTCTTGCCTATGGTGACGCCAACCTGGTCGGCGTCGACGATGAAGCCGGTAAAGGCTTTGCTCGCGGGGCACGAGGTGTCAGGATTCGTGCGCGCCAACACGAAGAACCATTTGGCAACGCCGCAGTTGGTGATCCAAACCTTGGAGCCGTTGAGGATGAAGCTATCGCCGTCGCGGACAGCCCGACTGGCTACGCCGGCTACGTCGGAACCAGCGCCGGCTTCCGTGACTGCGTACGCCTAAACAGAAGACAGTTTTCAGGAAAGTATGCTATAAATATTTCTTCATCTCATCGAACTGCTCAAAGAAGAATCAGAGGAAACGGCGAGCTAGAGGGGCGGGGAGCAAAAGTGGTCTTTTGAACAGGCATGACACCTCTGTTGTCGAATGACATCTCGACCTCCCGAGTTGTTGTATTCAAATTTCTGATGTAAAGCTCGATTTGCGCAGGAATATGTCACCCAGTTCAAGCCGAAATAGGTGGGTCACAAGGTACCATTATAGCCGTCGGGATAGAATAGCGGATTTAGTCTAGCATAGTTTTTCTGTGAAATCGTGGTCTACTTACAGCGAGGTGAGGATCTTCGAGCATCGGGCTGAGGTATTTCTGTCGAAGGTACTTGCTTCCGGCGAGGATCAGCGGAGTCTGCGCCAGGTCGTTCACCATCATAATCGTGCCGACACCAGTGCATCCGTATCCGATTTGCTCGAAAAGGAGCGATTTTGTGAGCAGGTCGAGGCCGAGTCCGCCTGAAATACAATTATTACATCACTTTTTGAAATTATAGTGCGAATGGTTGTGACGTTTGTTTTTCACTTTTTGGGATGGGTACGGTAGCGCGTCAGATGTTTTTTTTCGCGACAGTTGCGTCTAAATGCGTTAGTTCGAACAGCTGACACTAACAAGAGAAGGGTTTTAAAGGTTAAAAACGCTGACCTAGGATCTCAATCTCGGAATCTTATCCCATCGGAACAACACTCCAAAAGAAGCACAACGTCAAGATAAGTCTTCTACGGAATCGGCATACGTACTTCCAATCATCTTATTTGATTTTAACATGGATTTGAGATCTGTTAACTGAATGTGTGCTAGCTGAAGTCAACATATCCCAATGGCAATATAAAACATCGCTATCTCTTGCCTTTTGTCTAGTCCGTTATCTTCGAAGACATCAGAAAAGATGCTAGATGCTTACCAAACTCTTCGGGAACATCACTGCTGGTGAAACCACACTCGTGTGCTTTCCTGAAGATCTCCCAAGGGAACTTCCCGGTTTCGTCGTACTTGCCGGCGTTGGGAACGATCTCGTGCTTCACGAAGCGGTGAGCCGAATCCTGCAGCTGAATCTGCGCTTCGGTCAAATCTGAAACGAACAAGGGCATCGACAGAAATGCCGAAGGCCTCTTACCGAAACCGGCGAAGTAGCCTTGAGCGGTAGCCGCTTCGGCGCTGTAGTTGTGGGCCAGCGTCTGGCTAAGGCGAACAAGCGACCGACGCATGATCAGGAGGTCGGCGATCGAAAGTGTCAATCGTCGGATAGAAGTGGCCATTATATAGCGTCGCGCGGATGCTCGACGACCGAGCAACGAGCATCGAAGCGATGCGACTACGGTAGGAGGCGCCGCCACAGCTGATCGCGAACATCGAGCACCCAATCACGGCGTAGAAATCGAAAACACTGTCGCGTCACTTGTTTTCCGACTCTCGCGCCCACTCCAGGCTGTCGTCAACACGCGTTCGAGTGTCTCATGCGTCGCTATACGGTAGTTGCGTTCTTCGATTTTCGCGAATCGTATTCGCATGTAGCTTTTTCGGAATCTGGAAGTCAGATGAAGGGCGCCACATGTCGCGAATCGCTCGGGCGTTCGAGCAACCAGCGAGCACCCACTTTTTGATCGGTCTCGCGATGTCGCCCTTTAATCATTCGTCGGCGACGAGCGTCTATGTCCTTTTAAACCTTCACCGACCGACATACTGTACACATGGTGTCCTAGAAAGCGATTCCCATCCATTCGAGCACCAGTAAAACCTTTTCCGATCCATCTGAAGGGTTTTGCACTTGATTTTTAAGAAACTGCTATGCACTGGTATCTACTCGGCATTGGGAGGACGCTTCAGGAATATAGCATCAAAGAATAACCCAAAATGTCATGAATTCAAGAATATCCACGTCAATAAAAACTTTCTTCTTAGCGCTGGTTGTCCACACTACCGGAATCCGGATTGATCTCTTTGCCTGGAAGCCGCCAAATATGCTCGGAAACTTTGGTGTTAGTGCCGCCAGCCGAAACGAAGTTCGGATCCGCTCCGTTCGTTGTTCTGAACCGTCTGGGTCTTTGCCGGAATCAGCTTTTGGCCTTTCCCGTACAAACTTGTGGGATCGCCGTGCCGCAGGAAGAAGAGAAGTGACGACTGTGAAGAGTGTCGTCATCTGTTTGGAATGACCTGTGATGCTGGTTTACATTTTGGACACCTTAGATTTCGCTAATTTTTCTCTCCTCAATTCGATTTAGAATTCGAATTCAACTCATTTCGACTTAACGCGACAATGCAAAGTGCACAAAAGACACGAAACATCTTGGACTTCGGTCATTTTTCTTTGCCCAATTCACCATACGTTTTGTGGCTAGTACACTTGAAGCGGTGCATCATATGTTGTATAGCGGGAGTCATACAAGATTGTTCAGTGGCTCCAGAACGTGAGAATTCAAACACCGCAAAAGACACGAAAGATCCGCAATGGCAAAATAAGAAGATTTCTTCCATAATGTTTTACTATTCTGTTATCATCAGAATTTGCACAAATCACGAAAGCTCGATGGCGTTGTCGTCGTTGCGGGCACCGATTGCCAGATCGGCCAGCTTCTTTCCGTCGGCGGATTCCACCTTTACTCTGCCTTTCCACAAACCCTCGATCGCCTTGTGGAGGAAGTCATTGACTCCCGGAACAGGAATGTCGTCACTTTTGATGTCTGTCAGGTTGTAGGTTCCGGGGTTCGCGAGGAGCTCGCACAGTTGACGTCCGACCAATTTGCAGAATTTGGAGGAGCTGAACTGGGAACTTCAATAAATGTTTTGTAGGAATTAAATGCCCAATTTTTTGAGCCATGTTTAGTAATCTTTTTAACCAAAACGGGTCCTCTTGGTGACCTTCCTGATACGGTCGGTCGGTTCTCTATTCCGTGGTCCTCTTTTTGTCCTTCTATGCCTTGTCGAAAAAAAAAAACAGAAAATGAAGGCGATTTAGTGGTCTTCCTTGGGATGCTTATCCTCAGGTCTTCAAGCAGATGAACCTCGTAGTCGAGAACCCGCTACAGCATCGAAATACTTTGTAGCAGTTAAACAACTACGGTAGTTCCTGTCATATAATTAAAAACTCTGACCTTGTTCCCTGACGTATTATTGATGGTGGAACGAAAATAGCTGTTTACAGCGTAAGTCTACACCTCAAAATAATCGTTCGGTGTCCGATTTTGTACAGTTTTCAAAGGGTTGTTCATCAAATATCAATTTGATCAAATCGTACAAATCCTTTAGAAAGCTACCTACCAAGGAATGACGCCGATGAGTCCGTCCTTTCCATCCTTGCAGACTTTATTGAATCTTCCGAACCAGCCCTCTTTCTCGACGGTAAACTTAGCCTCGTACAGATCGAAGTCAACCTTCTCCTTCACGATGATCTGGCCAGAAAGGACTCTAACAATGCCGGGAATGGGCACATTCGGGCGTCCAATGTCGTCGCCGCCTGAGCACGAAGGCTTCTTGTCCTCACCGTATGTGGCAACAGAGACGTTGCGCACGATGATGGGTAAGGCGCCGTTGGACAGGTCATCGAGGCTGAAGACGTTGTTCACGCCGTCCACGCAGGCAGTGGACGCCGATGTGGCGCAGAAGCAGAAGAGGACGAACGACAGCCGAAACATGCTCGGATTCTGAGGATGGTATCGCTCTCGCGTCAATAAATAGGACCCAAAGCACAAAGGCGTATCTTTTTATGGCAAGGTTACTGCTGATAAGGTAATTCGCACATGACTGCCAAACAGTTTTTTTGGGGCAAGGCATGCATTTAAACAGAAAAATGAGTTTCATACATCAACACCTTTGTCTGACTGACGATAAGGCCATTTTGAGTGCATTGGAATGGTACGATGTTCTCATCATGTTGTAATTTCAATGTGTCTTTCATGCCAACGAGAGTTAGATTGTGGAAGAGTACACAAGGTACAAATATGCGTAGTCTGAACAACACAGGAAAGTTCCGCACAGTAATAGTCGCCAGCTTCTGCTTGGAAGTACATAGTACGTACATAGTACATAGTATGTATGTATCTCTTCCGAGAAAACCCTAGGGAGTTCTTTAAGTAGGGTTCTTTTGGGATATTAGGGGTGCACCTTGCCCTCAACCGCAAGTAGTCAAAAGGTCCGTGGTTAGGATTAACCATGGCCGACTTCGTTCTTCAGCCTCAACTTTTTGTGAACAGCAATAAACGGACTTCTCCCCATACCCTTTGCTGTACCATTCATAATCGTGGCGATCATACAGCGAAAGTTTGTGCACCAGAGACTGGATAACTACTGACTGGATAAATGACCAAAACGGGAAAGACTGTCGTTGTCACTGTCGTCGACTACGAACGCTCAACCGGTTGGCCAGCCGATTCCGTATCCGTCATCCATTGAACGGCTCGAGAGAACCGGCCGTGAACAGGCTCACGGATTGGCTAGCTGATCAAATTTGATTCATTCCTACCCATCTCTGTTCACGAACTTACTTCGTAGAGCGAACCTTGATTTTGCCTTCATGTTTTCGATGAAAGTCGTTAGCTCCTATTTTCGCCAAAGGAACGTGTGTTCTGGTAGTGGGCTATGGTACACAAATGTCATAATGTCGCATTCGAGTCACTCGTCAGATTGAATGGGCCAAAATCGTAGCTTTTTCCTTTTCTCCTGTTAAGATTAAGAATTTAAACGAGAAATTAATAAACTTCCAGAGGAAAGAAAGACTACGATCTTGACGATTGAAATCTGATGAGTCATTCAAGCGTCGTAGTCACAATTGGGTTCCAATCAGTGATGGGAAACGAGTCCAAAATCTAAACGAGTCCCAAAAACCCATCTAGTCCGAGTCTCGAATTTCGAGTCTGTACTCGTTTTCGGACTCGTTCCCATCTCTGGTTCCAATCGACTGATACCAGTGATTGAACCGCCAATCAGCCTGTCGATAAGCGATTCGATTCCATCGGCGATCGCTGCCGTCTCTCCGCGTCGACGCGAGAGAGCGCAGAACAACAGAGAAGCGATATGTGTGTACACGCGACATTCAGCCTCACTGATGCTGACCCGATTGATTCAAGGCGATTCGTTTGGAGTTCATTCGTTTCTTTAAATGTTCCATGTGAAAAACGTAACGATTGGGACCCGGTTTGCCTGTACCGTTTTAACATGTGCTCCCAATGATGTATGACCACCGTCGTTTTTAGGTGGACAGAGTTCCACATTCAGATGTTTAATGCCAATCATTCAATTTACGCTTCCAAAAACTGCTTGATATCATTTTGAAACTTGCTTCGGAGCGTCACCAAGTCGAACACTGGATCTAGAGGCTTCTTTGCGTTCCGCTAGCTCCTTGGCCTTTACTAGTCCTTCCAAATACGGCTTCGGAATCGACACCTTTGGTGCTTTCCTACAAGATTCTGGCTGAGTAAACATATGGTTTGGGTTACCTCGTAGCATCAAGAATTGTGGTTTGTTCCACAAACGTCCTCATTTCAGCAAATGCGTCATTACTTTTCGGGCTGTACGTCGGGCGAAAAAGCACGCGCGCCTCAAAAATTTCCAAAATTCACCAAAGGTTCACCAAATCACATACCTCAGCAAGCTTTTCCGTGAGACACAGAAACGACCAGGGAGTATAGAAGAGCGTGTAGGCGACTATGAGAACTGCTGCAATCGCCGTTCCAATGGGGAAACCCATGATGACGAGTATCAACAGGATCTCCTCGCTGTCGTGGACCGACCGACCGTCGAATTCCATTGCTTCCGAAATGGAGTGTTTTGGAGTGAAAGATGCAACGTGTATCCCTCCTGCGTCTAGAGTCTAGACTGACAATGATGGCCTTTGGTGTCTGTAACTGTATCTGCAATTTTTAGCTGCTACTTGTTGAGATTCCCGAGTTTACCAGAGATGCTGACGAGTCTGACAAGGGAACCTTATGAGGTGTCCTACTCGAATCGAGTAGAAAAGTGACACACTTAATTAGAGAAATGTCAACCCCAAAAAGGCACCTGTTTATACGCATACCAGATCATGTAAACATCCTTCGAAAGATTCATATAAATGACTATAGCCAACTTCGCCAACAAAGACACAAAAATGCGAGTGTGGCCTAACTGGTTAGTTCCTTACTTGACGTTTTTTGGGTCCGGGTTCGACTCTTCTTCCGTCTCCCCTTTTTTCTTTTCACTCTTACAAAATATTTAAATTTGATTTGTACCTCGCGATCAATCCTATCCCAACTTCCGCTATGAATGTAAGCCTTATTTTACTCCTTTTTACAAGGGTACGGTCAAACATGTACCGCTCAGAAATTGACACATACCTGTGTGTCAATTTTCAGATCGATCCGAGTAAGAACAGCTATATTATTGGGCCACGACTGTGGTTTTTGTTGAGGAAATAATTCCTATTAACAGCCAGTCTCCCAAAGTACTGTGATGGTAAGTGTCGAGGCTGTGGTTTAAACGGTCTTTCCGCTTGAGATGAAGAAGGATCCTAAACTTTTGATACACGGTCATGTGCACTTTACCCTCACACCAAAATTGGCTGATACTGCACATCTGTAACACATGCGTCTGTCACAAGGTCATAAACGCGGTTTTCCTTATAGATAATGACTTAAAAGCATTTGCTGTTTCCTTTTTTTTGCATAGAAATAGGCTGATTTGAACCAACATGGGTTAAAAGGACAATTTTGTAAGTGGTGTTCCTCAAACTACTGTTCAAACCCTGCAGGAACGAGCAAGCACTGTTTGACCTGCATGTTTGTCCCATCATTTCTTATCACAATCACGTGAACATCATGGCATCACGACACCGCTGGTTGTTGACCCGACTTCAGCATGGTCTTCCATTATGCAAACTTCCTCATTTTTCCTCTATTACATGAACGCTTTCCCATATCACAGCAACAACAATTGAGAGCCGAACGTTGTAAAACACCTCGTTAAAATTATGGCGACTACATTCGCTACAATCTAAACTGTCTTATTGCAGTTTTTTGCTAAAGTAAGCACAATCGGAACGGTTGTTATCGGTCGTGCTGAGTCAACGTTTTGGTGTAAAGAAGGAAGAGCATGTGCCCCCATGAGCCAAAACAGTGGGCTCAGCGATCCTTACTTGAAGTGTAACCAGGAATTAAAGACATTTCACCTCGTCTTCAACAGTTTAAGTGTTAAGTTTATTTAAAAAGGGCATAAGCAATGACTTTACATTTCATTGGGGCAACAGCATTTTTAGAGAATCGCTTGCTTGGATTCAGTTCACCCGCTTCTTTTTCATCGGTGGCTGATTCTTTCTCCAGAGTTTCGGTATTGGAGGTCGGCCGCTCGAAGAATCCAGTTGTTGGAGGTGCGTTTCTGTGTTGTGAAATCTTTCATTGTAGGAGCCCATTTCCAACATTCTTAACTTTAAGAATTTTAACTACTTTCTTAGCTACTTTACTAATCTGTCTAATGATTTGACACTAATCAAACAGGCTGACTATGATCCAAGCAGTATGCCTACAAGATCCATCGATATTTTAGTTCTATTTGAACATCTCCACCATATAAACACCTACTAATATCCACTCAGGCATAACTAAGGGTGTAGCGTTAAGGGGATTGCGTATCAGCAGTTTGGTATTTTGGTTAAAAGGCACTCACATAGGACTATCTATCCACCAAATTTCAATGAGATCAAGGGCAGACGGATGCTCTTGTTAGGTTAACACCAGTCCGAATTTGACATCTTTGAAAAATCTACGTTGTATTCTCCTCTCTAAACGGTATTAATATCCATCTGAAGACGACATTGCAATAGTTCGTTATTTCCACTATGCAAATCAGCACTTCCTCTGACATTCGCCCGCTTCTCCATGACAAACAACGCATTCTCTCACGCTTGATCGTCGAACGCACAGCCGTCCGCATCAGCCTACCGAACTTTGATGCCTTTCTCCATTTGCTTACACCGTGCCGATGTGTAGTTTCGCAGAAGGCTCCACAAGAACGTGCGAGCGTACAGGCGACCGATTCACCTTATCTCAAACAAGACGAACACGCCCCACGCGATTCACGCTCGTTAAAACGGCGCTTCACCGCCGCTTTCTTATCGTTTTTATTGACGCTCTCGTCGCCTTATGTTTGCTTTCGCCAAAATTTGGTCCAATATTTTCAGAACAAGGGTCCCCCAAGGCACACATATCGTCGCCATGTCCGCTTCAACCTCGGTAAGGATTCATTCTTAAGATACTAGGGTTTATGTTTTGCTGCGGATGTTTTAAAATCTCTGCTCAACTGCGCTTTTTAAGACCGTCGACTACGACACGAAAGAACTGGTTGACTGCATGGACGAAGTCGAGCACCAGCGTTCAGGTACCATACGTACTAATCACCTGCGGACACTCAAAATCTCACATTTCCAGAGAGATCGCCTTCGCGACCCGAGGAAGTGCGATACGACGTGAATCTGAGCAGGTGGCGCGACGAGCGAAGCTGTTTCGCCAGAGCTCCAGAGCCGGAGTTCTTCACCGCTTCCACCCCGCTCCACCGCTACAGCGGAGGATACAGCAGCGGAGCTCGTTTCATGAGCGAGTCGATCGGCTACGTCCAAGATCGAGGCGGTCTTTACCATGCGTCCGAAGGACGATTTTGAGTCGTAAGACTTTTATGAATTCCGATGTCCCTTATGGTATACTGGTATATGTTTATTGCTGGCAATAAATACGTTGACTTTGTTGTGAAGATGATTGGGATAAAGCCACACATGAGGATAAAGCCAAGAAGCACATTTCGTCAAATGTTACTCCAGCTGCAGTGCAGAGAACTCGGTTTTATCAATATATGACTCTTGTTGAACGAGCAACAATTGATTTATGAGCTGCCGATGCGTCATGTGATACACATATTCATCATCTGTGACAAAGATCACAAGCCACTCTCCGAGCTCCCCTAGAAAGACTTCTTGCTCGACTACGACCCCCGAAATCGAGGAATCACAGAAAGGCCGATCTACAGCACGACAAGAAGTACTTCGACCGGAAGCATTTCATCGCCGGACTGGTTACACGACAACAGCGCGCAAAAAAGAGAGCGCAAAAAAGAGCGCGCAGATGAAAGAGAGCGCAAAAAAGAGCGCGCAGATGAAAGAGAGCGCAAAAAAGAGCGCGCAGATGAAAGAGAGCGCAGAAAAGAGCGCGCAGATGAAAGAGAGCGCAGAAAAGAGCGCGCAGATGGAAGAGAGCGCAAACAACAAAACAATTTTTTTAAATCAACAAGGCATAAATCAACAAGGTAGTTTGAAAAATGATCACGTTGCTTCGACACTAGTATCTTGAGCGTTCTCGGCATCGTCGTCGCAGTCTTCTCCTGGATCAGTATTGGACGGGTGAAGCGACTGACTGTGCAGAGCCAACCTTCTTAGGTACTCGACGCATCTATTGCCATCTTTTTCGCCCCAGCGGCTTACGATTTCCATAAACTGATCATTTTGAAGACGATAGCGATAGCGTTGTGGTCGCTGTCGGAGACCCCGAGATGGATTAATCCTGAACTCTCGCAGGGATTGCATGGCATATTCTTGCTCCGATTTGATTCTGTATAAGTATAAGTCCGTGAATAATAATGTATAATGTCGAATACCTTGTTAGAAGCGTTGTCATCTGTGGCTTCCCAGCGAAACAGCGCCGAATCGAAGAGTGCCACCCTTCCATAGAATTATTTGTCCTAGATTCGCCGCTAAGAGTGCGCTCATAAAGATTCCACAGTGCCGGAGGATACGTAACACCTCGTGATCGCTCGGTCGGCAGTTGGTCCCTGATGAAAGCTATAAAACGAAAAAGAGTAACTGTTTCATGGTTGCTTCAAGTTACCATCAGCTCCGCATCCTGCCGTAAATTCCGGAATCAGCTCATCGGGAACGCTGTCCTTGCCAATGTACGTCCTGAAGAACGACCGAAACAAAGGGTCCATGTCGCTCGCTTCGTCCCAAAGAGCACAAAATGCTTCGTAGACTTTATGAGTGGGTACGAAAGCCAAATTTGCTAAGGACTTCATAATAATCCTGTCCTCATCGACTGTTTGGTAGCGCTTAAGAAGGTCGTTGCATTTTTGGATCCGTCTGAACACGGACTGAGCCATATGGAAATGGCAAAGGTTAACGGTTATGTTCGGCCACACTTCTCGAGCTGCATCAAATGCTGCCAGTTCGAAGTCGCAGGGCATTTCCTCTCGACACATCGATACGCCGAATATCCAATGCGTCTTTTCAAGACACGATCCTTGCGATAAGAATAACCATCAGCCATGAGTATTCCACATCCAAGGTGTGTAGTCAGTCTGGACCTTTGCGATGAAGCTTGTCGAAATTGTGTTCCGACGTTATCTTCTTCGTCCTGGTCGACGGGATCGCTTAAATCGAACACATCATGGGCTTCAGCAGTGCGGAGCCTGGGTAATTCCTGTAAAATTCTACCATTAGGCGCAACAGAGTGTATATGAAACTTACGTTTAAAACACCTGGCCGACCAATAACATTTTCTTCCATGTCTACAGTCGCTACACAGCATCAGCTACACAGCGGACACTTCGTGCAAAGGTACAGTCTCTGCATGCAGCAGCGTTGCGAGACGGGCTTAGTTTTGAAAGTAACATTCCTCTTTCTGCGCTCTCTTTCATCTGCGCGCTCTTTTTTGCGCTCTCTTTCATCTGCGCGCTCTTTTTTGCGCTCTCTTTCATCTGCGCGCTCTTTTTTGCGCTCTCTTTCATCTGCGCGCTCTTTTCTGCGCTCTCTTTCATCTGCGCGCTCTTTTCTGCGCTCTCTTTCATCTGCGCGCTCTTTTCTGCGCTCTCTTTCATCTGCGCGCTCTTTTTTGCGCTCTCTTTCATCTGCGCGCTCTTTTTTGCGCTCTCTTTCGTCTGCGCGCTCTTTTTTGCGCTCTCTTTTTTTGCGCGCTGTTGTCGGCACACCCGCCGGACTCTTCAACGCCAGCATGGCGACTATCAAATGGGGACCGTCCATAACCATCGTCAGAGAAGGACTCACATAGAAGCCCTCCCTTGACGCGCTTTCGTCGATCAGGATCAAGAATCCTTTGGGAAGTGATTTCACAAACCTCCTCCTCGGTTATTTTGTGCACCCCTACATATGGTCATAGACATTAGCTGTGCAAAATTTGATCCCCAGCCGATGTCTAAATCTAGCACAAACAGGTCCCTTATACCTGGACCCCGGACCCTGATCAATGCGAGTCTTCGAGTCTTGGGAAACCTCGTCTTCGCCGCAGAATCCAAAGTGCGAGCACCTCCGTCGACGTCACCTACAATCTAAAAGTTCTGGGCACAAACACTATGTTGATTGCTCGAAGCGTTATTATAAGCGTTAGCTCCTCTATAGCTCTGTTAGCCTCAGATTCTCTGGCCATTGTGATCTGGAGTCGTTGTGAATTAACAACAGTTTTGTAATTCGTTTTTCAACAACCCTATGCACAAAACTGTATATGTGTGTTTTAGGTCGCATTACACCTCATGGACATGATTGTTCCAATTTATTGATATAAAAGCCACCTTAAGTATCACGAACATATCAAAAGATTCGACGTTTTAGCGCACGATACCGGTGCAACTGGTGCAAGTTTTGTAGCAATACTTGATATGTCCCCGTGTATTACATTGGCCGGCCTGCTTGATTCCGATGCAAATTCTCTGAGAGTGATAATCGCCACATGCTGAAAAGCGACAATGCACATCTATAGATTTCTGAGCGATTGGCTTACGAATCTTTAGTGCAGAGACGGCTTGATAGAGAGGGAAAGAATTAGGCTCCGCCGCAGATGCCTGTGGGGCAATGTTGACAAGCAGAAAGACGCTGAGAAGAATGGTGACTGTGACCTCGTTGACGGACATCGTTGCTGATTGAACCTGTTGAAGCATTGCGACGACACATGTGCATATTTATACCTCAAAGATAATCCCTGAGGCAATCAAAGGTCGCCGAAGGCGGAGTTCGACGTTCAGCACGTAGTTCCGAATGTAATTAAGTGGTGCCGAGCAGGTGATGCCGGTTTTTATTGTGTAAACGAAGTCCTGGAAAGGGGGATAACGAGAACGTTGGTAATTAGAGGATGTGGTATAGGGTCTTCGATATTGGTGCAATGGAATGTAGGATTATCTCAAAAGGAGTGCGCGATTTCATGTTAAGCTGAAGGAAGTTGTTGTATAGCTTGAAACCATGGCGAAATTTCATCCAATTGCATCGAAGCTCAAGGCTTCATAACACTTCCGTGCGCAGTTGATTACGAGCTAAGTACCTTATTTACAGCATATTTTGGAGTGAAAACAAGAAGCTTGAAAGAAATATAGACTGTAGTTGGTTTGCAGGTAACTAACTGGTCAGTACATTTGGGGCGGTTCAATATGGATAATGCGCACATGTTTCAGTTTCCCCCCAATGCACTATAGATTGTTCCTGTCGTCAGATGAGCGACAGGTAAAGCTGTACCCCAAACACCGGCCACTTTCAAAAGCCATTTTGAAATAGATACCATAGGACTGGCCGAAAGGGCCAGGTGCAGGAGAGTCTACTGTCGTTTAAATACGGATAGTATGGTTTCAATTTAATGGCCTTTAGTCTGTTCTTGTCCTCATAGAACGTCCAAAGATTAGGAGAAACAATATCTATGGCTTTAGAGTACCCTGTCAAAGTCAAGTATATTGAATATGCACATTGGGAAAGCATGAAGTAGAAACAACCATAATTGAAGGTTTTTAGCGTCTTTTGGTCACTATTTGAGTAAACCGCAGTGCAATGGACTCTGCATACGGTAACGCATTCTATCCAAACATCGATTCACACCGCACCAATCCACCATCTGACAAGGGAGAGTCCAACAAGGGATGATAGATGAAGCTATACCCCAAACACCGGCCAAATTTGGCCACTTTCGAAAGTGAATCTAAAATGGATACCATAGTTCTGGCCGAAAAGGCCAGGTGTATGAGAGACTACTTATCGAAACCGTGGTCATTCTGTTATATGGACGCTCTCTTCGCAGAACAGGAAATTGTCTAACGAACTACCCCAAATTGATGGCTCTACTTTATCAAATCGTGCATTAGCCGTTGATCACAATAGAAAAGTTGCAGAATCAGAGAGCCAAGAGCAAAAGTGCTAAACCGATTATAGAACGTGCGCATTGTGGTTCGGCGTGCACATTTTTTAATCCGACGTAAAGATAGAACCGACAAAAGGAATCGCATTTCCGCGTATTTTGTTGAGCGCGAGCTTTGAACTATTGAACAGTGCACGAGGAAGAAGGGACGCAAGGGGAACGGATCCGAACAATGGTGAACATTAAATCAGAGCTAGCGTTGGAAGCGGAACGTCGCCTACATGTTTATGGACGAGTGACTTCTTTTATTCATAGTAGATGTACTTAGAGAGAAAGGTTCATCTAGCCGTAAATTGCGGAACAAATGCACAGAACGATAAAGGGAAAATAAAAAGGTAGTGCAGAAAATACGGAAAATGAAGAAAAATCTAGCAATAATATTCCACTGAATGTTTCGAATACTTTTGTGATTCGAGATCTTGATCCATCAAGCAGATGATCTTGGTAAGTTTCAGTCAAGTTCCTAATGTACCCTTTTCAGCAAATCGCTATGTAAGAAACATCAAGAAAAGCTGTCTAAACAGGTCGCATTAAAAAGTTGGGAAAACCATAAAAGTGAAAAGTAAAGGGGCTAGCAACTCGACAGTTCAAAATTTTCGGAGCCTGCGAAATCTATGTGATATTTCGATCCTGCTTCACCGACAATAATATTCCACTGAATGTTTCGAATACTTTTGTGATTCGAGATCTTGATCCATCAAGCTATCAAGATAGGCAGATGACCTTGATAAGTTGCACTCAAGTTCTTAGGCGGCTTAGGATGAATGTGACATAGCGGTGTTTAATGGCACCATGCCTAAGACAGATGTAAATTAATGAAGAATGAAGAAAAATGGAACTTGAATTGGAGTTGGACATTCCATTGAATGTTTATAATACCTTTGTTATTCGAGATTTAGATCTGCCAAGCTATCAAGATACATAAATGATCTTAGTAAGTTTCAGTCAAGTTTTTTTTTGTTTTTCTTTGTCCTTTTTTGCTTTATTAAGAAGCGAACCTCTTTCTTGACCCGTTTCGGAACTCGAATTTTGGATTTCGGACTGGCATTGCTGTAACATAGTGGTGTATACATAATGCCAAAGTATAAACTCAAAACTTGGCCTTAAAGGACTGTCCATGTCGGACGCGAGAGGCTCTTCTCAGCGACATCATTGACACTGACTAATCTTCGAACATGATCTTGATAAGTTGCAGTCGCAAAGTTGCTTTTGAGTTTTGACATCCGAGTTTCGAGTTTCGCACAGCCCTGTTCAATACTCGAATGCTGGATTTGGATTACTGTGACATAGCGGTGTAGCAGCACCACGCCAAAGGCAACTTTAAATTGAACATTGAACATAAGGGTTTAATTTGACCGGCAAAGAATAGAATGATTTCCAACTTATTCTGTAATTTGAGTCAACGGCAAACATCAACGTATTTTGGGCATTCATAAAGCGCGGAACACAACGAGGCATAGCGCTTTAAGCGGATGTCCTTTGTCCTTTAAAGATTCTTCCACTTTGCGAGTCCACCCAGGCAACACAAATGTTCAATAAAGGACTTCAAACATCAAAGACAGGAAGCTAAATTTGGGAATAGCTATGCACTTCGCCTCCAGACAGCCAACAAAGTCCGATAAATAAAATTTATTATGGTGTTTACAGTATTATTAATCGATTTAACAGAACGCACTTCTCATTTGTCGTCTCATTCTTCTCATATACATCATCGCACTCTTCGTGTCGCCCTTCAGTTCACATCGACTGAAGCCTCGGCTGTCGATCACTGGTTCTGGGTGTGCAAAGTCAGGACACTTTTTCCCTAAACACCATTACGACTTATATTATATGTCCACGCTTACAGCATTTGTTGAATAGGAAGTGGCGTCCAGTGTCGCAAAGGCATCGAGAAGGACTCTGTGTCCTATCACAGTGGGTTGATTCGCAGGCTCTTTTGCACTGATCGTCGGCAATGCAGCCGGTTTCGTTGGGCTTCAAAGCTATAAACAAAAAAATAAGAATGTTATGCTAACAACCATAGTGATGGACGATGGAGATGCTAGGCTTAAATTTATGATGTATTAGATAATTCAAAACTGGAGGAGCCAGTTAAGGAAGGAAACATCTAATAGGCGAGACTTGATGCCCGAAACCAGTGAAACCTTTGACTTTAAGCGACTTTGAGTGAAATAAGATGGAAATAAAAGTTGCATTTTGTAATCCATCATTTCCACCTTTCCAACCTAATAACAGGCGCGCCAATGTGGACAGCTTCAGCTGCTTGCCATGGGACCCATTTAGCCCGGCAAGTAATGTTTCCTCGGATTCCATGTCTTGGACTCCATGTTCTGAAATGGCCAGAACAACCTACTCTTTAAGCAACATCCTTTCGTCTTTGCAGTAGCATTAAAACAACTCAATCCCGTTTCACAGTCCATCGTTGTAGAGCATTCTAAATCAGTCGCCTGTTAAATGAACCACCTATTCCAACATGCCTGCTTTACAATTATAAGGCGCACCTTCCTCCCTCACCGAATAATACCACGGCTGCTCGTTTGCAACACCTGTGGCTACGACAGCTAGGAAAATAACGGTGTGAAACATTTCACAAAATACGTGCATCTCGTTGCCTTCATCCGTTTTATATGGCCATCCTCCTACAGTCCGATTAGCGATTGTTTGTTGAGGAAAAGGAAGACTGCTAATTACTTTCGCTTTTCGTTTGTTTACTCGAGGAAGGCCTCGTTAATCGGGATTAAACGTAAAGTGTCACGATTCACAGAACACCTCGACTGTTTTTGTATTGAGTTGTTGCATTGAAAACAATACAATAATGCTAAGAACGACCAGAGATGGGCAATGGTTGAGCCATATATTCGTATCAACCAGTTGGCCAGCCGATTCAACCGATCCGTGAGCCGGTTGATGAATCGATTGAACGTCTCTTCGATCCGTTGCAGCCCGCTTACCACGACTATAAGATTTTCCAATCAAAGATCACCTTTAGACGAAATTTGGATGAACAAAGGTGCAATTTGACACTATAGAAACCCTCATTATTAAACAATAAAATCGAGTTGAAAGGTAAAACGTGAAGGGTTGCAAATGAGGCACGTGAATTTTAAGAGCAAAAAGCACTCATTAACGATCATTCATTCTGATAAGGCTGACCAAAGTAATGTTTTTCACAAATCGCATGACCATCGATGATGTCGAGCAGCCTCACTTCTTTGGGTTTTACTTTACTTGTGTTTACCCATATGATATTTTTATCGTTGCCCTGGATATTGTATCTTTTTATTGCTCTGATCCTTGAACATCTTTGATTTTTAAAGAGTTCTTAAAACATCTCACCAATTTTGTCACTGGCTGCATTCATACAAAATGAGGCAAGGAAATGGTTTTGAGTTACGAATTGAAGCCGTGAAAGTTATGGCGTTAAAAATTGAATTTTGCATGTTATGAAGTTAAAGACTACGCATTCATTTTTGGTTAGCAAACAGATAGAACTTCGTCGGTATGATCAAACATCAGAAAACGCTCGCTCCCTTCTATGATTGCACTGATTACGACAATGATTCGAAGAAAATGAAAACACAGCGATTGACTTCGTTCCTCTTCATCTCTCCAAATGTAGATTATCGACTAGCCATAGGTTTGTCTCCTTTCAATTACCGTTCAACTTTGGGAAGATAGTCATGACTGGACGTCTAGGAGTGACTGAAAAGTTTTCTTCATTGCTAGTTGTGGATCTTTGTCATCTTGTGGCACGGGTGAAGTCAGTCGGGGAGAGACGGCCTTCTTCTAAGACGTTTGGACCACAGCTCTGATGACCGCTTGTTTTTTAAGGCTACACCTCGTGTTAGTATTACTTAAAACTGGGTTTTACTGATATCTTGCTTGTTGTGGATCTTTGGCATTGCGACAAACAGATCAGGTTTAAAAGATGAAACACTGCTGGCCTACGACAGAGAGCGAAAACGGATAGGACATTGAAACATTCGCGACCTTCCCTAGCTGTGTTTATCTACCCACTGTAAAACAAATTCCTTGCCACGTAAGGTGTCCGGAAATCGGTACGAAATGGGTCTAATCACCTATCTAATCATGTTTGCGGTATCTAATCAGCTCACACCTTAAGTCTTGAAACTCGTACGCTTATCGCTCGGTGCAAATTGTTAAGGAGCACATAAGTTCAAACATAGGAAACATAGGATACTGCAATCTTTCATTATCAAGGCTTATAATCGCTTAAAGTAAAGGTCTTTGAGGCCATTTTAAGCACAAAACATATGGACTGTACGAGTGTATAAATTTCGCTTCATTGGCATTTAAGTATTGATCCGTTTAATGTAGTCTTCCTGTTCTTCTTCGATACTTAGGGCCGTTCTGCCTTCTTAAGAAAAATTCAAAGGCAGCAGATGTGTGATCTGTGCATCTTCAGTGTGGCTCTCCAAAGTGATTCATCGCTGTTTCGCGTAGACGTAGTACCGCACGTATATATTTATCTATCTTCCTTTTGGACACAGTTTAAAGCTAGCTGTGATCTGCAAAAAATACGAAACGTGCGGACCTTATCATCGAATTCCCTCCTCCAATTCTCTCCGTAGAGTTACTTCGAAGGAGGGCCAGACGATAACGGAGACAATAAATGGTTTTCCTTGACATATGCAGGCTGTACTAAAGAAGTCCTTATTCATTGAGGGATGGGTCATGCTTGAGCCGTCTCTTGTGAGATCCTGACGTGATGTAATACCCTCCTTTCGCAAAAGACGCCGTACTCCTCGCGGGTACGGTATTTCTCTGTTTTCCGCTGTTTTTATGGAAATGGAGGTTGTGGGAGCGCAAACCGGAAATATCAACACATGGTTGAAAATGTAACGGTATAGTTTAGTATACCTACAGTATCCCATAAACATGGGTGGATGTGCCGTTCTGCAAGAAGGTTTTCGTCCTATATCATCGTGAACCCGTTGTCATCTCTTGACATCATCTGCCTGCATGTGTACTTTACACGTGCGATGACGATCTAACAAGGGAACATCCCCAAGTGTCCGACGAGTTAGGAGCTGAGATGTGGCGCGGCTTGTAGACGGTCTTCTAACTAAGAAAACGCACATAATCTCATCGGCCATAAATCAGTCGGGCTACCATAAAGATGGTCATGAAGTTGCAAGGTCTCCTGGTGCGATGTCCCTGACTAGTCAGAATATACGGTATTTTTGTCCGATTTTGGACGGGTTTTTAAGGATTTCGGCATTTAGAGCCAAAATTAACATTACCAGTTAACAACCATGTTCTTTTAGCAAGAAAAGGGGTCAAAAAATGACAAAAAACTGACAAAAATACCGTATATTCTGACTAGTCAGGGACATCGCACCAGGAGACCTTGCAACTTCATGACCATCTTTATGGTAGCCCGACTGATTTATGGCCGATGAGATTATGTGCGTTTTCTTAGTTAGAAGACCGTCTACAAGCCGCGCCACATCTCAGCTCCTAACTCGTCGGGCACTTGGGGATGTTCCCTTGTAAGTGTCCGATGTTGCGATTGTCTATCCACTAGGGTGTCAAAAAATCAAAAACGGTAGGAAGCGGCGCCATGAAATCGCGGAGGAATCGAGCACAGTTCCCTACAATTTGCAAAAACTAATATCAAAACGTGCAGATAATGACTCTGTCGCCAGAGTACAAGAAGTAGTCGTCATTAAGACGCCGGTTCTATTGGATTATGCGGCGGGGAGTGGTCAGTATTCTGGATGTGGCCATGACTTTAGGTGAATAGTGGTTCACAATGGCTCTCTTTTACTTTCACTGATATTCACTGCAGTGATGTCGCAGTTTTTGTATTCAGGCATGGAAAGCAGTCCAAAAATTTATATTTTGTTCATGCATTGAGTGTCACGCGTTTCTGGACGTTTTCAATTTGGATTTGGATTTCAACAGATCTTCTTCTCTTCAATACGAATGCACAAACGCTTCACGTACGGTCTTCTCTCGCGCGCCATGCACGGCGCGATCGCGATGGATCTTGCGTTTTTTTTTCTCAACTGGGTGTATTATCTAATCGAAATTCGCTAAATCCTATCTCGCAGAAAACTGCAAAAATCGTGATGAATGCCTTTCGCGCTCCTTTCGCTTGCTCGACCACCGGTGGTGCTGATAAGATGCGGAGTAGCTCGAGTGGTCCGCGTCTTGCTTCGCGATTTTTTGACGTCTGCTTGCGTGCTGCCGTTTCGGTGTTAACTCTTGTTGTTTCAGGACATGTTCACTCCAACGTATTATCTTACCGTCTTCACGGTAGCCATCGGCGCTAGCACGCAGTTCTACAGCTTTGGAATCGTAAATCCGGTGCAAACGATTATTATGGAGTGGGTGAACACGACGTACTCGGAAAGATACAACTACCCCCTCAATTTGACGCAGCTGAACCTGCTGTGGTCATTCGTTGTTTCAAGCATTGCTGTTGGAGCGATAATCGGAGCTCTGCTCACTCGGTGAGTGTTAGGTTTGCAAGCTTCTGTTTGTCGAAAAAATTATCTTTTGCCGTCTAATGACCAGAGCATTTTGATCCAGTTTGCGTAACATGGGTACTTAATGGTGTTATCGCTTATCAGCAGAAGGAACCTTTTATTGGTCACATGAACGCACTGCACACAAACTGAACTTTGCAAGAACCTCATTCTGTTTACACTGCTGACGTTGATGTTTCAGAACACTGTCGGATAAATGTGGACGACGGAATGCACTCATTATCAATGGCATGATCAATGTTGTCGGCGGAATTTTGGAGTTGGTGTCGAAGAACTTTTTGTCGCCAGAATTACTTATATTAGGACGGACAATTTTGGGATTCAACATGGGTCTTGGATCTGGCTTAGTACCGATGTACTTAATGGAGATTACACCAGCCAAGTACCGTGGAGCTGCAGGAACAGTGCACCAGGTAAATACTTCTTGTGGTTTGATATTATCGTTTTTATCAGAGAGGGTGATGTTTGGGTAAATGCTTACTTGCTGACCTCTTGATTCTTACCGTCATTTTAAGTGCTGATGCTGTATGTTCATACATTGACATTTTCAGGTAGCGGTCGCTTTTGGTGACTGGTTCTCACTATTCATGGGACTTCCTATCGCTTTCGGCACTGAGCGATACTGGCCAGTTGCGTTCGCTTTCCCCGGCTTCCTTGCCCTCATTCTTTGTATAATTCTGCCGTTCTGTCCTGAGAGTCCCAAGTACAACCTTCTCTGTGGCGGAGACTACGCGCGAATTGCCGACAATGACGTCAGAAGATTGCTGGCGAAAGAAGAAGACGCTCGTGAATTTTCTCACGATATCAGGCTGGAAATTCCTAATGATGTGAGTTTGTAGTCACCTGTACACTAGTGTAGTTCTTTGTTTCAGCCTGATGACTTGGAGAATTCGAAGTACTCAGAATTCTTCAAAAGACCTGCTTTGCGAAGAGCGATGATCGCTGCCATCTTCGTGATGATCGCACAACAATTTACCGGATGTACAGCTGTTTTCGCGTACAGCACTGACATGTTTATGAACGCGAAGCTGAGTTTGTATGTTTGCACGGCTAATTCTATAACGAATTCAGTGCTATTGTTCAGGGATACGGCGCGATACAGCACCCTTGGAATGGGGATTATGTACTTCCTGTGCGCTTCGTTGTCTCCATTCCTCATTGACCGAGTTGGACGCAAAGGACTATCGCTTTTCCAGTTGTCTTCTTGTCTCCTAGCGCTAATTATGCTCTCCGTATTTACCTATTTGCAACAATCTGTAGCCCTTGACTGGGCTCGATACGGATCTGTGTTTGCGCTCATCTTTTTCATGTGTGTCTACGGTGTCGGATCTCCCATTCCATGGATGATTACGAGTGAACTCTTCACTACAAAGGTACTCACTTTATCCACCAGTTCTGAATACCCCTCTTTTTCTATTGCAGTACCGTTCTGCCGCCGTAACTATTACAGTATCCGTAGCATGGTTCCTTGCCTTCGTCCTCTCAACGGCTTATCTGCCTTTCCAACAGCTGGTGGGCGTATCATTCAGCTATCTCCCCTTCATTGTCGTCGTTTCTATTTCTATTTGTGTAATGTATAACATCTTACCTGGTATGTTCTTCTTTCATTCCGTCTTATGGGTCTTGTCCATCTTCAGAAACCAAGGACCGTTCCGCTAGCGACATTAATCGCGAAATTCGCTCAAGAATGCAGTCAGTTATGAGTGGCGGCGCTGGTGAATCTGAGAATCTGCCACTCCTCGGTGAAGACGTAGACGACGAGTTCAACGAACTGGATGACGCCGAGGATCGTAAGAGCGTTCGTAGTGCTCGAAGTGCGGTTTCCGGAACGTCACCGCGATCGATTCGCTCCAGGAACTTCTCCTACCATCAGTATCTCTCCGTTCCAAATTAAAAATCGGCTTTGTATGAATTTGAGATTTGGCCGAACGGCTTGTACAGGCTTGTGATTTTATATATATTGTCTTTCACGCTGTTGTATATTGTATAAACATTGTTAGTTTAAGTTTGTGACTCGTATGCCCTGTTCGGTTTGCGCTGGACGCGTACTTTTGCTGTCTTCGGATTGTGCCTTGGATCGTAACATCGAGCTCTCGTGTGACTTTCATAGGGTGTCCCAACACGAAAGTCTATCCCTGTTGATTACAGACACTGCTGGGTTTGCCGAAGGGTGGTTCGACTTGGAAGAAGTCATGGAAGAACTCGGAAACGGTGCTGTCCACAGAACTTGTGTAAAGTGTACAGATCCAGGTCTGTACCATGGCCTTGATGCGAAGAAAGCCGTTTACTGCAAGCCGTGCTTTATCACTATGGTCAAGCACAAGTTCAGTTCGACCATTGGCAAGAAGCGGATATTCAAGGGCGATGCATCCAAGGAGACCCTTGTTGTTTATGAAGGAGATATAAGGTATGTACTGTTGCATTTTCTTGGAACAGCGCAGCACTTGATGGCGTCTATTTATATTCATGTTTCAGTTCAGGCTTCATGCTATGGCTCATCCAACAGGGACTCTCCGTGGATGTTCATAAGAAGCTCCAGCTGCAGCCTGTAGTGCTTGTACTCCTCACGCAGCCCAGTGAACAAGAAGTCCAAGAATTTATTCAGCAGGTGTCCAGCATCCTTCATATTTTGAGGACAGATTGGTACTTCGTCCATATCTCAACTTTGCTTGATGATCAGTTCCAACCATCAACCTCAGCTCCATCTCTAAAAGCGGTAATTACAGCGTAACCTATTGTCATGATCAGAAGAGGATTTGTAGCTAAACGACTGGAACAAATTATGTGCATCCTTTAAATCGAATACAGCTCGACAGGAATTTGAACGCTTGAGCAGAACTGCTGTGTGTTTACGAACAGCGAAGCTGCTGGGCCTGAACAAAGTTATGCTTGCTGATAATGCTGATGCCCTTTCGAAGGATTCGCTGAATTCTTTGTGCCTCGGACGAGGTAAGGTCTTATCATATTGGAATGCTTAGAACTTTCATATTTGTAACGGTTCTGTAGGTTCTAAGTTTAACGTGTTCCAGGTTCCTCGTTGGGCGATATTACGGGAGTTGTCGATAAACGGCATCCTGATGTTGCTATAATTCGACCTCTTCGGGACGTGAGCCTGATGGAAATCAGCACCGTTAACGAAATGCACGACAACGGAAACCTGGTCATCAAGAAAAATGATTCTACCCCTCCATTGAAGAAAGCTATCCAACCACTCAGTGAAGGGCTCATTGAGGATTTGCAGAGCAACGGCTTTAAATCGACGATAACAACGATTCTCAGCGTTGCAAGCAAAGTCAAAGCTTTGCATCCGGGCGAGCAGAAATGCGGTTTCTGCTACACGTTGTATCCACTCGAAGAAGACGGTAGTAATGAGTTTGGATGCTGCAGAGCATGCAGCTCCATTCTGAACGAATCACCGGACCGATGCACCTTGGACAGGATACTTGGCATCTTGCGACTTTGTTGAATTTCTTAAATTTGTTGAAGTGTTAAAGATTTTATGATTGTGCGTTTGCAAATCATGAGGAGTTGAGGCTCTGTGATACCGTATCGTGTTCGAGGATTGCTATGGGTCCTGGGGCGAAGTGCTCGTTAAGCTTTGCTCCTTTGAACGTCGTGTTTCCTATCGCGATTTACTGGCGGAGTGCTGGCTAGGTGCCAGTCGCTGTTTGTGCAAAGCGCTTGCACGTTACTTGCTGTTTTCTGAATTTTCCGGAGTTTATTGAAGGTGTTTCAGGGTCCATCATGATTTCGAGACAAGTGTTGAAGCGCGGATTCGCCACCGCTGCCGCCCGATCCCCTCTGGCAGCTGTTTCCGATGAGAAGGTGTCCCGACTGCAGAACGGTTTGACCGTCGCTTCCGTAGATGTCGGAGGACCCGTTTCGAACCTCGTCCTTGCGTTCCGCGCTGGTGCTCGCTATGAATCTGCCGACGAAGCTGGACTTGTGCACCATCTTCGCAACCTTATCGGAACCGACTCGTCCAATTTCTTGGGTGCCAAGATGCTCTGGCAAGCTGGCAGCATTGGCGCACAGTTGAACTCGACTGCCACCAACGATCTTTTGCTAGTCCAAATGAGCGTGGTGAGTAGAGCATATAGTATGGTTTACTCAAAATGACGTTTTTGCGGAAATCTATCTTTCACTGTGCCTAGCTGGCCAAAAAGGGAGCGTTAGGTGCAAATTCAAATACCATTGATAAATCCAATTGCATATGGCTTTATTGCTATTGCTTTCAGATCCGTGACAATGCCGAGATTGCTCTTTCCTTGCTCGGTGAACTTGCTCAACCCGCTTGCAAGCCCTGGGACGTGGAAGACAGGAAAGAAACTCTCTCTCATGACCGTGCCTATCGCACGTCGTATGAAATTCTGCTCGAGCACCTTCACAAGGCAGCTTACCGCAACGGAGCTCTTGGAAACCGAGTCACTGCCAAGAGTCACCGCGTCGGAAAGATCAACTACCGTCAGATCGCTGACTTTGCCGATGCCCGTCTTCGCACAGGAGAAGCAGCTTTGGTTGGAATCAACGTAGACCATGGAAACCTCCTGCGCTACGCCAGCGAGCAGCTTCGTCTTACTGAAGGAACCGCAAAGGCTGCCGTGGCGTCGCCATATCTTGGAGGTGATGTCCGACACGACGCTGCCGGTGATTTCGCCCATATTGCTCTTGTTGGAGAGGGAGTCGGCCTTAGCGATGCCAAGAACGTAGCCGTCCAGTCTGTCCTCGCCGGTCTGATCGGAAACGGTTCGTGTAATTATTGGAGTTTATTTTGCATAAAATATTTTTCAGGATCCAACCTGAAGTACTCGAATGGTGTTGGACCCGGTGTTGTCGCCCAGGCCGTGCAGAAGGCCGCAAATGGACAGCTCGTTGGAGTGACCTCCATCAACATCTCTCACAGTGATACCGGTCTCGCTGGAGTTTACCTTGTTGCCGAGGGTTCCCGTGTTGCTCCCGTGGTTACTGCTGCGGCTGGCGCTTTGAAGAACCTTGCTGGATCTGTTGATGAACAAGCCCTTGCCATCGCGAAGGCTACCGCGAAGGTCAACGTTCTCACCCGTGCTGATGAAAGCGCTGCTCTGGCCGTCGATCAAGCCACTCAGCTTCTTGCTTCCGGAAATGCTGTGTCTCCCGCAGATTTCGCAAAACTTATCGATGGAGTTACTGCCGCTGATGTTAAGAAGGTAAATATGAGGCATGCTGAAAGCTATTGTAGAACTCCCGCCTTTTAGGCCGCTGAACAACTCGCCAAGAAGCTTTCGCTCGCCGCCCACGGAAGAGTTAACCAAGTTCCCTATTTGGATCAATTGTAGATTTTCGATTGTCACTAATTATAAATTTAGAGTTTTTAGTGTTTAATGACCCAAATAAATGTGCGGAATAGGGAACGGGGAGCGAATAAAGGTGTGGTGGGCTAGCTAGATGACTAACCCCTCGGATTTCTCACCTTCAAGACGAGCGGTTTTGTCATGAGTATATGTAAATCTGCCGAAAACGGGAAATGGCGCGCCAATTTTTCGTTGTGGAAGCCTTCCAATTTTTTGTAAGAGTTTCGTGAGGGATACAATACAATATCCGTTGCCTCGTTGTCGTTCGGTTTTGTCTTTACTTGCTTCATTGTTTGGAAGCTGTTCTAGCCAATGAGGCGATTTCCTGTCGAAGTGCGATCCAGGCAAACTGTCAAAATATTTTCATCCGAAAGTATTGCGAAAGAAAATAAGACTCAAACGTATGGGTGAATTGTACGTTCAGACCTGCCCTAGGAAGACGCGCTAACCACTACGCTACACGCAATAAGTGAGCATTGCCGACCAATTACACGTACGAGTGCACTCTTCCCCTTTCACGGAAACTCGAACCCGACGACTCTGCAACAGTCAAAACAAGTGCATTTGAAATTTTGAGTCCTACCTCGACCGTAAGCGGTCCTATCAATTTCCGAAGATAATTTTTGAGCGGAGTGTACGATGTTTCTGCTGGGTGCCCTGAAAGGTTTTTCCGTTCGACCGATCGTTTTGAAATTTTAGTAGGCAAAGTGTTGTTGTCTGCAGTCTTTGACGCTTCCAGTTGCCTGTGCAAATGTTTATTTAACTCCGTTGATTCCGTAGCGAACTGGTTGTGCGAATTGGCCCTTCTGCGCCACCTTTCCTCGATACCGGCCGTTCGTCCACGCCACACTCGGCAGCTCTACTTCGCGATCGATTAGCTTGCTCTTATCACGTAGATCGTCTGCTTTCGCTTAGTTGGGGCGAAGCCCACTCAGCTTCTTGTAGTAAAGCTGGTTGGCGTAGTTTTTATCAGTAAACGCTTCGGTCGTCCGACTCTCTTCTTTGCTCCATTTTTTCCGTCCGCTTCTGTTGCGTGGGGTGGTTGTAGGCTCACTGTCTTCACTGATTACGGTTTGGTTCTTTTATCGGAGCTACAATCCACGCATTTTCTGCAATAGTTTGCTGAACCTTTTCGTCTTTCAGGATATTTTAGAAATGTCAGTGCTGACGTATGAATAGGAGTGGCTCGGTAGAATCATTTTTGTGTTGCCGATTTATCACAAACCAGTTCATACATTTGAGTTTCAGCGTTTCGGTGTGATCGGAACGTCCTCAAGATGCTCTTATCGTTCTCAGCATTTTGTAAATATAAACAAGAAATGAAGATGAGAGAGTGTCGATCACTGCGCACTGAGATGACCCGATTCGTTGTTAGTCAGGACGGTCGTTGCGTCTCTCTCTCTCGACTCCGAACGCCCGTCGCAGTTGTTTGTCACCGTGTTTTCCGTCATCACCAACTTTCACCTCTCTCACTCTCTCCATCCATCATTTCGCATTGCTCGGATTTGGAGATGCGTCATACAGCATCGGCGGAGAGAACGTTTCTTTCGAAATCAATCGATTGGGATTTGTTTTGTCACCACAGTGCGTTTTGTTTTTTCAGTCACATGATGGCGCGCGGGAACTCGCTCGGTTTGTTTTGCAAGCGGTCCTAACGATGTTGGCGTCTCGCCTCATGGAGCATTGACTTGGAAGCTCCCCTCGACGTGTTTACGTTTTTTTTCGGCGCTGCTTTGTGTTGATTACACTTCGTATATCAATAGTGCCTTGTTTGCATTTGCGTTTTCAATGTACATTTGAGAGTTGCCGGGCACGGAAACCGCTCATTGGTTGTTATCGGCACTCTTAGTTCCTTTAGCGCGCTCAACTGGAAACGATGCACTCTAATTTACAGGTTTCACGCGTGGCTTTGCTAATTCTTGCGCATTTCTTGTACTATGGTGACGTGATATTCATCCAACAGTTGTTCATGTAATAATATTTTCAGAGAATGAAAGCTCTGCTGTTTGTTGCGTTGTTGAGCCTCGCCACCGGTGTTCTCGGAGGTAGCGATGTGTACACCTTCAAGGATAAGAATAATCGGTACTGCTTGATTTTGGACGTCGACTTCGAAGGAAGCATCCAGTACTCGACGAAGGACAACAAAACGCAGGAGTACAAGTTCAACGTTACGAAGGCGTTTCCTGAACAAGAGGGCAATTGCCATACGACCTTCAACAAATCTCTTTCCGCGAACGTCATAACGATCAAGTTCCATCCTAACGACATCACGCCAGCCGTTCCTGAATCGCAGAATTATTGGGAAATCGACCTGACTTTCGTCGATCGTGCTGATAAGAACGAGATCGAACTTGCTGACTATAAGCTCTCGGCTTACTTTTTCCCCTCTGTCTTCAAGGATGCCGCTGGTATGTTTAATACGTTATCGTAGAATTGTACACTTTTGGTTCAAGCAGTATCAATGTGAATGAATTGTACTATAGGTCACTTTTTTAGAGCTGACTCACGAATACGTGAAGGATCCTTCTGCCGAGAATACCATTCACTGGGCCAAAGCGGACAAGGTTTACAAGGCTTACCAGTGCTCCTCGGCTGGCGTCAGCTTCGAGAAAGAGTCGAAGCTCTCTCTCAACAATTTGAAGGTCACGGCCTTCGCAAATCTCGACACCGCTGAGATCCCTAAAGACATGGGTAAGCCTGTCGGAACTCGAGCACCCTATTTGTACATCCCTTATTTGCAGACGTAGAAAAATGCCCCATGGATATCCGTACTTCCGATATCGTCCCGATCGTCGTTGGAGCTTGCCTTGCCGGCCTCGTCATCATCGTCCTTGTCGCCTACCTGATCGGCCGTGCCCGCGCCAAGCGTCAAGGATACGCGTCCGTCTAAGCAACCCTGTTCTGCGTTGTGCCTTTCTTTTGATAACTTAATCAGTAATTCCTTGTCAATTTTGTAAGTATTTTTTCACATCTATGTTCAATACGTGTTATATCTGTGTCCGAATTAGAAGGTTGAGTAATAAATCCTGGTTTTTCGTCCACGTCTTCTAGCTTCTCGATTGGCTTGTTTTAATTTCATTTCGATACATAGCCGTTGGTGTTTATGATAAGGTCTCGCAGGGAAAGGAGCAGGCGCCGATCCAATCACATGTTCTCTGTAGTCCGATCGAATCCTTGCTGTTGCAAGTTTGCCACGTTATTATGACTCGCAACATTTGTTGCCTTAGTTGCCTTCATCGTCGTAAGCATGCAATTACTGTGTCGCGCCATTTTGGCATAGAATTTCTACACTCGCCGAGGCGATGTATCGTGTTTACCGAAATTTTTGTGATTCTTTAGCAGTTTCTGTTCGTGCTAATGATTTGCGAATATCTGTGCTGATGAATATTATATATGTATAGCTTTTCAGCACGTACTTGATGTTAATCTGCAGGAGGATAGCTTTGCTTACGCCTGCAGCGCGATTTTACTCCACGGCTGGCTCGTGGCGGAACAACAAAGAATGCCAAGTTGAGGTGCAAGGCGATGCGTCGACCAAGTTTCGTACGGGACATCTGGCACGATTCGCCGATGGAGCTGTGGTCGCGTCCACTGGCGACACTGCCGTGCTCGCTACAGTCGTTTCGGATGCGCCGTCAAACAGCGATGGCGGTGTGCCCCTAATTGTTGACTTCAAGCAGTCCGCTTCGGCCATTGGACGAATTCCGACAAACTACTTGAGACGAGAAATGCAGCAATCGGACGCCGACATTATCGCTTCCAGAATCATAGATCGTTCGCTGCGACCGCTGTTTCCGGATCGCTTCAACATGCCGGTTCAGGTGAAATGGCTTTGATGTCTTTATCCAAGTAATCCAATATATTTAGATTACTTGCAAGCCGTTATCCGTAGCAGAGGATGGAGATCCTGTCATTTTGGGCTTGAATGCAGCTAGTGCAGCTCTCTCAATATCTAACATCCCCTGGTTGGGTCCTGTGGCTGCAGTTCGAGTTGGATTAGTTGATGATAAGGTCAGTTGTTTGGAATGGTGCAGCTTGGCGCACAGTGTGCTTTGAATGTGCCCAGCCTTAAACCTAATATTTGTAGATTGTGATTAACCCTGCCCGCGACATAATGAAGAGTAGCAAGCTTGATCTGCTCGTCTCGGGATGCCATGACAGAAAAGTGGTTATGATCGAAATGGATGGACAACAGATTAGTGAAGACAAGATTCTAGAATGCTTCGACACGGCACTTACGAGAATACGCGATCTTCTCAGTGGGATTGAAAAGCTATGCAACGAAGTGGGCAAAGAGAAAAAGATAGTAAGTGAGACATGCTCTGCTCCTGTTTGATCTAAACTTTTTTAGCACAACCCGGTAGTAAACGAGGCGTTGGAAAAGCAGGTTGCGACGTTGGCGGGATCTCGCTTGTACTACATTTTCAAAGATTTTGATCATGACAAAGTCTCACGCGACAACGCTGTGAAAGAAGTTCTTGAAGATGTGTTTCGGGAGCTTGACAAGAGTCCACAAGTTGCCGTCGCCTTTAGTCGCCTTTCGAAGGAGGTGTTCAGAGGCATAGTCACCGATGAGGGATGGCGATGTGACGGTCGATCGCTGACGGAATTCCGCCCGATCAATTCTGAAGTGAATCTCTACAACAAGCTCCATGGTTCCGCGATATTCCAACGTGGCCAAACACAAGTCATGGGCACACTCACATTCGATTCGCCGTCGGCTGCATTCCATCCCGACTCCGTGTCGCAGCTGCTTGGAGCTCAACGAAAGAAAATGTTTATGTTGCACTATGAGTTCCCGGGATTTGCCACAAATGAAGTATCAACGTCACGCGGTGTCAATAGAAGAGAAATGGGTCATGGAATGTTGGCCGAGAAGGCGCTGAAGCATGTTATTCCTGAAGACTTCCCGTATTCACTCAGGCTGGCCTGTCAGGTTTGTATTTTGGTGGCTTATTTATGCTTTTTCTTGATTGAGATGCGTTACCAGTCGATACTATTTTGGTCATTGTAGGTTCTGGAGTCGAATGGATCATCTTCTATGGCTTCTGCGTGTGTTGGTAGTCTGGCTCTTATGGATGCCGGAGTGAAGATTCTGAATCCCGTCGCAGGCGCTGCGATCGGTCTTATCAAGGACGAGCCCAGCGGCAAGCACACACTTCTGACGGACATATTAGGAATTGAAGATTATATGGGAGATATGGACTTTAAAGTTGCTGGTACGATTAGATAGTTCTTCCCGATTTCGTTTAGTTGTCACGTTCTAGGAACTAGGGAAGGCTTTACTGCAATGCAATTGGATCTCAAGATTAAAGGGTTGCCGATGGATGTTTTGGGAGAAGCGCTACGAAGAGGCTCCGATGGAATAAGTCACGTGTTGGGCAAAATGGCGGAAACGTTGCCCGAGCCTCGCGCGACCTTCAAGGACAGCGTTCCGGTGATAACATCCATCGACATGCCGAGCTTCCAGCGTTCGATCCTTTTCCGTTCTGGCGGCTATAATGTCAAGTTGATCGAGGCTGAAACCGGCGTCAAGGTGGAGCAGGAAGACGACAAACGAATCGCCTTGATAGCTCCGACAGCGGCTCTCTTGGAAGAAGCTCAGGGAATGATAAAAAAGTAGGAAGATACTTCGCTGCTAACTAATGTTGTTTTGTTTGCTTCAGAATGTTATCGGAAGGCACGGAACTTGAACTCGATTTTGGACGTATCTACGAAATGAAGATTGTAGAAATCTGCGAAACCGGCATAAAGGTGTCAGCGAAGGATGGAACAAGGCCTTTCTTCGTGTACAACAGAGAGCTTGATCAGAGAAACGTCGCGCATGCCTCCGCTCTGGGGCTCAAAGTTGGCGATAAGATCAGAGTGTCATATTACGGACGTGATCCCGCGACCGGTGGTCAGAGGCTCTCCTGCAAGCGAGTCGCATACGGAGGTGCCACGGCGGCGGTAACGGATCTGAACAGAAGAAGGTAGTTAATACGTGTATCTACATTGTTTCATTGTTGATTTTGTTGTTATCAATCTTTTTTTTTGGAAAGAAAAACATAGGTTTCAGGTATGCGATGCGATGATTTATACACACTGTATTATTTAGCTGGAGTGGGTTGTAACGAGGAATTAGAAGAGGACGGGGAGAAAAGCCATCAGTTTGCATAGTCCGTAGCTTGCGGCAGTACTGAACATCTCTATCAGCTTCATTGCCATCCCATGTCCTTGCTGTTTCTGCAATTCTTTGACCTTCTCCGGGAACTTGCTGTGCTGGCGAAAGTGCCTCCTTCTAGGACCAACCTCTCGAACTCTGTTAGGGCAGAGAATTCGCTGCATTCGCCTCTTTGCATGATTTATATAACGGTTCTTGTATCGCACGTCGCTGATGCGCTCCTCCTCCCACACTTCGCCGGTCCGAAGCATCTGTTCGATGTTCAAGAGAACGAAGACGCCACAGTTTATGAAGTCCATCTGTTTGGAGCACCGAACAATTTGACAGTCGACCACTTTGATTCCTTCTCGCGACGTCTCCACTATGTTGACGATAGTCTTCGCCATCGCACCGGAGACGTGGTTGCTGACGTGTCCCAGGGAGTCGTAGTAGGTGATGATGCCGGCCCTCCAGATGGCCAGTGTCCAATGCTCGGCATGCAGGATCGGAATGAAGAGAACGTCGAAGTCGTGGCGATTTCCGATCGTGTAGTTCGATGCCAGCTCGGTGCCAATGGACATCGGCTCCCAGAACTGTGGATGCAGGAGACATGGCTTCATAGCCTTTCCGTAGGCCATCATCAGGTACACGGTCCACGAGTAGATCGTCTGACTCGTCAGTTTGGTGTTTCTTTCGAGGTCCTGAAACGCGTCGGCGTTTTCGGAGTCGTCGTTGACAAAGTACGCGGCAAGTGGAGGCAGAAGCGGGTGGGAGCCGTCCTCGGCGGCTTTGAAGAAATCCGCCGGTTCCAGTTTCTTCGTGGTTCTTTTGAAGACATCGAGTAGGTCACTCAGCTGCAGTTCTGTGCGCTCCATTATAGACGTTTTGAAATGATCGCAAATCTGTGATGCATGTGCATATATGGGGGATGTGTGAATTTTTGCGGTGCGATTGTGTTGTGAAAGTGCGTTACATTCAAAGCATTGGAAGGGACAATGCTATGTTCCTAGTATTTCGGCCTAAGAAGGGCGCCCTTATCGAGCCGTCAAACACAATGAGGTTCCTCTCGCAAGGGCAATCATTGCCCAAAGCGTAAAGGTTTTGATGAGTCTCGGAATATCAGCACAGACACATTTCATATACGACACCTGTTCTGCATCACAAATGTGACCTGATCCCTCTACTAATCGAAAGTCTTGCAGATTCACATTGGAACCCCTTCGGGAAACAACACCCGATTTCAGAGGGATTCGAACCCGACATCCAGTGGGTCGCAGACACTACAGGGTGGGGCGAAAGTTCTGGAACGCGGAAAACGCATTTTTTTCAAAGTAAAAAGCGCTTATATGAGAAAACAAACAACACTACCTTATTAGCACGCAAAATCACATATGTATAACTCAAATATCATTCGAAATGGGCACTTTTTGCGCCGATACAGGCTTGAACACGTTTCTTGAAATTTTGCACGATGCGTGCCAGGGCTTCCAGAATAATTTCTTTCCAGGGCTGCCTCAAAGTCAACTTCTTAGATTTAAACCATTTGTACGTCAAAGAGCAGGCCTTTGTCTATATGATAGTGGAAATCGCGAAACTTAAACGATTTAAATTCCGCTTCTTGGATAGGCAAACTTTTTTCGCTATTATGGCGCAACACCCTGAAAACGGCGGTTCGACGAGGGTGGTCCTCCATGGTAACATCTTTTTCAAGCCCTATACGAAGCTTGTGTATTCCTGTTTCATAGTAAACCGATGTTAGCCTTATGCAATCGACATCGGAGAATCCGCTTGCGCTTCTTAAATGACACCCAGAGCAAATGTAATTCGTCACAAGCCTGTTTTTTTCTTAGTATTCTCGAGGCGCACAGCGATTTTGAACATATTTTGGACAATGCACAAACAATTTCTAGCTGGCCAGATTTCAGAAAACGATTTTCTATAACTTCGTGACGTTACCGTTCTTACTGTTTACAATGTTTACCAATTTGACTTGTTTTCGTTTACCAATTTGGCCCTTTAAAAAATGAGCTATTCCTTGTTTTTCAAAGAATCTGGAAGAACGATAATTTCTCAGAACCTTTTTTTCTCTGAAAACAACAGGAAATTAAAGTATTAAAGGCAGTACCCACATCAGAAAAGGCTGGGAAACACTAATAAATCAACACCGGAGCCTAAATTTTTGAAAAACCAAAGGATATAACTAAAAGAGAAAGCGTTCCAGAACTTTCGCCCCACCCTGTATACTCTCTTCTTTTCGATCACGAAAATGGCGTTTGTAAAACGCGTTGAAAACGATGAGCGAACATGCGAACTTTGTGCGCGTCGTTTTCAAGGCGCTGGATCAGAAGTTGTTTGGGTCCCACAGCGAGATGATTGAAGGCCATTTTCGTGGTTGGAAAACAACAGAGCATAGATTTCATCACTCAACCATCGATGACCATATAGCCCAAACATTCCTGTAACTATAGTGATTCAAGTCCCGGTCGAAACGTAAATTTCGCTACTTTTTTGCTACTCGGACGGATTATGAATGGAAGGCGAAAAAACTTCAGTCAAATCGACCGCTCTCCCCTTTATTCCCTCCCCGAATAACAAAGCAACTCTTTCTTGCACACCTTGTATAAACTCTGTGACTGAGCGGTCGACTGATGTTCTTTGGACCTGTGTTCGACTCCTGTCCCCTCATTCCCCTCTGTTTTTTTCTGCCATTCAGCCCGTTTGCACTTTGTATACCTTTGTCTGAGGAGATTAAAACTGCGTCGGTATTAATTATTGCCACTGCCAAAGACTACAAATTTGATGTGGAAAAATAATTACACAAGAAATACAAACAAACTTTGAGGGATCACACACCGACTTAGATTCAAATGGCGCTCTTTCCGTTCGAAATTCTCAGTATTCGCATTCGATGTTTTGAAAGCAATTAAATGACGCTTGCCATGCTGACAAACAGGTCATTACCACGCGTGTTATTAACTCTATCCTAATTGTACACGAGCGGTTACTGTAGGAAGCACATGGAATGACAGAGTCTTCGAATACTCAAAAACAAAAAAATGAGAAAAAGGAAATATGTTTCAGCTGCTTGATAACGATTAGAACTCAGAAGATCTATCGGTCTTCTAGTTTTGAGTTGTCTGATCGTCTAGTGTCTTGTCTTGTCTAGTCAGTAGCTCTTTCCCACTTCTTAGTAGTGACAGGGACGATAAGGTAAGCGATAATGAATGCATTTTCGCCTAAGAAACACAAAACCGTGGACCAGAGATGATGAAAGCTTCCGAAAATTACAATTATCATCGAAACAGTGACGCATCTCTCAAATTCGACGTGTATCTGAAGAATGACCGAAAAGTCCCGTAGGTATGGGGAGTCAAACCCCAGCCCTCAGGCATTATTATGAACAGTTCACAGTCTAGACATTCCGTCATCAACATCTCATAGAGTCTTTGTCTTGTAATTTTCGGACTTTCTGGTAGTAAACATATCTCGTACTTCAAAAGAGTCATTTCTAAGAGAAAAACTTCCTATATTCAGCACTTTGCTTTTTGATTCCGTAAAGTTCCCTGTTATTGTCTTCGCAAATGCTAATACTTAGGATAACCGCTATTTTCTACTTCCAACGATAACAAAAACAAACCTCGCCTATTGTTTTCCGATCCGAGGAAGGAATGGATTTGACCGAGACACCCTTTTTAATTGAATTCTACGAGGAAGTTGTAGTGCACTACTCTAGCGTTTCTTGTTGTCGTCTGGAGTCGGCGGAAGTATGATCTCTCATAACCTTACATCAGACCGATTATGGAATATAAACGCGGCTGCGCGCGAATTCGCGCCCTCCAGGTACTAAAAGCCAAATAGCTCATAGCCTTGCGGGCGGCAAGATTGGTGGTCATGCAAAGGTCTGAAGTTGGGGCCAAAAACTGTAGCCCTGCGGGCGGCAAGATTGGCGATCATGTAAATGGCTGAAGTGGGCGAAAAAACTAAGCGGGCCGTGTCGAGTTCGGTTCCCCCCGGGGTCCTTATTTTGTGTGGGTTTTCTATTTTTATATATAGTTTATATATAGGGGATGCTGGAATGCTGGAACTCTTGCACTGGTCGACTCTCACTGCACGTAGAACAAGAAGCGCTGCGCCAGGTGGATCTATCGCTAATGGCGCCTACAGTACGGTTTACGGGTGCACCCGATTAAAAACCGGAACGAACCGGAATCAGTCAGAAGGTCCGGGGTTCGATTCCTCCCGCGAGCAAAACTTTTTTATTTCCGTATTTTCTTGACATAACATTCTGGAAACTGTTTCATTGTCTGATTCTACGTAAGCAAAATTTAAATATGCGGAAAAACGTGCGGAAAAAGTATATAAAAAAATTTGGCCTGCGGGCGGATTCGAACACCGGACCTTCTGACTGATTCTGGTTCGTTCCGGTTTCCGTTCGGTGCATCCTTAGTACGTCTCATACGCCGATCGTCTCCGCCATCTTGAAATGGAAACGGTGTCAAAGACGCCTAGCCGACCTCGTCATGGTATGATTGTCCATTCAAGGAACGCTGTGAAGAACTTCTTCTGTCGATGTTTTGATGCATCAAGAAGAGAGTGCATAAAGATACACTTTAAAATTTAGACCAGTAACCGAACTGAACTGGATCTGGAGTCATCCACCCGAGCCGGAGAAATTTCACTGAAGCGTCTTCATTGGTTTTCGGAAATATTGCAGTTTTTTTTTCGATTTGCCACTTCACTGCTTTCCCATCATTTCTCACTAGAAGGCCATTGCCAGCAACGGTTCACAAGAACCGTTTTCCTTCCGATAATGCGCATCCACTTAGAAACCACTTCAAATTGCTCATTCAAGTATTCCGTGCGTGCCTCGTCGCGAATTAAACTGAATGAACCTGCATATAATTAACGAGTTTTTTTGCCTCTCTTCTATCGGGTTTGGGACGTTGAATGGGAAAATCGATGTTTTCTTAATCGCCGACTGAACCTTGTCGCTGCTTCACAACGCTTCTTGCCGATGATGTTTCGCGATCGACGTCCCGATACGTTTTGTTTCTGATAACGCGTTTGCACGGAGAGACGACAAAAAGGCCATCTTCTCATGTTGTTCATTGGAATGTTTCCAGTTTCGTCGAGAACCAAAATAAAACATTACTACAGGCAATGTTTCCGTTTGATGGTGCAAAATGTTTTTTTGTTGAATTTGTCGGAGAGCAATAAATGCGTTCTTTAACAGTGAGTCAGTAGATGGTTCCTTCTGGGTCTTGATAAACTTTAAGTATGTACAAGTTCTATAGGTGGACATTCTATAGGCCTGAGTCATTTATGCTTGATCTGTATTGCCGAATATGTAATTTCTTTAACTTTTGCGTACTAGAATTTGTCACAAGAAGTATTTTTTTTTGTAAAATACTTCTCAATGGCGTTTTCGAAGGACGATAAAAGGATTCTGGAGGTATGGGGATTCGAACCCCAGCCCTCTCGCATGCTAAGCGAGCGCTCTACCCCTGAGCTATACCCCCACACCACATTGCAGCCATGATCCCCTAGTTACCTCAATGGTATTGATATGTCAAATTGAATTACAAAAGCCGAAGCCCAAAGGTGATTGGTTTAAGAAAAAGTTGCCACCCACTAATTGGCATGGTGGGCGCTGCCATGAACTCCTTGCGACGCCGGCACTGTTGACAGATCTTCCACTGTGAGGCCGGCGGACCGCGACGCGGAAGGGGTAAGCGTGGGAACGACGGAGCGCTCAGGCAGAGAGAGGGAGGCTGCGACGTCGCCAAAGGCTGCCGCGAAAACAGCGGAGCGCCTCCGACGGGCGCGCGCGAAGGAGCGTAGTATTTTCCTGTGTATGCGTGTGTTGCGATGCGCTAATGGGAAGAAAGAAGCGCCGTTTCCAGTGCCGTTCTCTTGTGCACTGTCCACAAAGGCATCGTACTAATCGGAACGCGCCGAACCGTGATTGGATTCTTTCGACAGCCGCATTAAAGCGGCGCTGGCGCGTTGTATCGCGATCGGCGCCTTAGATCGCGATGTTCGCTGTGACGATATGCGAATGGTTGCGCATATTGGCGCACCCGAGCACGGGGCGCCGCCTCGAAGCCGCTGCTACTCATCAAGATGCCACCACCATCTACACAGGCCGCTGCCGAAGAGCGCTCTCGACCTTGAATGCTGTTTTCCTTTTCGCCGCCGGTCTCTCATGTGTTTACAACAGTTCTTTCGTCGACCTTAGATTCCACTTTTTCCTTTCCTTTTGCACGCACTGACAGTCAGCTGAAACAATTATCACTTCACGACGTGTCCTTCTTCGTGGAGAGCGCCACTAGGCAACAGGCTTGCGGCCGACTTCTTCCGCGTCGTCGACAACGTCGCTATCTTGGCCTCTTCGTGCTTTTTGTCGATTATGGTGTCGTATAACGCGATGATGACACCGTGTTGCGTACGCAGAGGTCAAGAGCCAGATGGCGATGCCGCAATGATCTAATGCATAAGTTTTTGACGCCCATATGCCTATTATTATCACTAATACCCTTTCACACGTAGATGCGTTCTTGTCGTGGCAGGTCGTGACGTTTCCTCTACCGTACACCAAAGCCGATGTATTTCAGGACACGGCCTATGTGATCTCATCAACATGCAGACAGAGTGGACAAAGGCGCTTGCGCCTTTACTTCTTGCACTTTTCGCGCTGACCTCGTCTGGCTCGGCGTCTAACGATGACGTCAATCCGGCCGCCCTACTCGATTTGCTAAGCGAACACAGAGATCGTAAGTGCTCTTCCGGTGGTATAAACAGCAACAAAAAATAGTCTGATAACAGATCGCTGTAAATAGCTTATTGACATAGTATGCAACACTCCAATGTGTTATTTAAACAGAGTGTTTCTCTGTGCACTTTTGCTAGGGGACACATTGCGAGATTGCCATTAAATTCAACAATCCAACTTCGTTAAGGCCATGTTTACGATCTTCTGAACACAGTAGAATCCAAATTATTGTTTCTCACCAGCTACCATAAAAACGTCAACGTATAATTTGTAAATCGCATAAAAGAGGAGCAGAATGTGGTGTGCCGTTGGCGCCGAGTATCCTAGCAACATTGTCATTGCCTCAACGCTTCGTGTTTTTCTCAAAACATGTGGCGTTCGATATACGAACTTATTCAAATTAGAAATATCCCCGGATGGGGTAATGTTTCTGATGAAAGTGCATTATTTAACGAAGAATTTTCTTTTCGAAACATCAGTGAACCAGAATCAGTCAGACGGCTCACCTGCCCTCAAAACTGTTTTCTTTCGGCGTTTTCTTGATACAACATTCTTTAATACATTTCATTGTATTACTAAAATAAAAAAAAGATAAAAAATACATAAAAGAACACGCGAAAAAAGCAAACAAAAAAGTTTTGGAAGCGGGCGAAACCCCCTCCCCCCCGACCTTCCGACTGTTTTCGGTCCGTTATGGTTTTGAACTGGGTGCAGCTCTAGTAAACCGGTCCCAGACATGCAGCTTCTATACCTTGTAAAAATAAAATCACCTTAATTTGTCGTATTTGCGCGTTTTATGCAACTTTGAGATTTATAACCTGCACACGAGTAAAAAAAGTGAAAATTTGAATTGAATTGAGAAGATTCCTTTTTCTATATTTTACAGTTAGTCCATTCGAATCTACTGCATTTCACGAGTTTTACAAGCTTACGAGTTTCTCCAGCGAATGCAGTTCTGTGCACTTAACTTTGAAACTTTGACTTTGAAAAAATGTTGCCTATGTCCTTCTTTTCGGTTCATTTGCAGGCTCGATTGATTTTAATACCCACCCTAGTTTTCTTTCGACGACAAAGATTCTGAGCAAAAGAGTGCAGATTTGAATTGAATTGAAATGATCTCTTTTTCTTTATTTTTTTTTGTACAGATAGTGCATTAGTTTACGAGTTCCTCCACCGGATACATTTCTGCGCACTCCACTTTACACTGAAAAAAATTTGCTCATGCGCTTCTTTTCGCTTCACTTGCAGACTCGATTGGTTCCAATACCCACCTTAGTTTTTTCGACGTGACGCGCTTTATAATCTTCAGAATCTACGGAATTATCGCTTTTCACTTTCAGCCTGAGTCACCAAAGAATGTGTTCGTCTTTGCTGAACCTGATTCAAAGAACCGATAAATCGTTCATCTAACGCATTCTTCTCATCATTCGGAAAACGTGCAAAAAGGCGCATGCAATTGAGCCGCCACGAAAATCAATTTCCCTCCCCACGCGATGCCTTTGCAGAGTTTTTATAAGTGCAAAAAGGCTCCGATGGCGTCGCGTTGTTTGCAACGCCAACATGCACTTTTGAATAAACTAAGCGGTCGGTCATGCATAGAGCATGCTGCGAAATTAATTGACAGTGGATCGTAAAAGTTGGACAGCTGGTTATACAACATCAGTGATGGACACGTTTGGCTGTGATTGAAGACGGCTTAGAAGGTCACCATGGTCGTTATATAAAAGCGCAGAGCTAAGGGTCTCACCGTTTTCTATGATATGTCGAAAAACAAGGTGATTTCTATGACTATCTCAATCGTGTATTAGGGTCCAAAACATTGACTGTCTCAGAAGTCATTACCTTTTCAATAAACGATCAGCTTCATAAAGTGTCTTGTCTAGTTCGGACGCCATTGAATGGCCATCGACAGCAAGGGCTTTCCTTTGACATAAAACATGTATCATCATCGGCCTTTTAGTTCTGCGATCCCCCTTCGTCGAAAACGACCTTCTATGCCACTGCTCGGACGACGGATGCGACGACGAGCTTATTCGCATCCTGGGAAGCGCAGGTCGTGGCATGTGCCGGGCCGAGGGCGGCGTGTGCAAGACGATCATGTCCCTGGTTGTAATGAAAGATGGAGAGCCGCCTCGGGAGAAGTCGGATATGGAGTGAGTACAGCATTATAGTCACCAACAAAATGAGCCATGTGCAGATGTGTTCTTCCGAAAGACCTTCAGCCACCGGGTCATCCTTTCACATGCTACGCGAGCTCGAAACAGGACGACAGGGTGCAGGTTCACTGTTGTAGAAGTCGACATTTCTGCAACGACAACATTACGGTAGCTCTTGCTATTCTGAAGTCAGATGACTGACTGTAGCTTTAGTTGTCGCTGAAGCCACTTGACGGCCCCTACGACGACTACGGACCTGAACTGCCTCGAGTTCAACGCTCGATTGGCATGACACACATCATCATTCTGGTCGTCATTCTACTGGTTATCTTAGCCATCATTGGCGGCTCGTGCGCCATCGCGTGGCCGCACACAAAGGACGGCTTTGTTTGTTGCGGACAGGCTTTTGTCAGGCTCTTTCGGAACATCAAGGCGAAGGTTACCAGTTTCAAGGAAAAGAACGTAAAGGCAGAGAAGACGGGAATTGTGAAACTGGAAGATGGAGTGGTTGCCGATCCGGCAGAGTTGGAACATCTCAAGGAGAACAAGGAGGAGCCTCCTGTACGAGAAGTGGACGACTCGTTCCCGTTCTTGTCTGGCGAATTCGACTCAAAATTATCGTAAGTTTCTCTTCTAACTTTGACATACTCTTAAACAGCCTGATGCATAACGCTCTCGATGCACTCTGATCACTCACAGAATTAAATCTTCCCTTCTTTAGGGGTGCATCACTTGCCGACGCTTTCTACGATCTCCAACACGATCTCGAACGTAAATTCGCCGATAGGAGTCAGATCACAGCTGAGCTCGAAAACCAAATCAATCAAGCTAAAGGCCCCAACCACAAGCCGAACCATCTTCTCAAGCTACTCGACGACTTGGATAGTGCACCGTCGACATACACACCGTCGGCAGATACGTCCGGAGCGGCCTCTTGCAAATCGTCCGGCGTGCCTGTCAATCTGCAGCGTTCGTTCGCGCAGCAAATCGAAGTGAAAAGAGATCAGTATCTTGGAGGAGGCCGTTTCGGCCGGGTAATTCAGAAATCGCGTTGAATAAGATTCTAGTAGAACGTTTAAGGTTTACAAAGGCTACTGGCGAGGCGACTATTTCGCCATCAAGACGATGGACACTAAAGATCACTTCTCTTGGGCCCGGGAAACGGAGATTTACAACACAAACATGCTCAGGCACAACAACTTGCTCAGGTTCATCGCCAGCTACTCTCATGGTATGACTATTGAAGCTCACTTTTGTAATCTTGCAACATTTAAGACGCTGGCTACTACATGGAAAACTGGATCATCACGGAATTCCACGAAAAAGGCGATCTCTCCGACTATCTCGCGTTGAACAGTGTGTCTCGCGATGTGGGATTGCGGATGATTCGCGGAGTAGCCTCCGGCCTGTCCTACCTTCATCTGCCCATCATCGGACACTGTGTCGAAGGAAAGCCGGCGATTGCCCACCGTGATCTGAAGAGCAAGAATGTGCTG